>JASPKZ010007637.1:52500-615000 GCA_030220185.1 Diploptera punctata
CAGTATCTGTATCTTATTCTATTAGTTCATCAATTAATTAATTTTTTTTGCGCGATAGTGCGTTTTGTCGTACTTACCAGCAATGGCGACCAATATTGAAAGTTCAACTTCTTATATTTCGGGGTTGCCAACCTAAATAACTATACTGTAATATTACATTTACACCCTCATGCGGGAAATAAATCCACTGCCCTCTATGTATACTACGTACAATGTACATACAGAAAATATCCAAAAGGTAGTGTTAATATATATTATACGAAACAAATCACTGATTTTAAATGAACTGAACTATACACCGTGATTCAAAATTGACTTTACAACTTTACAAGTTTATAGAAATTTATTTAGAAGCCCTACAAAATTGGTTTAAATGTCATATGATAGCACAATTCATCAAGTTTTGAAGACCTACAGAATTGGTTTAAATGTCATATCCTAGGGCTCCGAGCAAAGCTATCCCTCACTTGTTCAACCACAGCTTCAGCCGTACGTGGACGGCCAGTATGCTTGGAATGACTAACAGAACAGCCAGTCCTAACAAATGTTTGGTGCCAAGAATAAATTGTTGGCCTGCTAGGAGGATCCTTACCATACTGGGTACGAAATCTACGCTGAACAATTGTCGCAGATTTAGTTTCTTTGAACAAAAACACACAACGAGCACGCTCGGTACCTGTGAAAGCAGCCATTTTGATATGAACTACATTAGCACGTGGTGAGAGAACTAGGTATTATAAAACTATGGTCGGTGAAAACTTGATGAGGTGTCCTATCATATGACTTTAAACCCAATTCTGTAGGTCTTCTAAATAAATTTCTATAATCTTGTAAAGTTGTAAAGTCAATTTTGAATCACCCTGTATTTGAAACAATATAAAACAATAAATACGTACTTGCAGCCATGTCATCAACAGTTAGTTGTTCTCTCCTGTTTTTTCAACTAATAAACATTGCCCACGCTTTTAACGTTAGTCAATTGTTTATAATGAACGCAAATATTTCCAACAAATATGTTATTATTTTACTATTATTTATTTTGAAAACACCATCGCGCAAAAAAATAATGTACAGCGCACGTTTGTGAAGTGTTTTACAGAATCTCGGAAATTAAAAACCCCGCTATCCCTCGGTTTTTAAACATTTTTCCTCGGTTTTGTAAAAATCAGTTCCCAACCTCGTATCGTAATATACTACTGTTTTACAACATACCACAATTTACAAAAATTAACATTTCTCTTCTGAAATTTTCATGTTGTCCTTATTTATTTTTATTTTAAAAATTTTCACTTATAGATAATTTTTACTTTCTACAATTATAACCTGGTCATCTAAAATATTACTGTATTTACAATCGTGTTTCTATTAATCCTTATTCCAGATGAATCAAGAATTTTATCTAAATATTGTATTTTTTAGCGAATCCCGAGGAACTAAAACTATTGAGGTTAATCTTATGAAAAATTTTCCAATTTTCTACTTATCGTCATCGATATTACCTAGCAGACATCTAAAATGGCCATAATATATATATATATATATATATATATATATATATATATATATATATATATATATATATATTATAATTACATTTTTGACATTGAGCAATGCAAGCTTAATATGACAAAAAGAAATAAATGCCTGGATGGGATTTGAATCCGGACTTCTGAATTGGTACCTCAGCATGCTATCCAATACACCACCGGGCAAATCTAATACAAACATTTATTTCTCTTAAATACACTTGTACATTCCTCACTATTACGAGATGTAGTGAGAACTCGGTCTTCACTGCCACCTGGTAGCTAGCTACTATAACAAGTAAGCAAATTAAAGAGAATATTTTTACTTTATAGCCGTGACGATTTTTCGATGTTACAATTTTTTTGCCAATAAAGCATCTCTGCTTTAAAGTAAAAATATTATCTTTAATTTGCTTACTTCTTATAGTAGCTAGCTACCAGGTGGCAGCGAAGACCTAGTTCTCACTACATCTCGTAATAATGGAGAATGTAATTATATTTAAGATAAATAAATGTTCGTATTAGATTTGCCCGGTGGTGTAATGGATAGCACGCTGAAGTACCAATTCAGAGGTCCGGGTTCATATTCCGTCCAGGCTTTTATTTTTCTTATCATGTCATATATATATATATATATATATACAGAGTGTTTCTAAATTAGACCGACAAACTTTGGGAGCAGATAGTTAACCTTCATTGAAGCATATTTTCTTAAGGAAACTACAATGTGACGCTTCGTTTCAGTGCAAGAAGGGTCTCGGAGGAATGGATGGAAGTAAGTAGTTACATGCAAATAACAAGCGATCCTGTGTCACATAAGTCTATGTGTAAATCCAAATACTTTACAGACAAGCAAAAGCAAAACGTACTTAATTCTAAATAAATAAATAAATTGTATTGTATTGTAAGCCTATGTTTTCCCTTTACAGAGATTTAGGCGCTCTCCTCTACAGGGAAGGATTTGAACCATACTAATTTAGTTACACTTGTTTTCGTATAGATGTCATTTTGAGTGGAACGTGGTCAGCGTTCCGCCTCATACCGACATCTAGGAAACCAAGGTAGTACTAGGACGGGAACATTCGGTAAATAAATAAGTAGAATAAAAAAAAACTTCCAGTGTTGCATTGTCAGGATGGATCCAGTTTGTTGTTCCATCACAACAAGTGCTGGAACACACGTCCATTGAAATCCAGACAACAGTGCATCAATGTGCCATACTTTGTCTTACTCTTCCAAAAATGCCAGGGGTTTCCCTATTTTCACTTGTTGCGCTGACAATGCGTGCTACAAGATCTTCTTTAGGGTAAATATTGTTTTCATTAACCATTGCCTTCATGTAGCCCCAAAAAATGAAATCTAGGCAGATCAGGAGCCCACCCCTACCTATCCATCAGATCGTACCAATAAATATAAACAAACTTCTATAATAGGTTCCAAATGGTACTGAGCTCCGGAAGTAAAGAAATCAAGCGATAGTAGTAATGACAAACCCCTCTTGGACTGAAAGGAGTGTTTATTCGTTTCCTTCAATCCTTTACTGTAAGATCCCTCTAGCACTGAAACGAAGCGTTTCAGCTCATTGGTTCCTTAACAAATGCTTCAATACAGGTTATCTATCTGATCCCAAACTTTGTCGGTCTGATTTAGAAACGCCCAATGTATCTCTGTTAATGATCTAGCGGCCAATATTTATTCTTTTCGTAACTAAACTCAGAACATAACCATAATTTAAGAAAATTGATGTCAAATTCGTTTACCAGTAAAATCAGACCATTAAGAGTCGGGGTTAATCTGAAACGAGAATTTAAAAATCGTTCCAGTCGCCGCAATTCTTAATTTTTCGGAACGAAACTCATTATGTGATTCAAATAGAACGGGAAATGAATTCTCTAAATAACAGCGAACATTAGGGGTAAGAGTTTACCTGAAACTCGAAAATTAAAACAAAAGAAAGATATATTCCTTATAACGGACCATAATTCAACTTCCTGAGAATTAGCTTAGTTCACGCAGTTTCTAGTGACGGATTTATTTATCTGAAGAAAGTTTGAAACGTTGAAGGAGATGTTGAGATAGAAATAACATAAAAAAAACATACAATATCAGCTATGTGTACCGTTGGAATATAGCTGTTATATATTGGCACAATAATAATGGGCTATCTAACTTTCAGGAATGTGCTCAAAACCAAATGGCTATCCAATAAGACTCTAAGTAAACTTTTATTTGCCCATTTTGTATACTAGGTTATTTTTAAGTATTGAGTGGATAGAAGAGGTCAAAGGGAAGTACGTGGTCTCAAGAGCACATGACCTGCTGATGGTTATGCACTAAGTTTGGAAAACCAACTTATTCCTGCCAAGTCGATAATTGCGTGTCTTCGTTATCACCCGTGGATACAAGTAAGTTATCCAAGGACGATAAGCAATCCACCAACGGTATATTTCAGACCTGTCCGTATAGAAAATCATCTTATCCTGAGGATGAGTATAGGGTTAGCTACCCTATCCTGCAAACAACATAAGTGCTACGAAACCCGAAAGAATCAGACGTTGGACTGATCAGTTGAAGCCAACCTAGATCTCGATTAAAGACTTCAGAGGGACATAGAAAGTTGTAAATTAAAAGTTGTAAATAAACATGATAGAGGTTAAAGAAACCTTGAAGAGAGTTCTAAGGGAAGCCGAGATAAAATTGGATTGTTGTGCTGCTGGTGATAATGATTATGGATTTTTAATTCCACGTGAAGTACACATATGGCGGAAAAGAGAATAAACATGTTCCTAGCACGAATTGTAACCGATGATATCCGATAAGTCTCACTATAGTTGGTAACTTGTTTGCCACTTGTTTTCCGATCCAAGATACATAAACTGCTATTTGTACTCAAATTTGCGTCTTTTTTTACTAATTCCATCAGGTTTTATTTTTGATATTTCTGATATTTTCGACTGACATGCCGGAAATGTAACCACCAGAAAGACGGAGTTACGTTACCCCGATAATATATTAGGTGATGAATGGTAATAAAGCAACAAGAGAGACCTTGAACATAAAATTAATCTAAATCCCGACCATAGAATAATTCCCTTTAAGAAAAACTTTCTATGGTCTCACCGCAAAATCGAACCCGGGACTCCATGAACTGTAGTCAGAAGGTCTGACCATTAGCCCATGAGCCTGGTCTGCATCATTCCTTAATGGGCATTCAATTCATTAATCTCTCACAACTCTAAAGGAAATAAATTATTTCCTGTTGAGAGAGAAAAAAAAACTGTTCATCGTTCCAGTAATAATGGAGAGGTACTTGTCTTGGCACGTGTCACACGTGCCACTAGTTGCCAACCGCTACTTTGCATAGCAAGTGTAGTGCATCCAGCAGTATATTAAAGGCTAGAACAGAGTGGATCTCATCCGTCCATAGCCGCCTTCTTGTTTAGCATTATCAAAGGAAGCTGCTCACACACATTGCAATTTGCTTTCGGGGCCGATTTATGCGCGTATACGCATATATAAACATGAGATGAGGGCAATGCTGATGAGAAGGTACACTTGCATGTAAAGGAAATGGGTAAGGGCCATATGAATAATAGTACTGGCGCCTTGAATGGATGTATGATCGCCCCCAGTTGTGTAATTATGAATACTGATGACAACAAAAAAAAGAAAAGAGATGAGAATGGGGAAGTTTTCTGAAAGGGGAAGAGAAAGAGCGAGACTACTTCGTCACGGGTCATTTCTTTCGGTATGAGAGAGCCTTTAACTTGGCTTAAAAGTTGTATTTTGTTCCAGAGTGATGGAAGGGAAGGACTTTTGTTGTGGTTCAAGATCAGTGTTTGTGAAATTTTCTTACTCAAATGATAGTGGGTGCTCCCTTTCTTATTTTTATTAATATTTGATTATGTGCATATAAATGAGTAGAATTCTGGGGAATGATTTATTAGTTTACCATGAGATAGACACTTTTTTCTTTACACATCCGCTTATTGTGGTTGATATTTTGTCTATCTCGCTTTAGTTATTTAAGTCTCTGAATTTGGATTAGATGAGTAAAAAAGGGTTCGGTCTTTATGGCCCCAACACCGCAAACTTATTTTCAGTTCTTTGCCCTACACATCTTTACTTATGGAATGAATGAGATGGAATCTATTCTACGGTGATATGTTATCTGTAATGCTGTTCCTGGTTCGACACACATTAAATATTCATACACATCAATTATTTGGGCTGGGCCGAAGGCCTCGAGGAGGGGCTATAACCCTCCTTTTAGCTCTATTCTGCTCTCAGTCTTACACATAAGCTCGGAGTCATGTGGAACTACATGAGTGTGACCCATTAGATCACAACACCTGTGATTTGCCAAACCAGACTATTTTTTTTTACATAATGAGATGAGTTCGAAGGTGATACGAAATGAATTAATGTAGATGGAATGATATGATGGGGAAGGAAGAGGGCTGGAGAGTTTGTTGGGATAAAATTTGGGAAACGAGAGAGCCCTGAGAAGAACAAAAAAATCCTTGTGTAGCCCATCACTAATACTCCTCCGGAACCGCCAGGAAAGTCATTACAGTAAAAGCTCCTTATTCGCGGGGAATGTGTTCCGCAAATATGCTGCGAATATGCAATGGTAATTTATATGGGTGAAAAGGGGTATGTTCCAAGGTTAAAATAAAAATTAAAATTATCAAATAAAATAAAAATTATCAAATTAAAATAAAATAATGAGAGATTTGAACAATTTTCCTTTTACTCGACATTATAAATTGACAACAAAGCAGAAGAGACATGTGTTATTAAATAAAATTATTGCAACAAATGACAAGTTGAAACAATAAAACACCAATCGTGGCGAGGGCGGCATTTATGAACATAGCGGCACATGAAATACAGCGGCGGTGGCTTTTAACAATGATCTTTAGGCTTAGTGACAATAAGGTTTGTTTTACTTTGATATTAATTTGTCCATTTGGTTTGAATCACTCTTGACACGTGCCTGCAGCAAAAAAAAAAGTTGCCGATGCGTTAATAAAGGATACTAATGCTTCTAATATACAGACTGTATCCACGAATAAAGAAATTTTCAGTCGCAAATACAGGAACTGTATCGCAATTTTTTAACCCGCGAATAATGAAGACGCTAATGAAGGAACCGCGTTTAAGGAGCTTTTACTATACTGTACTGTACTGTACTGTACTGCAAAATCCATTAATTTATATGAAATTATATTTCATTGAAGTATCAAGTTTAAAATTAAGTTTTCATCTAGGTAATAATAATAATAATAATAATAATAATAATAATAATAATAATATTAATAATAATAATAATAATAATAATACCTAACTCATTGGCGCTACCGATTCCGCAAGTTCGAGAGCAGACGGACATTTGCTCTCCATATATCGTTCTCCTGAGATAAAGTTTTCCAATCTTCTCCTGTATAATTTGCTTCCCTAAAATCACGGTTAATGTTATTCTCACACCTCATTCTTGGTCTTACCCTCTGGTTTTCATATAAGAAGTTTCCATACACCTCTTTCATTCCGATTCGTGTCACATGCCCTGCCCATCTCAGTCTACGAGACTTAATTATACTTATTGTATATGGTTTCCTATAAGTTCATGTAGCTCACAGTTAAAAATTCTTCTCCATTCGCCTATCTGTTCATCTATATTTGGCCCAAAACAAATTTTCCACAGAACTTAATTCTCAAATACTTGTAATTTCCCCCCTCTCTTAAAGTAGAGTCCACATTTCTAATCCATATAATATAACTGGAAGGATAACAGTTATATATTTTTCACAGTAATATAATATACGGTTAAAAACTATTAAATAGTTACCTTGTAGGTCCGCCTCCTCAACTTAAGTTGTTTTAAATTTCTATAGGCCTTTCGGGACTGGTCCCATCATCAGCAGAATGCATTAGGTCCGTACTTGTTGGCCCTTGTTGAAGCACTGACTTGGTTATGAGAATTTTGTACAGAGGATTGTGTGGACTAGGTGTGCATTCATTAAGAATCAGGTTGTTGTCGATTTCTCTTAGGATTGCGATTTCCTCCAGTATATTTATCCTCGTTGGAATGTGATCTCTACGTACTATTGTGAGGGTGTTATCGATGTTATGCATATGGTGTCCAGCCTGAATTGCGTGTTTTGCGTAACTTGATTTTCCTCCATTATAAATAAAATCTCTGAAATGTTTCTTGAATCTATTATATCTACATATTTTTAGCTTGATGTTTTTATTGAGGGAAGTTTGGACAAGAGATAATAATTTTAATTAAACTATCGATCTTAAAATCGTTAGATCATCTCTTCTACTTGATCTGGATCAAATTATATTCCTTCTCCTCCTCCATCGTATTTAACCTCTCAAATTATAGGCACTCTTGCAACCCTACGTCGTGTCGCGCCGCCAAGGTGTTACAATGGCAGGACCTCTAGGGAGACTTTGGTTCCCAATGACACTTTTTTGACCCCACAACTGCATTGACACGCTCCCTGAATATATGATCAGCTCAATTCAGGCCTCCTCCGAGACAATACAAATTTAAAACAGACTTCGTTTTCAAGTAGCCTAAAATTATATTTGAAAAGAGAAATATACGCCCAGACTGGGGTTTGAACCCAGGACCCTTGACTCTCTATGTCAATGCTACATCAAAGTGAGCTACCTAGGCCTCCAATCTAAACGCGTATTTTTCTCTTATACATAGTTCATTCCCTAACCCCAAATGCTACGAGCCGTTGCTATGATTTTTTGCAAATGGCGGCTTTTTTATTAAAGGTAAAGGTATCCCACTACAGGCTTCAGTAGGCCCTTGGGGTAGTAGGAGGTTAAGGCTCCCACTTTTCTGGGCAATCGGCACTTGATGTCAGCCGGGTTTTCAGCCCTGCGTGACGGCCGTCTTTACCCCCAGAACAAGCGCCTGGTACTCATTTCCATTAGAGGCTGAGTCGACCCCAGGGTCATAGTCCCCACCGGGACTCGAACCCTCGACCTTCCGGCTTGTAGTGCAGTGCCTTAACCACTACGCTACTGTGTGCCCCGGCTTCTTTATTAAAAATAATTTTTTATTGGGAATTTAGCTTGGAGGCCTAGGTAGCTCACTTGGATAGTGCATTGACATAGAGAATCAAAGGTCAAACCCTAGTCTAGGCGTATATTTTTCTTTTAAAATATAATTTTTCCATCATTAAGATGTTTAAAAACGAATAATGCCAACATTGAAAGAAGCCTAAAATTGATTGATATCCTGATATAATTCTACTTCAGGACCGAAGAATTAAAAAAAAATACATATCTTTACACAAAAAAAATACTATCTAGAGCATACACTGGATGATCATAGGGATAGAATGACCTAAAACTTTTCTCGCGTTTTCACGAATTCTTATTGTAATGTAAACAAATAAAATATTTTAAAGCACCTTAATTTAGGTATACGCCTTTTTCCTTCGCTTTCAGATATGATTTATGTGGCTGCCATTGTTTCACATGGATTCCTAGGGAAGATTTAGTGATCCGTGTTACAATTAGCATGACTGATAAAACAAAATTACGATTCTCTCCCTCTTAACGGCAATAAAAAGTGTTAAGGGTGTATATACCGCAGCCATTTAAACTTAAGTTTTGTGGGGGAGAACGATTCTTCAAAAATGATGTTTGCACGCTTCAGACTAAGATAATGCAATATATTTTTAGTGAAGATAATGCACTCACCCTATGAGAATTTCTCCTTATTTTTTAAGTTTGCAGCGAAGACGTGCGTATTTTGCGTGCTAGAGCGTGCGTGGGAGCCCGTGACGTGTACGGCTTTCAAAAATCTTGACAGCGGAAGTAACTGCAAACACCCTTCATCTGCTTCCATATCTGACGAGGAGGGTGAAGCATAAAGAAAATGTTTTCTTCGTGATGAAAAGAATTCTATGCGAAGTATGCTCTTGAAATACAATGTTTTCATCTCGCTCTTCCTATTATGGATGCGGTTTTACAAATACTGAAATAGTGATGAGATTTATATATGAAAAATGACGCTGCTAGTATTTATTAGAGAGGAAGAAAGAGCTTTTGGAGTATTTCGTATTCCACTCAGAAAGAATTGGAATTCACTTCAGTTAAATAACAAGAAAAACAAGAAGAAAATATATAAGAGAAATGCTTTCCTTTATTACTTCATATTTGATGTAATATTGTATGTCAGCTGATCTCTTGTCTCGTTTCGTGTTACGTAGCTACAATTTCGTTATTCATAATATAAAATTATAAAATTTATACTTAAAACCGTCTCGGTCTCCAAGAAAAGTTTAACAAGATATGCACTCATTTTTGTGCTTAATATGTTTATAATGGAAGCTACCACACCTATAATTCCCTAGTAAAGCTGCAAAGAATAGCATGAAAATGCTATGATTGCAGTGAGGGACCTGCCTTCGGGCAGAATTACTATGGATGGATGTTTATAGTGAGCCAAATAACAAAAAAACAAATATATATAACTATATTTTTTGACATTTAGCAATGAAAGCAAATATGACATGAAAAGAAAAATAAATGCCTGAGACGGGATTTGAACCCGATTTTCCAAACTCTGTACGTTTAGCGCTCTTACAATTAAAGCTACTCACGAATCCTAACATAAACATTTATTTTTCTTATGTATATATGGCATTGTCAATTTACACGAGAGATAGCGGGATATCGTTCCAATTGCCATCTAGTGGCCACTATAAAAAGTAAGCATATTTAAAGAGAATATTTACTTTATAGCAGTAATGCTTGTATATTTAAATGTTATAACTATATTTTTGGCATTTAGCAATGAAGGCAAACATAACATGAAAAGAAAAATAAATGCCTGAGTGGGGGTAGAATACTATATATATATATATATATATATATATATATATATATATAAAAGAAAAATAAATGTGTGTTTTAGGATTCCTGAGTAGCTCAGATGGCTAGAGCGCTAAATGTACATGGTTTAGAAACTCGGGTTTAAATCCCGACTCAGGCATTTATTTTTCTTTTCATCTCATATATATTTATCTATGATATAATTAGTATATATATATATATATATAAACTAACTAACTCACTGGCTCTATCGAACCGTTGGTTTATGACCGCCCAGACAAAATCTTTCCGTAAATCCCTTTCCTGAGCTAATGTTTTTCAATCGTACCTTTATAATCTACTTCCCTCAAATCATTGTCAATGTTATTCACCCACCTCATTCTTGATTAACAATTATCCGTTTTCCCCCTGGTTTTGCTACAAGACACTTCCATGTCCCTCTTTCATTCCCCATTCGTGCTACATACCATGCCCATCTTAGTACTATTATATCTGGCTTCCTATAAATACCACGAAGCTAATTGTTACGCAGTCTTCTCCGTTTACCTATCTCTCTCTCTCTCTGTCTGTCTCTCTCTCTCTCTCTCTCTCTCTCTCTCTCTATATATATATATATATATATATACATATATATAACGGGCTTCCAATATAAAACCGGACCGGCCTTACGGAGTTTAACCCGGCACGCAGTGCTGTCTCTTCCTCCCGCAATTCAACCTGCCTGCCACCCGTCCTTGAACTGTTTCTTACCTTATAGAAAATGCTGGAAATGTTGTCCTCCCGCAGTTAAACAGGCATTATACCGAGTAAACACATTTAGATTGACACGCTGTAGTTCGGGCACTGTCAAGTTTCTGATTTAATTTCTTATGTTGTTCTTCAGTTCTTCCAATGTGTGCGGATTTGTTTTGTACAATTTGTCTTTCAGGCTACCCCACAAATAAAAATCACACACTGTTAGATCTGGGGAGCGAGGGGGCCATACACCAGCACTAATCACTCTATCTTCAAACACTTCCCTAATTTTTCTTCGGTGAGAACCGTACGCCTTCGCGTGTGTTTCTTATTTTGTACTGAACCAGTGGTCTCAAATTTAGTCACAAGATCGTGGATTATCGATCTGGAAGGAGGTAATTGTCCAGGGAAGTTCCGAATAAATTCCTCGCGAACGCGACGAGCTGATTCGTATTTATAATAACATTTACACACATAATGCGCTGCTCTAATGTCAGCTGACGTCTCATCTTGTCGAACGATAGTAAACTGTCTAGTTCAAGGACGAGCGGCTGGCAGAGTGAAATGCGGATGAGGAGAGAGCGCTGCCTGACGGGTGAAACCCCGTCAGAATGTCCGGGTTTATATTGGAAGCCCGGTATATATATATATATATATATATATATATATATATATATATATATATATATGTAATGTGATTCTGACATCCGGCAGTCCATGATTTCTAATTTTTGTTCAGTAATTCTCGATTAATTTTGTAAATTGCTATACTATGTGTAATTTTTCTTTAGTAAAATTTGGACAAATTGGAATGAAAATTATCCATGCTGAATTAGTCATGGGGGAATACCTGTGACGACAGGGGATGAATCTTCACCCTCACCCCCACGCACAGATATCATGACTTCTCTTAACACGGTTGCGTGACTTCTTTAGAAACGTTTTACTGTAAATCATGTGAACGTCTCGGTAAATCTCGCAGTGCGATGATAGTTATCTGCATGTGGTCTATCTACCACCTTGGCTACTCTTAATGATCATGCTCTTCTAGGATGACCAGATTCTCTGATATAACGTTTAACAAATGGCTACATTAAATTTATATCTACTAAAGAGCTGAGCATCTCTATTAGTCAAAGTTAAACTTTAACGCTTTAATCTCAGTCAAGCTCAACTCCTAAAAATAACTCCATGTATACATTAAATCATTCTTACTCTTACTTTAATTAATAAATTATTTCAACTTCACACAAATTTGGAAGAGAAATATATATTTATTTTTTCCTGTTTGGTGGAGCAAAAATATTACAAAAAATAGAAAATTACAAATATAATTCAAAGCATTTTAACGTGCTGAAGTCTGGCAAATTCCTACCAGGGAAATGAAAAGGGTTTTAAGTACAGAAATAGATGTTTTAAGAAGGTCAGCTGGAAAATCTAGAATGGATAGAATACGAAATAAAGAAATAAGGGAAATTATGGGTGTACAAGAGGAGCCGGATATTATAGACATTATAGAAAAGAAAATATTGCAATGGTATGGCCATGTCAAAATAATGCCAGAGTAAAGATTGCCAGAAATTATTATGGAATGGATTCCAATGGAAAGGAAGAAGAGAGGAAGACCGAAGAAAACTTGGATAGAAGGGGTACAAGCAGCTATGAATATTAGAGGAATGGAGGAAGATCAATGAATGGACAGAGATGAATGTCGTTTGGTTTCCGGAAGACGGCAGCAGCTGTCATGATACTGGATGATAATGATATATACAGATATATATATATATATATATATATATATATATATATATAATTTATAGGGCTCTCCCAAGAGCGTTCTTAATAATTTGGTATCTTAATAGTGTCTTTGGATAGGTAGCGGGCCGAGGAATATATGCATAGGGATTCAAGGCGTGAGGTCAGGTCTTCTAGTAAGAATTCGGGTTACTTATATTCTACACAAAATAAAGTCAATGATACTGGTTACAAACGATTTTAATAAAACTATGTATAAAAATCTAGCAAAAAGGAAATATGAATTTATACGAGAACAGCTCAACCATTATTGGACTCCTTTTAACATAGTATTAAATAAATATCAAACAGTATAAGAATCTGTCAACATAATATTCAAATTAGATGCAACTTTTACTAATAATTTTAGTTCAAGGAACACAGATGAAATTCAGGCTTTACCCGTAGATTAAGAACTATCTTTTTTTTATTTTTTAGAGCTGTAGTCTTTGTATAAATTAAATATTCCTAAACATTCCTGAAAGTGAAACAAAACTCTACTTACGTAGACTGTCCTGCAGGATGGCTGATGTGTCGCCGGGACCTCACTGTCTTGACCCTATTAAGAGTCTGTTATATATAGTATAGTTAAAACTTTGTAATATTTTCTGGAAGATTCTATTGAGTTGTTTTGAAAATTTCCTGTCTTCTTGTTCTCAAAAATAACAATTGATTTTTTTCTAGAAAAACTTTCAGTTATTGTCATCAAAATTCTATTTCCTAAATCTTTCTAAATGAGTTGCTACAGTTTGTTTGTTTCAGTAGAAGCTACAGGTTTTCATTTAAGATGTTATATGTCAATTATTTAAATAAACGATGGTAAGCATTAATCCGGTTAAATCCTGGCATACTATCAAGGTTGCCAGACCTATCACAACACCACACACATATAGCCTATATAAATATATATATATATATAATATATCCATCCATAGTAATTCTGCCCGAAGGCAGGTCCTCACTCTGCAATCATAGCATTTTCATGCATATGCTTGCAGCGTTACTAGGGAATGGGAGGTGTGGTAGCGATCCCGGTTAACTGCATATTCCACACCAGTTGAAGGATGACTATAATGATGATAATAAATGAGAAGAATGATGATGGTGATGAATGGCCATATTATTTCGTGGACCGTTTGGGCCTTAAAGTTTTCCTGACATTTGCCTTACAGGTGAGGAAAAACCCCGATAAAAACCTCACCCAGAAAAACTGCCCCGACCGGGTATCGAACCCGGGCCCGCTGCGTGACAAGGCAGCACGCTACCTCGAGACCACAGCGGTGGACATATATATATATATATATATATATATATATTATTTTTTTGTCTAATGCCACCAGCTTGTCTTTTATGATATTTCTGGCTTTCTCCCCTGGCATTTGCGGAATTGTAATCGATTTCTTAGATTAGGACATTTGGAAGGCGTAGTTGCGTTACCCGAAGGTGTGATGGGTTATAAATGATAATGGAGCGCCAGGAGAGACCTTAACCTAAACTTGACCTTGTAGCCTACTAGCTCATACGTTGTACTACCATTTGGTAGTTCCCAATTGGTAAACATCAGTGCTATCTACTTTCCTTTGCCCGGGCCCATCAGAGGCAAATATTGATTCATCTTTCCTATGTTGTATGTTTAACATCTATTAACTATTACCATGAAGTTATTAAACACACTGTAGTAATTTATATAGTTCGTATCAAACTCTGAATAGTATCTACAAATCATGAAAGTTAGAAGGAAAAGGGAACCTAATTTCACTGACGTGAGAAAGCTTTTTCAATAGGAATTAATATGATGCAGCAAAACAGTAATTGAACATTAGTTTTACTAAAAATTTTAATGTTGAAATTATGTCCGATTAATTAAACATAAATTGACCTTTTTGACAATAACATGGATTCAAAGAATAATATGATTAATATAAACAATATAAATAATTTATCTCGGTCATCAAATAAATTTAGAAAACAAAATAATTGTATTGTATTGTAAACCTATGTTTTCCCTTTACAGAGATTTAGGCTCTCTCCCCCTACAGGGAAGAATTTGAACCATACTAATTTAGTTACACTTGTTTTCGTATAGATGTCATTTTGAGTGGTACGTGGTCAGCGTTCCGCCTCATACTGACATCTAGGAAACCAAGGTAGTACTAGGACCGGAATATTCGGTAAATATTGCTTAGAGGCCTTTTCATTCAGGCTTAAGGATTTTTTACGAGCCTGAAAGTCTTCAGACTCGGGACCCACGGCTTAATCCCACTCCCGGAGGACTTGCTCCTTCGATTTTCCGTCCTAAAAAATCGATCGACCCCGACGGGGTTTGACCCTGCGACCCTTGGGACCAGAGGCAAGGAGCATAACCACTAGTCCACCGCGGCCGACCAAAACAAAATAATAAGAATAATAATAATTACTCACACATTCACTCCATTGCTTTAAATTCCAGCCGAGGGTTAGGGTCCACACCCCGGATGCCCCCCCTGGCTTACAGGACTAAAACAAGTGTTCGGAAATATGGTCATAACGGCAGATATTGAAAATGAATCGAACGCAAGCATTATGAACACGCTGTAGTCTCTGCGACAAGTCATAGTTTAGATCATTATATACAATGTCACAATAATCGAAGTGTGATAACACAAGATTCTGCACAAGGATTTGTTTTAACGAAACTGGGAGAAAATTCTTTAAACGTCTAAGATAATGTAAGATGGAGAAAGTCTTTTTACATATGTGTTTCACTTGAGTTTGCCAGGTTAACTTTACGTCTAGATGTAGTCCAAGATATATTACTGAAGACGAATAAGGGATAATTACATTATTTATAGTAATGTTTGGAAGTGTAGATATGTCAAAGGTTGTAAGCAGTCTTTGTTGTCCCATTAGAATTACTTGTGACTTGTTAGGATTTTGATTTAGACCGATACTAGAAGACCGTTAAAGATGGATATGAGGTCGTCATTCATTTTCGTCAAGCTGTTATAGAGAGAATGAGGAGGTGAATGTAGGTAAATTTGGGGATCATCAGCATAGAGGTGATAAAGGCAGTGCTTTAGTACAGTTGGTAAGTCATTTATGTAGATTGAGAAAAGAAGAGGTCCGAGAACACTGCCCTGGGGTACTCCAGCCGGCACGTTACGCCAAGATGAAGATCTAGAGTTTAATGAAACGTATTGTTGACGACCGTGCAGGTATGAATCGAACCAGGATACAGCGCTGTCAGACAAATGTAGGTGTTTGAGCTTTATCATAAGTAACTCGTTGCCTACTGTGTCAAAAGCTTTGCTGAAGTCAAGTAAGGTTAAAGGAGTCAATTGACGTCTGTCCACGGCTTCACGAATATCTTCAGTAATTTTTAGCAAAGCTGTGGTTGTGCAATGACCAGATCTAAAACCGGATTGATAAGGATCAAGGAGGTGATTTTCTTGGAGATATTCAGTCATTTGCTTACGTAAAATATGTTCTAGGGCTTTAGATAATGTCGGAACGATGCTAATCGGTCGGAAGTCATTACAGTTAGTAGGTGTACTTATTTTTGGTATAGGCCGAACTCTAGAATGTTTCCATACAGTAGGGAAGATAAGTTATAAGAGAAGCATTAAAAATATGAGTCACTGTGGGTAGTATAATATCAATTATTTTATTTAGCATTAAAATGCTAATGTTATCTGTTCCTTGTGCATTGGATTTAATCCGCTTGAGTGCCTATTTAATGTTTATAGGCGAAATGTCGTAAAAGTAAAATTTATCTCTTCCTATATGAGGGGATGGGGATAAGTCTTTAAGAATGTCTATTTTAGTTTTGTTGTCTGGAGGTGTCATGGGTATTGAGGTAAAATGTTCATTTACGTCATCTACAGAAATGTCTATACAGTCAGTTGAGGGATTCAACTGTCTAAGTCCCATTGTACGGAGATTTCGCCAAGTGTTCCGTGCACTTATTTCAGGTCCTATTATACTGTGGGCGTGTTGTAGTTTGGCATTGCGTATAATTTGTGTAGTTGTGTTTCTAAGTTCTCTGTACAGTTGCCAGTTCTCGTCATTTTTATGTCATCTGTATGTTCGTTATGATTTGTCTCGTTTTGACATAAGTTCAAGTATTGAGTCATTCATCCAGGGAGCAGGGGGGCGGAAAAATCGTCGGGTTTTTACTGGTGCATGTCTGTCATATAGTTGTAGTATCAGTGTATGAAATGTGTCTACTTTTTCATCAACTGGTCTAAGATTCCATATTGTGTACCAAGGTAGTTCTAAAGCGTCTGATTTTAGTTTAGTATCGTCTATATTTTGTAAATTTCTGTACGTAATCAATTTAGAGCGTCTTTTAGGACTTTGGAGTGAGTATTCTACGAATACAATGTCTTGAGCAGATATGCCGGGAGCAGGAATTTGTCCATATGACAGTACTTTCTGTGGATGTGTAGTCGCTATTAAGTCCAGTAGTGTGTCGGTAGTAGCAGTATGATGTGTGGCAGAGAGAGGAACAATGGTCATATTAAAGCTTTGGAACATATTTTTAAGTTGTATGGCTCGTGAGTAAGTCTGAAGAAGATTTGTATTAAAATCGCCTGCGACAATAATGTGTTCATAATGAGGCAATGAATCGTTCAGAGCGTTTTCTAGATCCGAAAGGTGCCCTATTTTTGGAGGTTTGTATACAATGCATAAGAGGCATTTTTTTAGACTAGCTTGAATTTCTACGAATAGGAACTCGGGGCGAACGAAATATACAGAAGGGGACTTGTGGACAATTCTTGGATTAAGTTCATTTGATATAAAGGCACAAACTCCTCCACCTCTTTTATCTATTCTGTCATTTCTGAGCAGTGTATATCCGTCTAGGTGAACAAGGGACGAAGGTATGGAAGGGGTGAGCCAGGTTTCCGAAATTAAAATGGCGCTCAGTCCAAGAGATGAAAATATGGTTTCAAACTCATCAAAGTGGGACAGAATGCTTTGTGAATTTACGTGAATTTAAGTGTTGATTTATCAATAGAAAATGATTCTTAAGTAGACTGGTAGTTGTTGGAGGAGGGGATGGTAGGAATTCAGGAATGTTGCTACCTGTGTTAAAAGCTGTCTGCACAATAAGAGGGTGATTGGAGAAGGTCTCTGAGTCAGGGGATGCAAGCAAGTCATCATTTGTCAGCTCAATGTTGCCAATAGCAGAAAGTAAAAATAAACTATGTACTGTAATAACTCTAATAAAATTAAAATAATTTAGCTAAACAAAGAACTTAAAAAAATGAAAATAACACAAATAAGTTGTCCTAAATAAAAAAAATAATAAACTTAAAACTTACGCACATTGGAAATAAATTAACAATATAATTGTTAGCAAAGAAAAGACAAATAAAGTAAACATATTTTACATTCAGGTCCTATCTAGTTGATATCCGTAGAAGATCTAATTTTGCGTTTTTCGCCATTTACTTTGGCTATGACGGCACCGTCCATTGTCCATACATTTTGAATACCGTATTTTTGTATACTGTCTTGTAGCAGGCGATAGCGACACTTCGTTAGGTCCTCGCGAACAGTGACCCCACTTCCTTTCAACTTTTTCTTGCTTAGAAAAACTTCACTGCGCTTGCGGTAACTAACAAATTTCACTATTATAGCTCGCGGTCTTTCTGCATTACTAACACCAACACGGTCACTTCTGTCAACGTCTGTCACTGATAGATCGACACCGATTTTTTTGGCCACCTCGATGGCTTTCTGGTCAGTGTCCTCTCCGGCCTCTTCTTTTACACCAAAAATCCTGAGGCATTGACGTCTCTGGTATTGTTCTAAATCGTCTATTTTATTTTCCAACACCTCAATCTTTCTGTCGTTTTCATCGAGGGTTCTTTTTCACATCCTCAATTACCTTAGTGTTGTCCTGGATGGTCTTCTGCAGTTCCGCCACTACCTGGTCCCGCAACATGGACACAATCACCTGCAGAGTGCCGGGATCCTGTAGCGCGTCTTTCACCACACGTTTCACTGCTTCCTCGGTAGAACTTGTCGAATCGTTGTTTGAATTACGTGTGTTTTTCCTATGTTGTTAAATGTACACACTTTTGACACTAACTGATATAAATTTAAACTTAAACTGACTACGAATATGTAACTTTAACTATGAAATAACGAAGGCACCTACTGAAAAATAACTTAAAACCTGGAGCGTAACTTGTGCGTGTTAGTAGCTAGTCGCCATGACACTTTTCCAGCTTTATTCCTTATATTAACAATATAGTCGTCAATGTGGATTAAGAGGAAATATGGTAAGAATATTTAAGATTTTTAGTATAAAACAAATTCTTGATATATATGAGAATATGATGGCACAGTATGTACACTAAAAACTTATACGGTTGAATTAAGAGGGAGAAATTTTAGAGTATCCCGCTAGTAATTAAAATTCCTAAAAATGTTAAAATTATTTCAATATAATTATATGGTGCACGGTGCGAGTAGACATGCAGTTTTCAGATACTTTTGAAATGCACTATTTATTAATCCAAGGACATGCAATATTTCCGGTACTATGTCATTTCAACTAGAGCATGAAATAATATTTAATACACAAGTGATCTTCTTGGTGATATAATATTAAAATATATATGTAGTCAATATGCCCATTTCACCAATTAATGTTTTAAAATGGTCAACAAGTTTCTACAGCCAAGCTGTCATTCTCAAGACCAGATATTGACTGAGTCTTGAGAATGACAGCTTGGCTGTAGAAACTTGTTGACCATTTTAAAACATTAATTGGTGAAATGGGCATATTGACTACATATATATTTTAATGAAATAATATCTTTAGAGGGTAAAGTTGGCATACGGTCATATTAATCAGCTGTTCATATATCTTGTTGATGTAATATTGCTTACACGATAATGAGGAAATACAGAAACCAATACAGCCTACATATTAGTTTTAAAAAATGCTAAGATTCTGGGTGGAAGTTAAAATCAATATAAATGTACCAGCTAATACCCGGCGTGCACCGCTACGCTTTAATAAATTAAATATTGAGGATTAATTAATTATATTTTATAGGCTACATTGATACAAACCAAACATGGCGGTTGTTAGAGTAAATTTTTAATTTTAAATTTCACGTAAACCTCCACTTCTAATGGTTGGATTTCACTTATTTTTTAAAAATACATACCTCGGTTTACTTTAATTCGATATTCCGAGTTTTATTACGAAATATTGAAAATTGCGATTGCTAGAGCGATTTTTAAAATTTCGTTTCAGGTGAACTCCTATATCTAATGATTTTAGAACATAGTAGATAACGAGCAAACACTTGCCGCATCTGAAATCCTGTACATACAAATTTTCACGAAGATCACTTGAACGGTTTAGAAGTCTATAAAGGACAAACAGACATATATTCGATTATATAATATAATATAATATAATATAATATAATAGAAAAACAAATGAGTAGAAATTACTTACACTTTTGCATCAAATTACAAAGTAATGTACAATAATACTTAGAGTTTAATATGTTTTCTTTGCGGTCCGGAATATCTAAATAACTGGCAGAATGAATTATTGTTTCGCCAATTTAAGGTTAGGGTAATATATTAGAGGTACATACCATACTATTCGAATAAGAGTGTGATGGTTTTGTTAGAATCGACACTATCAGCAAGCCACAAACAGTAAAACTGACATTACTTCAATAACTGAAAAAATTATAGACTCCTGTTTAAATGGACTATATAAAGATAATAATATCCAGGAATACATAAATGAAATAATACAAAATACTAAGAAATGTTATTTTTCAATAAATAAAGTATTTAAGTTCAAAATATCCGACACGCGAAAAAAAAAAAAAAACATTGTATAAAACTCTAGCTACCCGGCTGCGCTGCTGCTCCGAAAAAAAATGAAAATTAATGTGTTCTTATGTTTAATTGAATAAGTGAAAGGAAAAGAAAATATCGTGATATTTAGATACCCCGTGCTGATTAACTGATGATACCCGGGAATCTACTTATCCCCATCTTCTTGCCATAAATGAGGTGAAAGACGAAAATTATTGTGTTTTCATGTTTAGTTGAACAAGTAAAAGGAAAAGTTTATGACGTAATAATTTTTAGACACCCCGAGCAAATTACCCGGCGTTACCGGGAATCTACTTATCCCGATCTTCTTGGCATAAAAGAGCTAAAAGACGAAAATTAATGTGTTTTTATGTTTAGTTGAATAAATAAGAGGCAAAATTTGTATCGTAATTATTTTTCTTTATCCCGTGCTGTTTACCCGGCATTGCCCGGGAATGGCATAAATGAGCTGAAAGACGAAAATTAATGTGTTTCTATGTTTAGTTGAATAAGTTAAAGGAAAAATAATTATAAATCTATATCGTAATTATTTTTAGATACCCCATGCTGATTACTCATCGTTGACCGGAAATCTACATATCCCGTTCTCTTAGCATAAATAAGCTAAAAGATGAAAATTAATGTGTTTTTATATTTAGTTGAATGAGTGAGGGAACTATTTATATCGTAAGTATTTTCAGATATCCCGTGCTGATTAACCGGCATCGCCTGGGAACCTACTTTTCCCGATCTTCTTGGCATAAATGAGCTAAAAGGTGAAAATTGTGTTTTTTATGTTTAGTTGAATAAGTAATGGGATACATTTATATCCTACTTATTTTTAAATACCCCGTGCTGATTACCTAGCGTTGCCCAGGAATTTAATTATCCTGATCTTCTTCGCATAAATGAGCTGAAAGAAGAAAAGTAAAGTGCTTTTATCTATAGTTGAATAAGTAATAGGAAAAATGTATATCGTAATTATTTTATATACCTTGTGCTAATCACCCGGAGTTGCCCGGGAACCTACTTACCCGGATCTTCTTGGCATAAATGAGCTGAGAGAAAAACATCGTTATTGTGAGTTATCCGTAAAAGAATGCCCGCAGTTTGATGCTACGCTTGCCCAGGATTCTACTTATCCCAATCTTCTTGGAATCAATGAAAGACAGAAATGGTTATTGTGAGTTTTCCGTAAAAGATAAACAGTTGTTTACGCTGACTTTTTTGTAGAGTTTTTTTAGATGTTCATTTCTGTGTATATTAGTTTTGTATATTTGTTTCGGTTTAGACAACGTAAACCATTTAAGCGTCCAAAAAGCTTTTTTTTTCACGTTTTTCAATACAATGGGTGATTTTTAAGGGTATAGGAGTAGAGTATCACAACTCTCTTATAGCCTATGTTCATCCCGGAAATCTCCTGAACATTTTGCAAAAAGCCTCATCATAACCGAATGAACGATATATCAGCGCATAAAATACGAAGAAACAAACATTCATTTTTTAATATTAGATTATTACACGTAGAAATATATTATTAAATTTGAAAAGATGAAACAACAAATGACGAAAAAATTAAAAAGTAATATTTTTCAAATGCCTAGGAATGATAATTACAAACAGGAATGAGATAAAAAACTAACATAGGATTAACTCCGCAAAAAAAAACATTATGCAATATAGGGAATATCGGCATCCACAGTTCTCTCAAAAGATGTTAAGGTAAACATATATATAACGATTTTTATTCACGTTATATGGACGCGATACATGGTCTCATACTATGCGAGAAGAGAAAATATTACTAGCATTTGAGAAAAAATTAGCTAGAAAATGTTTTGAACCAAAGACAGGCGAACAGACAGGTACAAAAAAAAACAGTGAGTTGCATGATTTTTTATGGAAAACCAGATATAATAAGACCAGTTAAGGCTCCATACTGCAATGGGAAGATTATATGGTTTGAACGGGAAATGGAAGAGAGGCAGAGTATTTTCTTACAAGGTACCCAGAGGTAAAGTCCCCAATAGGTAGGCCAAGAATAAAGTGAGAATTATCTTTCTTTTGTAATTATTCCGTTATAAGATAAATTGGTGATTTCTATTATAGACTTGATAGAAATTCAGATTTACTTAATCTGTACAAATACATTTATATTTAATGATAATAAATTATGTTATGTAATTATGTGATTTTTTTATATTTAATGCTTTGACACTATTGGAGTGGAAGAGAAGTCCTTATGGCCTTAATTCTTCCAGTTTAAAGGTATATTTATTATTCAGATTAAATTTTTATATTGTGGATGAGTGGCTTACGTGGTTAAATTACCCAACAGCTATACCGCGGTAGCATGCTGTCAAAAAAGTCGTCCATGCCGGACAGGTCAAAGCCGAGAGGCCAGACGGAAAACACACCTTGGTCAAAAGGGTGACGATCTTTCATCGCAAAAATACTTCAGTCGAGAAACGCGGACTTGAATTCCTAAAAACCTTATTCTGAAATACTAGTCATCTTTTCTACTTTAAGGGAGGACAAAATATTATGAACATTTGAGAATAAAGTCTTTAAGAAATATATTTTAGACCAAACAGAGACGATCATATAAATAAATAGGGAAGACTACTTAACAGTGAACTACGTGATCCATATGAGAATCCTGATATAATAAGAACATATTTGAAGAGAAAAATTTTCGCCTAGACCGGGACTCGAACCCGGGACCCTTGGCTTTTCCGGGCCAAGTGCTCTACCAACTGAGCTACCGAGGCGAGCTACGATCTAGACGCAAATTTTTCTCTTATGTACGTTTAATTCCCTCGCGCCAAATGCTTGAAACCATAGCTTCTATCTTTGCAAATGACGGCTTCTTAGTTAAGAAGACATTTATTGGGAATTTAACACTACTTTTTAAAGCCAGTAGGGCTTCTATTGACGATTTTATTATTAATTTAACACTTCTCATTGAAGGATAAATTATATTTGAAGAGAAAAATTTTCGCTTAGACCGGGGCTCGAACCCGGGACCCTTGGCTTTTCCGGGCCAAGTGCTCTACCAACTGAGCTACCGAGGCGAGCTACGATCTAGACGCAAATTTTTCTCTTATGTACGTTTAATTCCCTCGCGCCAAATGCTTGAAACCATAGCTTCTATCTTTGCAAATGACGGCTTCTTAGTTAAGAAGACATTTATTGGGAATTTAACACTACTTTTTAAAGCCAGTAGGGCTTCTATTGACGATTTTATTATTAATTTAACACTTCTCATTGAAGGATAAATTATATTTGAAGAGAAAAATTTTCGCCTAGACCGGGACTCGAACCCGGGACCCTTGGCTTTTCCGGGCCAAGTGCTCTACCAACTGAGCTACCGAGGCGAGCTACGATCTAGACGCAAATTTTTCTCTTATGTACGTTTAATTCCCTCGCGCCAAATGCTTGAAACCATAGCTTCTATCTTAACTAAGAAGCCGTCATTTGCAAAGATAGAAGCTATGGTTTCAAGCATTTGGCGCGAGGGAATTAAACGTACATAAGAGAAAAATTTGCGTCTAGATCGTAGCTCGCCTCGGTAGCTCAGTTGGTAGAGCACTTGGCCCGGAAAAGCCAAGGGTCCCGGGTTCGAGTCCCGGTCTAGGCGAAAATTTTTCTCTTCAAATATAATTTATCCTTCAATGAGAAGTGTTAAATTAATAATAAAATCGTCAATAGAAGCCCTACTGGCTTTAAAAAGTAGTGTTAAATTCCCAATAAATGTCTTCTTAACTAAGAAGCCGTCATTTGCAAAGATAGAAGCTATGGTTTCAAGCATTTGGCGCGAGGGAATTAAACGTACATAAGAGAAAAATTTGCGTCTAGATCGTAGCTCGCCTCGGTAGCTCAGTTGGTAGAGCACTTGTCCCGGAAAATCCAAGGGTCCCGGGTTCGAGTCCCGGTCTAGGCGAAAATTTTTCTCTTCAAATATAATTTATCCTTCAATGAGAAGTGTTAAATTAATAATAAAATCGTCAATAGAAGCCCTACTGGCTTTAAAAAGTAGTGTTAAATTCCCAATAAATGTCTTCTTAACTAAGAAGCCGTCATTTGCAAAGATAGAAGCTATGGTTTCAAGCATTTGGCGCGAGGGAATTAAACGTACATAAGAGAAAAATTTGCGTCTAGATCGTAGCTCGCCTCGGTAGCTCAGTTGGTAGAGCACTTGGCCCGGAAAAGCCAAGGGTCCCGGGTTCGAGTCCCGGTCTAGGCGAAAATTTTTCTCTTCAAATATAATTTATCCTTCAATGAGAAGTGTTAAATTAATAATAAAATCGTCAATAGAAGCCCTACTGGCTTTAAAATGTAGTGTTAAATTCCCAATAAATGTCTTCTTAACTAAGAAGCCGTCATTTTCAAAGATAGAAGCTATGGTTTCAAGCATTTGGCGCGAGGGAATTAAACGTACATAAGAGAAAAATTTGCGTCTAGATCGTAGCTCGCCTCGGTAGCTCAGTTGGTAGAGCACTTGGCCCGGAAAAGCCAAGGGTCCTGGGTTCGAGTCCCGGTCTAGGCGAAAATTTTTCTCTTCAAATATAATTTATCCTTCAATGAGAAGTGTTAAATTAATAATAAAATCGTTAATAAGAACAGTTAAATCTCATGGAATACCATACCCAGGACACGAATGGGATTTGAAAGAGAGGCACGAAAACTCCTTGTAGAAAATATAAAATTCAGAGGGAAAGCGCCCAGTAGATAATTTAAGATTGAGGTGGAGAATAATAGTAACCACGATTTGAGGAAAGAAAATTATTCAGAGGTTGATTGGAAATAATTCACTCTAAATAGGGATTATGGAGAGTTTATCTCCGAGCGGTCATTATCTTTCGGGTTCGATGCCGCTAGTGAGTAATTGTTATTATTCTTATTCTTATCATTATTATATTATTATTATTATTATTATTATTATTATTATTATTATTATTATTATTATTATTATTATTATTATTATTATTATTATTATTATTATTATTATTATTATTATTATTATTATTATTATTATTATTAAGTTAGAAATGTGTTATAATAGAGACGAATCAAGGAAAATTATAAATCGAAATTGAAGACAAATCATTGGTGCCGGAAATAGTATCAACATTGTTAAACCGGAAATATATATATATATATATATATATATATATATATATATATATATATATATATATATATTATTGTTGTCATCATCATCATCATTTTCATTGTTAGGACCCATTTGAATATAATATTATTTTCTTATTAAACTATTATTAATATACAAAAAGGATAATTTCTTCAAATAACCTAATAGTGTTAACGAATTATCATGATTATTAGACTATCATTAAAATAGAAAAAGGACAATTTCTTAAAAAAACAATAGTTCCACCAGTGAGTAATTACTATTATTATTATTATATATTAAGAATATTATTATTATTATACATTAAGAATATTATTATTATATATTAAGAATATTATTATTATTATTATTATTATTATTATTATTATATATTAAGAATATTATTATTATTATTATATATTAAGAATATTATTATTATTATTATTATTATTATTATTATTATTATTATTATTATTATTATTATTATTATTATATATTAAGAATAGTATTATTATCATCATCATCATCATCATTTTCACTGTTAGGACCTATTTGATCATAATCATTTCATAATTGACTATCATTAAAATACAAAAAGTATAATTAAAATAGGAAAAACAAATGAACAAGTCAGACACAATAGAAACACACAGCCCTGAATACGCCTGAAGATTACAGCTAACAAGGCGTCCACAATTAATTAACTAACTAACTCATTGGCACTATGGAACCCTTAGTTTCATATCCGCGCAGACATAAGCTCTCCATACATGCCTATCCTGAGCGCTAATGTTTTCCAATCATCCCCTTTATAAACTCCTTCCCCCAAATCATGATTAATGTTATTCTCTCGCCTCATTTTAGCCTATCAATAGCGCATTTTCCATCTATTTGTTTCTACAAGAAGCCTTCATTCCCCTCTTTCATTCACCATTAGTGCCAGATGACCTGTCTATCGCAGCTACAAATAATTAACGAAGTAAAAATAATTGTATTATTTGTGATATTGTTATCAAATTTACAAAATTATATTTCTTTACGTTAATCCAATCAAATTTAACGAAGCAATACTGCTACATCGCTCCCTCGCAATAATAATCTTAGGAGGTGGAATCTTATTACATATCATAACGTGTCGGTTGTAACAGCCGTTGCGAATTCTGGCAGGACGTTCATTGCGGTTCTTATTATTGCAGGACACACCCTCACATAAGCTAACAAGACAAACCAGTCACCCATCTCCTCATGGAATTAACTTTTTTTTTTGCCGTAGAGACCAGGGGAAGAGGAAGCAAAACTTTGTGCAGCTTCTACCACTACCGCCACCCTACCGTTATTTATAGCCAGAGTAGTAATGGTGACCCATACTCTCAACCCCTTCGTCTGTACGCTCTTATAACCAAGTGCAAGTCAAGCTAAAGATAGCCGGAGAGTGAGAGAAACTGCACGCTTCTGGTCCGTGGTCGACGTCATCTTTAGGGAATATACGACAATGGGAACTGTGCACACTTGTAACAATTCCTTCCCTTTCCTTTACTAAGTTTTGTGGTCAGTTGCATTAGACGAGCTAGCTTCTGGAATTCTTTCTCTTAAAAATATTGTAGATGTTCGGTTTTGAAACACGTTTCGAGGTTCTCAACTTGTGTTAATGTTGCTCAGCTCTGTGGAAAGCGGAAGAGATTAACACTTGCGAACTTAATCAACCGTAAATGCAACACATGGTACTGCTCATGATAGCGAATATAAGAATTGATTTTAGCATAAAAATTATGAAAGTTAAGTTTCCAAGATAATAAAAAAAACTATAAAATACTAATATAAGACTTTAATTGAACCCAAATGTCACACAGTTCAATCCTTAACACAAATTAGTAGTATATAACTCATCGTGAACATTATCATCGCCATCATCATCACCAGCATCATCTTCTTCAAGGTATGAGTCTGTTGGCCCGTTCCGCACCGAGCTGCACAATATACACCTAAAAATTGCAATTATTGATAATTGCAAGCTAGATATATTCCAACTTAAATTCTACCCCCCTTAAAGATAAAACTTTTATAGAAATTTAAGGCCAACCGCAACCTTTATGAATATTATAATAATTATACATATATTATAGGAACATTTTTAAGTTACCTTCCCAACAGCTACAGCCTAAAAATTGCAATTATTGATAATTGCAAGCGCTACAGATAGTCCTTCCAACGTCGTTTCGGTCTTCCTACATTTCTTCGGCCTTCAGGTCTATAATAAAGTATCTGTTTTGATAAATGATTATTTGGCATTTTTATACATGTTCAAACTATTTACATTTATTTCTGTACATTCTATAGTTTATATTACATACTAGCGTGACACCCGGCAGACGTTGTCCTGCCCGAACGTTCAATTCTCATGTCATGGACGGACGATAAAAATATATTACTTTTTTACCATAAAATTCAGCAATTACGACATAATTAGATATTATTAAATACATTCGCAAGAAAACCTCTTACAGCCTTCTGTTGTGGCTCAAGAAGTGTGAATGATGACGTCACATAGTCATGAAGATTAGAATTGTACCCTCCTTTGCAGATAAGTTAAGAACTGTCATATAACAATTATATTAGAGTGAAAAATATATATAAATTAATGAGAGTCAGTCAAAACAGTCCTTTTTTTCGGCTAGATTTCATTTCTGACCCACTGTGCACCGGTCCCATACTGGCCGACATTCCATGAGATAAATTTCTTCCCCCGTAGAGACTCGAACCAGCGTGAGTCCCGTATTTCTGCGCCAAGACTTCTTGCCTTAACCACTCGGCTATGGCGCGAGACTCTTGGTATCAATGAAAGACATAAATGGTTATTGTGAGTTATCCGTAAGAGATAAACATTTACTGTTGCGGACTTTTTTGTAGAGCTTTTTGAGATATTCAATTCTGTGTACATTAATGTTGTGTATTTCGTATGGTTTAGGCAGCGTAAGCCATTTAAGCGTCCAAAGAGCTACTTTTTTCACGTTTTCCACTACAAAGGGCGGTTTTAAGGGTGTGGGATTTGATTATTACAACTCTCTTATAGCCTATGTTCATCCCGGGAATCTCCTGAACATTTTGCAAAAAACCCCATCGCAATCGGATCAACGGTATGGCCGCGCATAAAGTACGAACAAACAAACAAACAAACAAACAAACAATTTATATATATATATATATATATATAAGATTTATAATTCATCTCTGATATCTTGACTTCTCTTTTCATCTCTTAAAGACACACCTGCAACAGATCTCAGAAATCTCATTTTTATTGTCTCAATTTTTCGTTTATCAGAGATCACTAGGCCAAGTCTCAGACCCATAAGTTAAAGTTGGAACGGTTACTCTTTTGTAAAATTTCAGTCGTGATTCCCTTGTGGTCTTTTATCTCGAATATATTCTTATTGAACCACATATCAAGGATATAACTCAATTATGAAAATTAAACCAGAGCTTAGTAATCAGAACATTATTAAATTACAAACTGATCCTACAAACAGTCCACAAATAAATAATCATTAATTCGTCCATTGTAATGTAAAAAGGTAGACCCTAATTCACTTATAAAATATCTAATTTAGGTTAACAATATTGTTGTAATTGTAAACACAAGTTTACATTTTTGCCCCAGTATTGTTTTAAAATTACTTTTTTTTTTCAACTTCTATTTTTTATCGGCACATTGGTATATCAAAATATAAAATAATAATAATAATAATAATAATAATAATAATAATAATAATAATAATAATAATAATAATAATAATAATAATAATAATAATAATAATAATGAAATTAAATAATTTTTGTATTTTTTTTTTTTGTCTTCTGACTGCGGCCGAGCACAGCTACTGCTAATTTGGATATATTAAAAATCTATGTATTTTCTTAAACTATGTGTAAATAAAGTAAAATAATAAATTTAACTGATAAATAGATGGTCCAAAGCATAAGCAGACCAAGTCCAACATGACATAATCATCATAGACCGTTCTCGAATCTAGGCCTTTCGTTGACCTGTTACGGCATCAATAGAAGTACCATCCAGAATTCTTTGAGTGGGCGTCTTTGTTTTCTTCCTTTTCTTTTTGCAGGCTAACTGCTTAACATACGCTTGGATAACCTGTAATCTTCCATTCGATGAATATAGCGCATCCAAGTATCTTAATTGTTTTGTAAGTTAAAATTGTTCATTTATTTTGCAGTCAAGCCTTGTCTATACCTACCTGTACATTACCACTTGGGGACAGGGTGCTCCCTAGCGGGATTTACTTAACCAAGCTAATTAAGTTAGGCTTATTTCCCTACAGATGTGACTAGTGGTTATGCTCCTTGCCTCTAGTCCAGAGGGTCGCGGGTTCAAACCCGGCCGGGGTCGATGGATTTTTTAGAATGGAAAAATCCAAGGAGCAAGTCCTCCGGGAGGGACTTTAAGCCGTGGGTCCCGAGTCTGATGATTTTCAGGCTCGTAAAAGATCCTTAAGCCTGAATGAAAGGCCTCTAAGCAAAATTTACCGAATTTTCCCGTCCTAGTACTACTTCGGTTTCCTAGATGTCAGTATGAGGCGGAACGCTGACCACGGACCACACAAGTGTAACTAAATTAGTATGGTTCAAATTCTTCCCTGTAGGAAGGGAAACATGGGCTTACAAGGTACAAGAAGATATCACCGAGTGACATGTTGTTAGCACATTGCTCTAATGCACATCTAGTAGGCAACTAAGGTATTACTTTGATAGATAGGTCTATGTCCGATTAAATTTAGGTCGGATGCTGTAACTTAGGCTTGAAGCTGATTCACGAGCCAGAAATCTTTAAACTCTAAACTCACAGCTTAAAGTCCCTATCAGGAACCCATCCCTTGGACTTTTCCATACTAAAATATCCAGCGACCACAACCGGGATTAAAATCGCAACTCTTAGGACAAAAGGCAAGGTACTTAACCCCTAGTCCACCAAAGTTAATTATTTTATAGTAACCGTGTATATTCATTTGTCAGTACTAATTTCCTTCATAAATAAAAAATGGCTGTTCTGTGACACCGTGGCACCCCTGAATATCCGAATGGAGAACAAGTGACTATTTGTGTTGGCCAATTTGATAACACACGTTCCCGCTAAAGCCAATTTTCAACATTTTTACTCACATATTGGCAGTACGCATACATTAGTAGAACATTTGGGTGAGAAAATGGACAAGTTGCTCTTATATGGGCAAGTTAATTAGGTTGGGAAAGTTGGAGTGAGAAAATGGTCGAATTAGTACACTAGGTTGCTTTAATGTTCACTTGTTTGTTAGCGGGTTTTTTGGATAAGTTGGCTTCACTCTCTGAGCAATGACTGATACATATTTTACATTTGCAAATCTGGTGATTTTAGATTACTTTGACCACAACTTCTCACATCATTTCAATGCATTTCTCTCATTTTTTAAAAAAATCAACATATATGTTTAAGTTAATTATTCACATACTTCAAGTTTCTTTCGTTTCTTTCTATTTTAATTTATGTAGGCTCAATTCTGGAAATGCGTGCTATTATGCATTGCAGAGACTATTGATATCCCAACTCCTTTAAAAAAACATTAAACTGAAAATATATAAAACTATTATTCTACCAGTTATATTATATGGGTGCGAAACATGGACTCTTACTTTAAGGGAGGAAAGGAGATTACAAGTATTTGCGAATAAAGTACTTAGGAAAATTTTTGGACCAAAGAGAGATGAACAGACAGGTGAATGGAGAAGATTACATAACAATGAACTACATGGTCTTTATAAGAAGTCAGATATAACAAGAACAGTTAAGTCTCGTAGACTGCGATGGGCAGGATGTGTTGCGCGTATGGGGAATGAAAGACGTGCATGGAAGCTTCTTGTAGGGAAGCCAGAGGGAAAACGCCCAGTTGGTAGACCAAGAATGAGGTGGGAGAATAACATTAACTATGATTTGAGGGAAGTAGATTATACCGGGAATGATTGGAAAGCATTAGCTCAGGATAGGGATGTATGGAGAGCTTATGTCCGCGCGGCCATGAACCTACGGGTTCGATAGTGCCAGTGAGTAAGAGTAAGTAAGTAAGTAAGGTGGCATGGTGGCAAATCGCCAACAAAATTCACGCTGAATAGTAGGGTCTACAAACCCTTCATCATTTAAAGTTTAATATAAAAACATAAAAACCCTCAAGAAACAAACTTAGGGCGTCTCATTACGTATGATTAGTTCCAGCAAGTTTGTTACATGACGTCTGCATAATTCTGTTAAGGGGAACAACCCCTTAGTGACCCATTGTTGTTTGAAAAATAGCGAAATTAATTCCATCCCTTGTAACAGTATAATTATCCAATGTATAATAGTGCAATGCATGTCATTAGGTTCTCTCAGCATAAAGACACACATAATGCATTTTGAAGTGAAATATATTTTGAAATAATATACACCGATAGCAAATTTTAAAATTAATAGGCTTCTTGTCTTCAGTAACAAGCAGTTTTAAAATATAAGTCCTTAATACTTCTCCCCTTTGTAAAACTGGATGTCATTATTGAAGCATTGGTAATAATGAAACAGCATGGGTGTTAGAGGGTGGAATAGGGTTTGAAATTGTTCTTCAGGAAGTGTGACGGCGACGGCACATTTGATAGCCTTTGGGCCCTTCTAGAAGTCCACCCTCTTTCTCAGAGATCTATTAATCGACTGCATTAAATCATTGCTAGCACAACTGGCTTCAGGGAACTAAATTGCATGTAAAATTGTAATGATTTAATTTGAATTTAGTTTATGGTGTATGCCATTTAATTATACAAATTGGTATGCATTTATCAAATTTCTTCGATCCAACCATTACCAGTGTATTGTTTTGAAGAAGTGGCTGCATTAAAATACCTGGGAACAATAATTACAAATAGGAATGAGTTGCACAATGTGTAGGTAAATTAACCTAGAAAAATCCCTAAAAAATCACTAAACAAGAAAATGAAATATTCGAAAGGAGAGACTTGCATATTTAAAAAAATACTAATTTTTTTTTTACTTTAAATATACAAATAGGCATTTGTGGCGAATAATATTATAGGATTAATATTATTTATCACAAATGCCTGCTTGTATATTTAAAGTTAATAGTTTTAGTACTTTTTTAAATATGCAAGTCTCTCCTTTTGAATATTTCATTTTCTTCGTTAGTGATTTACGCCACAACAAAAAAAACTAAACACAGGTTAAAATCAGGAAATGCATCGCATTACAAATTATATGGACTCTTGTTGTCCCAACTTCTCTCAAAAAACGTTAAATTGAAAATATTAAAAAACTGTTTTTCTCCCATTTAGATTATATGGATGCGAAACATAGAGTGGATTTCTCAGCCGAAGTCTGTACCACAACTACGGTTTTCCATTTTTTAAGTATTTCTACAACAACCATAAATACTGAAAATATATGACTGTTAATTACAAAAACGAATGTTAGAATCATGGCTATGGTTTCATAACAATTTCTGTGGATTTTCAGTAATTTTATAGGTGATATGGAAACAAAACGTTGAAGAACCAGGGCCTTGGTTTTGAATTCGGTTGAGAAATTCGATCATAGACTCTTACTTTAAGGGAGGAGAAAATATTACGATTATCTAAGAATAAAGTTCTTAAGAAAATTATTTGACTAAAGAGACATGAACTTCCAGGCGAATCAAGAAGCCTACATAACAGTGAGCTACATGGATTTTATAGGAAACCAGTTATAATAAGAACAGTTAAGTCTCATAGACTGCATTGGCAGGATATATGGCACGCATGGGGAATGAAAGATGGACATTCAAACTTATTTTAGGAAAACCAGACGAAAAACGCCCAGATGGTAAACCAAGAATGAGGTGGGAGAATAACATTAACCATGATTTGAGGGATGTAGATTATGCAAGGGATGCTTGTAAACCATTACCTCAGGTTAGGGAAGTATGGATAGCTTATATCCGCGCGACCATGAACCTTCGGGATTGATAGTGCCAGTGATGTAGTTAGTGTTTCTTCATATAGGCCTATGAGATTCATATGATTCTCACCAGGTTTTATATTGGGGGAGGAATGATTGGAAGTCATAAGAAATGACAGATTATATTCATAAATACCAGCGACAATAGAGACAGCAAGTGCTACGGGTATCAGCCCACTATTTATATTTAAAATCCACAACTACAATCCACCTGCACACAAAGATCAAGAAGGATCACTTTCAGATGTAGTCGCAGAACGGCATTTAAACTCAAATTTCAATCGAAAAAAGAAGAAGATTAAAAGTTCGTATCGTCACAGGTGGTCTAGGGGGGTAAAATTCCTTGCATCAGGTCTCGAGGGCCATGGATTCAATTCCGTAGAGGTCGGTGGATATTTTAGAATGGAAAAATCGAAGGGACAAGATTGATGTGAGAATTATTTCGGTTATATATTTCCGTACATTTTACCCATAAATCATAGCTATCTTTCAACATTATTTTTGGTAATATGACATCTCGGCACAGAAAAAAGGTACATAATTACAAGACATGAATATATATATATATATATATATATATCTGCCTGTGCCCTAAACTTTTTTTAATTTTTATCTTCTTTCTCCGTTCTTCTCTACCATCCCGTTTCAATTCTTCCAGACCTATCTCCCTCATATTACCTCTTCTTATATCATCCATCCATTTATTTCTAGGTCGACCTGTCTTTCCTTTCCTAGGTGGAATCCATTCCAAAGCTTTTCTGGGTAATCTTGTCTCTGGCATTCCACATATATGACCATACCATTCTAGTTGTCTGAATCTCACAAAATCTAATATTGAATTTTGGACTTCCATTTGTTATTTGATGACTATACATATATTTTAATTAAATTGTTGACATTGAGCAATGCAAGCTTAAGCTCAATGTCAAAAATTTAACTATAACATCGATAAAGCGTCACTGCTATAAAGTAAAAATATTCTCTTTAATTTGCTTACTTGTTATAGTTAGCTACCAGATGGCAGTGAAGACCGAGTTTTCGATACATCTTGTGATAATGGAAATTATAATATATATATATTCTCGTAGACTGCGTTGGGCAGGACATGTTGCACGTATGGGGAATGAAAGACTTGCATGGAAGCTTCTTGTAGGAAAGCCAGAGGGAAAACGCCCAGTTGGTAGACCAAGAATGAGTGGGAGAATAACATTAACTATGATTTGAGGGAAGTAGATTATACAGGGAATGATTGGAAAACATTAGCTCAGGATAGGGATGTATGGAGAGCTTATGTCCGCGCGGGCCATGAACCTACGGGTTCGATAGTGCCAGTGAGTAAGTAAGTATATATATATATATATATATATATAAGAAAGATAAATGTTTGTATTGGATTTGCTGGGTGGTATAATGGATAGCACGCTGGGGTACCAACCCAAATGTCCGGCTTCAAATCCCGTTCAGGCATATATATATATGTTTCGTAATACTCGAATTGAATAATAATATTAATAATAATAAAATCATAGCAAAAGAATGAAAAAAAAAAAGAATAAAAGAATGAAAGAAATTTGGGCTCAAAGGAATCACATCTAAGTACTTTGCGTAGTCCTACATGGGCTCATCCGCAATCAATATATATATATATATATATATATGTATATATATATATATATATATATTGTATATGTATTTACACCTCACGTATTTTCCGTTTTGGAAAATTATTTTTAATGACATAAATTTAATTTAATTGCGAAAAATTGAAAATCGCTGCAGATGGAGCGATATATATATAGATATTATAACTATATTTTTGACATTTGGCAATGAAGGCAAATATGATATGAAAAGAAAAAAGAATGCTTGAGTCGGGATTTGAACTCGAATCTCTAAAGTCTGTACCTTTAGCGCTCTAACCAACTGAGCTACCCAAGAATTCCAATACAAGCATACAATTTTCTTATACATGTAGTATTCTCAATTCACAAAAGAGGTAGCGGAAATTTATTCCAACTGCCATCTCGCGGCTAACATAACAGTTAAGCAATTTTTTTTTGTATAAGAAAATTGTATGCTTGTATTGGAATTCTTGGGTAGCTCAGTTGGTTAGAGCGCTAAAGGTACAGACTTTAGAGACTCGAGTTCAAATCCCGACTCAAGCATTATTTGTTCTTTTCATATCATATATGTATATATATATATATAAATTTTTGCTTCGGGTTAACCTCCACTCTTAATGTTCCGATTTAGCTTGTTAACGAATGCTCCTAATTTATTGTCAAATACCGAGTTTGTTTCCGACGAAAATAAATGAAAATTGCGAGTTAATTCCCACTACAGAGATAAGACACACATGTATACAGACATCCTGATAATGTAAAAAATAAAAATAAAAATAAAAAATATTTTCATGGGGACAACCTCAATTCCTTCGGGATTCGCTTAATAAAGTGTGAGATACAAAACAAATACGTAATGTTTTTGATAAATTTGCTGAAATGTTCAAACTGTATAAAATATGGTAGCTTATATAATTTACATTCTGCAAATGGGCAAGAACAAACATAATATTATGTTATTTAATTGGGCATATGCCTGTGATCACTAGCCGCTCAATGGGAGATACATACAATACTCGTTGTATAATAATAAAAAAATGAAATAATACAATAATTGAAGAAAGTACAAAACATAAGTACAAAGAGAAACTACGTAGGAGGTATAATATCTATGGTATCAGCACTATAGCATTTTTTTCTCTGGTATACCATTATCTATCCACTAAGCTAATGAATGATAGCACTGTACAGGTATTGATTCCATGTTATCTGAAGATATTTTTTTTTTTGAGAATTTAACCACAATATAGTGGTTTTTCATCACTCTCAAGAAATTAGCCATTTCCAATCGTATTGCTCTTGAACATCATCTTCTGCAAGTTCCAGTGTCATTTATTGTTAGTCTTTTAGCATTGTATATTGTTTTTTGTATAATCTGGAGCTAGCCCATTGCTACTACCCGAATCTGGAGGATCGGGTAATTTTTAATTAAGTTTTCTTCCCCTAGACTGACGATCCAACGCCGACCATCAAGGTAGTAGTGTGGTAACCCATGACAGGAACCCTCACTCTATTTATTATATATACATACAATTGTAATGTTAATGTTTTTTTAGTGTATACTGCTATTGTGTTATTACTTAATTGTAATATTATTGTGTTTTCTTTATGTAATTGTAATGTTAATGTTTTTAGTGTATAATGCTATTGTGTTATTATTTAATTGTAATATTATTATTGTGTTTTCTTTATGTAATTGTAATGTTATTGCTATTGTGTTATTACTTAATTGTAATATTATTGTGTTTTCTTTATGTAATTGTAATGTTAATGTTTTTAGTGTATAATGCTATTGTGTTATTATTTAATTGTAATATTATTATTGTGTTTTCTTTATGTAATTGTAATGTTATTGCTATTGTGTTATTACTTAATTGTAATATTATTGTGTTTTCTTTATGTAATTGTTTTTTCTTTATGTAATTGTAATGTTATTGCTATTGTGTTATTAACTTATTGTAATATTATTGTGTTTCTTTATGTAATGTAATGTTAATGTTTTTAGTGTATAATGCTATTGTGTTATTATTTAATTGTAATATTATTATTGTGTTTTCTTTATGTAATTGTAATGTTATGCTATTGTGTTATTACTTAATTGTAATATTATTGTGTTTTCTTTATGTAATTGTAATGTTAATGTTTTTAGTGTATAATGCTATTGTGTTATTATTTAATTGTAATATTATTATTGTGTTTTCTTATGTAATTGTAATGTTATGCTATTGTGTTATTACTTAATTGTAATATTATTGTGTTTTCTTTATGTAATTGTAATGTTAATGTTTTTAGTGTATAATGCTATTGTGTTATTATTTAATGGTAATATTTTTATTGTGTTTTCTTTATGTAATTGTAATGTTATTGCTGTTTTTGTTTATTTTTCTTTACACTAGTGCCAATTATTACTTTATTGTAACGGACTGTCAACAGCACGTACGGCTTACTGCCCGTGCGACCCATATTTGTAAATAATATTGTAAATATCTTACTTTTTGTCTAATAAAGTCCTACTACTACTACTACATTAATAAAATGTCTTTATAAATTTGTTGCTTGAAGCAGTTGCATGAGTTTATCCCATGTTGATTGCTGATTGTTTGACAATAGACACTATGTATTTTCATACAGTATTTCACTTCTACGTGGTAATGTATACAATAGTGTTTTTTTAAAGAAATCAGTCCATTAATCTTGTAACGGATCATCTGTTGTTAACTACATCCATACTTATCAGAAAACATTCATACTAGCGTTATGTTGTGAATATGTTTATTCATGTTTCCGCCATACCTAATTACCAACACATTTACTTAGATTAGATTGGTTTAGGAATAATTAAGTTAGATTATATTAGATTATATTAAATTAGATTATGTAGGTTAGGTTACATAGTAGCCTTCTCGGTAATCATTATTTTTTGATTGGCATGCTTTTTTGTAAGTTGGTTATTTTGCTTTAGAAGTGACTACATCTTCCATTACTAACATGAGATACCTAGCTAAATTTTTACAATTTCTCATTCAATTTTCAGGTATTTTTCTTATTTTTTTTAAAGCACACACATGTAATTATGTTATATCTTTCATTCCTTGCTCAAATGTTCACATTTTTATTTTTTCGGTCGGCGACAAGACTCAAACATCGCCTAATATGTTACGAGAAACTCATTATGCGCGACTTATGAGTCGGGAATGCCCGCTGAGAGCTTCCCAGATGCATCTATGCATCGCTTTCTGGAAGAATCTTCCTCTAAAGGTTTTGATTCTAAAGAGATCAAGGCTAGGTTTCCAAATTGTTCTGCTTCGCATATAAAGGGATGGGAGTCGGTAAAGAGTCAGTCGTGATCTGGAAAACAACCAATAAAATGATTGGAAAGTCGTATCTGAAACTAGAAATGATGGGGAAAAAACTTAGGGCAATTGCAGTTTAACAAAATAAATGTAATTATAGCTTATTTCGTAAATCAGCAACATGTGACCATTAATTCGACTTCCTGAGTAATTAGCTTATTTTATGCTATTCTTGCGTGACGGACTTTTTTATTTCAATTTATGTAGATTAGCACGTCGCCTAAAGTCCTCTTTAATAATCCTATTACGTGTATAACCTAATTACTGTACAAAGCAAAACATTCTGCTAAAGGCTTGCTTTTCTATTAGTAAAGATAAATATTTTAAAATTTAATTAAAGCATTTGTTACTTTAAAAACTGCTCGATTAACACAATGAATGGATCCAACAAACCCCGCACACAATATAAAAAAACTTCCAACGTACTATATGTATTATTACTGTCCATCAGGGTCAGTAATGAATCCTTTTGTTCCTGCATCCCTCTGGAGGCTTTGAATAATTTACTAATTGAAAGAGAGGCGAAGTAACATAAAACTGTTATGTTTTCATCTCTGCAAAGGAATTATTTGGAACGAGTTCACGGATTTCTCGGATTTTGAATTGCTTTGTTCAGTAAACAATGAAGCAATTACACTAAAATCCCTGCGTTATGTCGTGACCCCTTATGAAACGTTACGTCATCACATGGGCATTCTCACCTTTTGAAAAGGGGTGAGTTGAGTTAAATCTCTCCACGATATATGGTATCAAATTACTAAAAATACACCCTCAATTTCTTGACTGGATACAATTATAGAATTACTAAACACTGTGTGTGTGTTCTAATGTCACCTACTGCTCTTTACGTGCTTCGAGTTCCGCGCTGGGCGGATAGATGGCGTTAATGTGATATATATTTTACATACCCACCACTTCGGGAAACCACTTTTCACAGATGATGTATTCTTGAATTGTGCACAAGAAGGAGTGCAATATACGTGTATATGTATGTTTGATTAGTCTAAAATGTGTTGTTTCCCTCACCGTAGCCGAGTGGTTAAGGCAAGATGCCTTGACGTGGAGCTACGGGACTTGCGCTGGTTCTTGTCTCCATGGGGAAGATTTTATCTCATCGAATTTCGGTCAATGTGGGACCGATTCCCATTTAGCATCGTGAGAAATTTGGGAGCTATTCAATTAGTAGCGGCTCCAAGTTGAGAAAACCAACTATAACGGCTGGGGTGCCAAATTTCTGACCACATGTCACCACAAATACACTAGCAGGATGATCATCTATCTCTGTGATGTGAGGCTAGTAGCCGGCTGGTAGGCAAAGATCCTTCTAGACGTCTCGCGCCATGGAGAGAGAAAATGTGTTGTATGAGGCCTATGTTGAAGAGAAGGGAGAAGGTGAAACCGGGTGCCGGCACGTAGTCTACTCCTTTATAAAAATCACCAAGGGGGCCGCCACGCTTAATGTCTCCATCCGACGGACGAATCGCTATCAAAAGTACCACATGCCTTCTCGACATATGTACAGCGGAGAGGTTTACAATGTAATGCAGGAATCTAGTGCACAATTTAGTGATACAAAATTATAAACCACGACCTCTCCTGGCCTCGATATTGAAAATTTTGCAATTAAATTAATTTAACAATTAAAATTATCAACCATACCGGGTATCGAATCCGGGTCTGCTAGTCAGGAAGCAGTCATGCTACCACCTGAACCAGCTCAGCGGATATTTATCAAATACTGTAATCAAGCAAAAATGAATGTCCGAAATTCTGTATTAGACTTCACAAAATACAGGCAATTAGAATGGAATGGTGATGTCAGAATGGTATCTTAATCTTGTAGGGATGGACTGGCTAGTTTCCTATGTGACCCCAAGTGCTATGCCAGCATTATCATTGCTCCCAAAAGGGTAACTCATGCCGGACACGTAAAAAACGTTAAGTCAGTATAAAAAAGTATCTTGGTCAAAAGAGTGACGATCGTTCACCAAAAAATACAACCGTCAAGATACTAGGACATGGGTTCCACTGGGGTAAAATTTTCCGGAGATAAGAGACTGTTTTCATCCTAAATGCTCTCAAAAAACACATTAAACTAAAAAAAAACCTGTACAGTTATTCTCTGTTACATTATATGAGTACAAAACATGATTTATAACTTTGGACACGTAAGTTGTTTATAAACAGAAACCCTATTCAATAAAGATTTTATTGGTATGTAGAATATATATTTTTGTTAATTAAATCGTATGTTTCTAATTAAGTTGTGAGAAAATAAATATGGCGAACGCTAGAGGGATTTATAAATTTCGGCTTTAAGGAAAACCCTCGCTCTTAATACTTAGATTTTGTTGATTTTAGGCGGATGCCTTTCTCGCCTTATTTCAATGGTATACATAGAATTTCGTTTCGAGAAATAAAAAATTGTGGACGCTAGGACAATTTTAAATCTTAGCTTCATGTGTAGGACCTACTCCCACATTTTCGGTCCGATTTTGGTTATTAATAGCGGGGACTCCTTCGGAGGACTGCAGGATCACACTACTAGATCACAAAACAATGAAGACATCTTAGAAGAATTACACACGAAATTTTAGAAAACAAAATGTCTGATTATAAGTCAAGATGGATGCAACATGTTCATCGAATGAAAGATCACAGGATACCTAAACAAAAAATGTTAAGATATCAACCTGCAGGAAGAAGAAGACCAGGACGTCCACTCAAAAGACTTTTGGGTGGTGTTTCTATTGAGGTCGAAACAGGTCAACAAATGACCTAAATTCGTGAATGTACTATATTGTTGATGATGATGATAAAGGGGACATGCTTTTTTACTTAATTGGTTGCTATATGCCGTGTTGGTTCCGAAAAAAGGACAAATTTTGCCCGCTAGAATTATTAAAAATGCTGCCTCAGGATAGAGATATATGGAGAGAATATTTTCGTGTCGGCCATAAAACTCTAAGCTTCAGTAGTGACAGTGAGTTAACTGAATTATTTCTTGCTTACTTATATCCGTATTCAGGAATAAAAGGTAGCCTATGTTAAGCTCATTAGCGATATGCAGTAGAAGAATTAACGAAACAGATAATTATATTTGCTTTTGGAATTGTCTGTGGACGCAATGACGTCATCTTGGAGGGGGAGAGAGAAGTCTTGCGGTCGTCATGCCAACCACAAGTGGCAATCATTGTGATTGTGAAGGGAGAAAGAATCAGTGACAGAAGCAGATAACTTATTAACATTTCAGCTTAATGATTGATCATGTTGTCTCCAGCTGTGATGAGGACCAAGGTCTTCCTCCATACAGGGAGTTGTGCACAATTACATACCTACTTCTAGTCGCAATTACACTCTCAAGGAAAAACGTTTAATTCTCATATTCTGCTTAAAATTTTACACAACGCGTTAATTCAGCTTAGCAAAACCTCATGTTATTATCAATGAATTTTTCATCATTGTACTGATGTATTACACACTATCAATAAAACCCAAATCACCAAATTATAAAAGAACTTCAGGTAATTAGGACTCCTCTTTTGAATTTGTTGTGTTTCTTCTTTTAATTAAGAGATTTGAATTTTGTTTAATTACAGTGACTATTTAACTCATGCCCCAAATGGGAGTCAATGACCAATCACGTTACAATGATTTTTTATTTACAACCAATCACAGTCGTGTTTCGCCTAGAATTTATCAACTAAAGTTTATCATAATAAAAAAGCCCCTCATTTTTAACATTCTGAATAGGTCATAGCATTATTTTGCAGTGACTGACTCACTAAGAAATACGGCTACCAGATTGTATACATAGTGCATGAATGTCAACACATACCGCATGCGGGAGTTAATATAAAAACATTTCTAGCAATTGATTATACCACCAAGAAAAGAAACCACTGTTTGCACTTTCTTAAATGTATTTTTTTTTCCAGAAAAATGTAATTGTCATATTTACATCATAGGACATCAGAAATGAATTAATATACAGTTTGATGTGTTTCATTTTTTCTCCACTAGAGAGCATTCTTACAATATTGCGTTCCTTTGGCAATAAATAATATGATCTGGTTGCAGTGACGAACAAAATAAGCAAATGAAGCGTACCAATCGTTTCTCATTTGTTTTCAAACATTGCCGTTTACATTAAATATATAAATATTTTAAAATAACTATAGTTAAATAATGATTTGTGAGTAAACAGCTTAATTTTATTCTTAAATAATCCTAAGAAATGCCACTCTTGATTTGCAAATTCTCTAGATAAATTTGGAAATCACTCGTGGCATTACTTATGATAATCATTAGTGTTGTAACTATGAAATAGCATTGTTATTTTATTAAAATGTGGAAACATCTTCATAAATAAATATAAACTTTTTTACATTACAAGAAAGGTCCACTTTAACCTCCATGTTCAGATAAAGTGGACCCCAGAGTCCACCTTAGCTTTTAGTCTATTTTGAAGTTTATGTACTATATTAATTTATACAGACAAGCAAAATATTTATGACTGATCATAATTAAAAAGTGTTGATATTTATTTAATGGTTTGAAAAATTATTATTGATTGTAACATTCACACGTCATTCAATTGCAGAAAGCGACGGTCTTTCGGTTTATAAGAATTACAAGAATATTAAATAAAATTAATTAAGTGAATGGTTTTTACTGATAGCATCCTCATTGATAATATATACGTATTCGCGTAAAGTGGACCCAGGTCCTCATGGAAATGGTATACATTAACTGAATTCCTTTGTTATCTTTAATTATTTTATATAGCAGTCATGTCACATAATATCCAACCAGACTCGTCAGTATACTAAAACAGCATCTACATAATATAAAATAGTTAGGAGTTTTTGTCAACAGTTTTAATCTTCAATCAGAAATTAAGAATTGATCCTTATCTTGAAAAACTTTCAAAGTGGCCATTTTCATAAAAATCATAGATAAACCCTTCTTCGCACAAAGAATAAAAGAAACTGGCCTTGAACCCGTCAAAGTTGATGAGGGGAAGACATTAAAATATGTTCTGTTCGAGGGCAGCACCAATTAAAGAAGATATTAATAGGGTCCACTCAAACAGAAGGGTTCACAATACCCGAACTTCTCCATAATATTAAAATAGTCAACGTGTCTCGATAGCTATGCTATCATTACTACGACTTGTTACTGAATATCAATATTTCAGTTTGGTGATTTGGGTTTTATTGATAATGTGTAATACAATTCTAATAAAATTTAACCATCACTAAGAAGATCTTATTTCTTAATGCATAATTGTACTCGAAAGTTTTATCTGGACAGTTTTATCATCATCATCATAGTACATTCACGAATTTAGGCCATTTGTTGACCTGTTTCGGCCTCAAGAGAAACACCATCCAGAAGTCTTTTGAGTGGACGTCCTGGTCTTCTTCTTCTTGCAGGTTGATATCTTAACATTTGTTTGAGTATTCTGTGATCTTCCATTCGATGAACATGTTGCATCCATCTTGACTTATAATCAGAAATTTTGTTTTCTAAGAGCAAATCTTTTCAATTGTTATAAGTAATGCCACGAGTGATTTCCAATTTATCTAGAGGATTTGGAAATCAAGAGTGGCATTTGTTAGGACTATTTAACGAATAAAATTAAGCTGTTTACTCACAAATCATTATTTAAATATAGTTATTTTAAAATAAGTATATGTTTAATGTAAACGGCGTTGTTTGAAAATAAATGAGAAAAGATTGTTATGCTTAATTTGTTCATCACTGCAACCAGATCATGTTATTTATTGCCAAAGGATTGCAACATTATAAGAATGCATCCTAGTGTACAAATTTATAACCAACATTATAGGTTATTAATTAATATCTGATGCCCTATGATGTAAATTACATTTTTTTCTGGAACTTAAATTCCTGGGAAATAATACGTTTAAGATAGTGCAAACAGTGGTTTCTTTTTTTTTTTGTGTGGTATAATCAATTGCTACAAATGTTTTATATATTTATCCCGGTAGTACTATCTGCTAACATTCGTGCACTATATATAGATCTGGTAGCCACATATAGTCACTGCAAAATAATGCTATGACCTATTCAGAATGTTAAAAAGGAGGAGCTTCGTTTTAAAGTGATAAAATTAAACTGGTAAAATCGAGGTGAAAAAGACTGTGATTGGTTGTAAATAAAAAATCATTGAAATGTGATTGGTCATTGGCTCCCATTTGGTGCATAAGTTAAATTATCATAAGTAATGCCACGAGTGATTTCCAATTTATTTGAGAATTTGGAAATCAAGAGAGGCATTTGTTAGGATTATTTAACGAATAAAATTAAACTGTATACTCACAAATCATTATTTAACTATAGTTATTTATAAATCTTTATAATATTTAAAGTAAACGGCGATGTTTGAAAACAAATGAGAAACGATTGGTAAGGTTCATTTGCTGCTTTTGTTCGATTACTGCAAATAGATCATAATATTATTTATTGCCAAAAGATCGCAAAGTTGTAAGTATGCACCCTAGTGGAGAAATAGATAACCAACGTTATAGGTATTAATTAATTTCTGATGTCCTATGATGTAAATATGTCAATTATATTTTTCTGCGTCATTTCCTGGAAAATAATTCGTTTAAGAAAGTGTAAACAGTGTTTTTTTTGTGGTATAATCAATTGTTACAAATGTTTTTATATTATCTCTCGTATGCGCTACGTGTTGACATTCATGCATTATATATACAATGTGATAGCCGTATTTCTTAGAGAGTCAGTCAGTGCAAAATAATGATATGACCTATTCAGAATGTTAAAAAGGAGGTGCTTTCTTTATTATGATAAACTTTAGTTGGTAAATTTTAGGCGAAACACCACTGTGATTGGTTGTTAATAAAAAAATATTTAAATGTGATTGGTCATTGACTCCCATTTGGGGCATGAGTTAAATAGCCATTATAATTGTTTCTAACCCCATCTTGCATTCAACATTCGTGCCAAATGTCCTGTCACAGATTATGAGCCTTTATTATTGTTACTACATCAGGTTTGACATAAAACTCATGGAGCTCACGTTATGAATTTTTCTCCAGCTACCTTCTGTTGGTCTGTCTTTTGTCCAGATTTTTCCTAACCACTTTATTCTAAAATACTCGAAATGTTTTGCTCTCTTTTAAAGCAAGAGTCGATTTTGTCTCTTTAACTAACTAATCCATTGGCACTATCTAGCCTGTAGGTTCACGGCCGCGTAGATGTAAGCTCTTCCTATTCTGAGTAAACACTTTCCATTCATCCCCTGTGTTATTCATCTCTCTCAAATCATGGTTAAATTAATGCTCACACCTCATTCTTGACCTATCTACTGGGCGCTTTCCCATTGGTTTCCTGTAGATTTCCGTGCCTCTCTTTCATTCCCCATCCGTTACACATGTCTTGCCTATCTTGTCTACGAGACTTAACTCTTCTTATTACATCTGGTTTCCCATGAACATAATGCAATTCACAAAAAATAGCCTTTGGTCTGTCTTTGGTCCAAAAATTTTCCTAAGAACTTTATTCGTAAGTAGTTCTCCCTCAAATTAAGAGCCCATGTTTTGCTATCGTATAATATAGCTCGAAGAATAACTGTTTTATATTATTTTTATATTATCAATAAAACTAAATATATGGTCACACGTAGAAATTCAGTATATAATGGAAATGGACAGCTAATGACAAATGAGGGAAATTTTGAGGAAGTGGCTGAATTCAAATACCTAGGAACAATAATCACAAATAGGAATGAGATGCACAAATAAAGTAAACATAGGCTCAATTCTGGAAATGCGTGCTATTATGCATTGCAGAGACTTTTGATGTCCCAACTCCTTTCAAAAAACGTTAAGCTGAAAATATATAAAACTATTATTCTACCAGTTATATTATATGGGTGCGAAACATGGACTCTTACTTAAAGGGAGGAAAGGAGATTACGAGTATTTGAGAATAAAGTTCTTAGGAAAATGTTTGGACCAAAGAGAGATGAACAGACAGGTGAATGGAGAAGACTACATAACAATGAACTACATGGTCTTTATAGGAAGCCAGATATAATAAGAACAGTTAAGTCTCATAGACTGAGATGGGCAGGACATGTTGCGCGTATGGGGAATGAAAGACGTGCATGGAAACTTCTTGTAGGAAAACCAGAAGGAAAACGCCCAGTTGGTAGACCAAGAATGAGGTGGGAGAACAACATTAACTATGATTTGAGGGAAGTAGATTATACAGGGAATGATTGGAAAGCATTGGATCAGGATAGGGATGTATGGAGAGCTTATGTCCGCGCGACCATGAACCTACGGGTTCGATAGTGCCAGTGAGTAAGTAAGTAGGTATATTATTTTTAGTTTGCCTTTTGAGATGAAGTTGGTGTGGCAGTAGTCTCTATAATGCATAATAACATGTGTTTCCAGAATTGAGTCTATGTTTAATTTCTTTCTGCAGCTCATTCTCTCTTTAGATCTGTTGATTACGAAGTTAATGTTGCTTATTTTAAATAGCATTTAAGTTCTTGCATGTGACGTGTTGAAAAGAGTCCTGCTGTGCAAATGACGGTGTTACCGCATCATTAACACCAACAGCTGACGAAGACATAATCGCAGTAATAATGCACTTCCTCACTACATCACATGTTTGTAATAAGCCATAATGTATTTCACAGTTTATATCAAATTCTAATAAATCTTATATGCAGATGATTGCAAGAATAGGAACCTAACGACGAATTTTTTTACTTTTGTTCGTGGAGTTTCTATTTAAAAATCTCGAACTCCACCAATTTTACTGGTTCTTCAATCGTCAAGCCCACCTAATATTTAGTTTCTATTCCACAATCTATGTTTCATTTCACCATTAATAATCATTTGATTTTCAATAATTTTTAGTCCAACGCCACCAGATTGTCATACGATAATTTTGACATTCTCTCCAGGAACTAACCAAATTGTATTTATTTATTTGTTTATCCTAATGAGTTAAGGGCATGTAGCCTTCTCTTTCACTTACCAGGACAAACATATGTTATATTTGAATATATCAATCACAATTGACTGTAATATTAAATCCTAAATGAAAATTTGACTTTAAATGTGATATCTATAAGAGTAAGATCAATAACATTATGATGTCAATGTAAATTAAAAATAAAAATGAAACTAATAATAAATTATACACAAGCAAGGTAAGTTAAATAACACTGAGCTACAAAAAATAAACTATTTTTTTTGTCTCAGAAAGAAAAATATGTGATTCTGGTAGTATTTTTCTCCTGAAATCAAATATGATATCGGTTTTTCTCTATCACGCAAGGTTTCCGAGAGACAGGCATTCATAATTTCAAACACTTAAATATTTTCTACATTCGTAACTACACAATATTCGAACATTCGGACTCACCTAGAAAGTAAGAAATTACAATTTTCTGCTATATTTCGTCTGTGGAGCATCCTTCTTGATAATCCAACAATAATCGGCCAGCATATTAGGATTCAATTTGCTTGATATATCTTTTCCATAGCTGAAATAATTTGAGTTAGCTCATTTTGTTTTATTTTACAATGGAAAAATGGACAAAAAACGTTTATTAAAACATAATTATTTAAATCCATTAATTGAAATTGAAATAAAAAATTAGATCCAGTTGCTTTGGAATAAGGCACCAGAGAAAATTGCCTTGAAATAACGGGTTTCATGATATTTCTCAACCGAAGTGTAAACCATGACCCCGGTTTTCCAATTTCTTAATGTTTCCATAACATTTATAAAAATTACTAAAATTCACAGATATTGTTATGAAACCAAAGGCATGATTCAGACATTTGTTTTTGTATATAACAGCCGTAGATTTTCAGTTTTTATGGTTGTTATGGAAGCATTAAAAAATCAGAAAACCGAGGTCGTAGTTTAGACTTCAGTTGAGAAATCCATACTGAGTTAGTTACATAGGTTGTTTATTATTTTTAGCTTGTATTTTTTAGCTTGTTGTATTTATTTGAAGAAAAAAATTATCTACATCCCACTTACTTTTTGCCGACGATTAGATAATTATATCCCAGGATGGAGAAGATGCAAATTATCAGTTGTCAACAACATATCACAAATGGGGTTTGAAAATCAACAAAAACAAAACAGAGTATTTAACAAATGACCCAGATGAATTATATATTGATGGAGTAAAGATAAAGAAGAGCGATAGTTTCTGTTATTTGGGATCAATTACAGAGAAAGATAGAACATTAAATAAAGAAATAGCAAAACGGATTATTAATGAAAGAAAAACCATAGGAATGTTAAACTCTATACTATGGAGTAAAAACACCATTAACTGAACAAAACAACTAATATAAAAATCCATACTAGAAAGTATAATGTTATATGGATCGGAAGTTTGGACAATGACACAACAACGTGTTAACAGAATAACTTCAGTTGAAATGGATTTTTGGAGAAGGGCTGCCAGAAAATCTCGACTGGAAAAAAAATGTATATATATATATATATATATATATATATATATATATATATATATATATATACGGAAATTAGAAAATGGATGAATGCAGAAAGAAATATAATGGATTAGATTGAACACAGGAGGCTAATGGTATGCATACGTAAGAAGAATGCAGGATGGAAGACTACCAGAGGCCGTCTATGCATGGAAAATTGAGAGAAGGAACCGAAAAGGAAGACCAAGAAAAACCTGGAAGAACAACATTCAAAATTCAATGAGGAAATTTTGTGTAACAGGTGAAGACACAGAGGACAGAGAACGATGGAGAACATGAATTAAAGGAAATTTGTGAATAGTTCTTGCAAACTGATAGTCTTAATGTCCATAATCATATATATATATATATATATATATATATATATATATATATATGTTTTAATTCATGTTAATTACTAAGATTAGTTGGAGGAAACCCTCAATGATGAGGATAATTCTCAGAATGAATGAATGTATTTATTTAAAGAAAGACTTGCATTTTATATCCGTAGAGCACTGCAGAATTGGCCGCGGAGGTCAAGTGGTTATGTTCCTTGCCTCTAGTCCCCAGGGTCGCAGATTCAATATCGGTCGGAATCGGAGGATTTTTAAGATTGAAAAATCCAAGGGCTAAAGTCCTGCGAGAGGGACTTCAAGCCGTGGATCCCTAATCTGAAGATTTAACTGAGCCTTCATCTATCCAAGTTACACCCCAGTTGCCTACTGGATGTCTCATTGAGGCGATGTGCTAACCACATGTTACTCGTTGACATCTGTAGGTAAATATCATCATGATCATAGTTCATTCACGAATTTTGGTTATTTGTTGATCTGTTTCGGCCTCAATAAAAACACCATCCAAAATTCTTTTGAGTGGATATCTGGTTTTCTGTTTCTTGCAGGTTGATAGCTAAAAATGTGCAGGGGTATCCTGCGATCCTTCAAGGTAAATAAGCATAACAAAAATAGCTTGGTTGAGAAATTCCAGCTAGGAAGTGCCCGTGTTCCCGCGCGGGACATATGGGGGATATACATAAACGCAGAGCACTGTAGACAAGATTATTATATATTTTAATGTGTATATTCTTAGAGAGAGGCCCAGAAGACAGGAATTTAACTAAAAGTAATGTGAAATGTCTTCTTTAATTCCATATTTAATTTATTCATGTGTAAGACATTGATCTGTTAAAAATGTTCCTATTTTCGATATCTTCAATTTATTAACCTAAAAAATTCAATATCATCTGTATGCTTCTATGCTTCATTTATATAGCGCAAGTTCGGATAATGTGGGCCCTTCGTTTTGAGTGGACCCTGTTAAAATCTTAAATTGGTGCTGCCCTCGAATAGAAAATATTTTAACTTCTTCCCCATATTAACTTTCACGTGTTAAAGGGCAATTTCTTTTATTCGTTGTGCCAAGAAGGGTTTATTTGTGCTGTTATTGAAAACTATCATTTTAAAAGTTTTTTTCTAGCTAAGAATTAATTCCTGATTTCTGTTATTGAATGTTATAAATGTTGAAAAATCTCCTAAATGTATCATGTACATGCTGTTTTTATATACTGACGGTTTGGTTCATTATTGTATGACATGGCGGCGAATATAAAATAATTAAACATAACAAAGTAATTAGGTTAATGTGGACCCTCCATGAGGCGGTTAAAGTGGACCTGGGTCAACTTTACACGAATAAATATATTTTATCAATAAATATATTTTTGCACTTAATTAATTTCATTTAATATCCTTGTAATGTGGAAAGCAACAGGAAGCAACCACACCTATAATTCCCTAGTAAAGCTGTAAAGCATAGCATGAAAATGCTATGATTGCAGTGAAAGACCTTCCCTCAGGACAGAATTACTATGGATGGATCCCTGTAATTTTACTGAAACCAAAGACCGTCGTTATCTGCAGATGAATGACGTGTGAATGTTATGATCAATAACAATTTTAAAAGATATTAATAATTAAATATCAAAGCGTTTTAATTACCATCAGCCTTAAGTAGTTTCAGATTAATCTCTGCCTGTGTGTAAATTAATAGACTCAATAAACTTAAAAAAATAGACTAAACGCTATGATCCACTCTGTGGTCCACTTTACCCGAATATGAAGGTTAAGGTGGACCTTTCTTGTAATGTAAAAAAGTTTATAAATTGTGAAAATGTTTACATATTATAATAAAGTAACAATAATATTGCATAGTTATAACAATAATGATAATCACTGTAATTAAACAAAATTCAAATCCCTTAATTGAAAGAACAAATGCAACAAATTCAAAATAAGGTCCACATTATCCCAAATTCCTCTCTCTCTCTCTCTCTCTCTCTCTCTCTCTCTATATATATATATATATATATATATATATATATATATATATTACTTAGACATTCGTTCTTTACCTCTGGTTCTCGTTTCAAATTTTATGAGTAATTTTTGTGATATTCTGAATAACATAATCTGTCGGGTAGTTTCATTACATAGGCCTACTAGCAAAGTTGTATAATTATATTCGTATTTGTTTATATAATTTTTAGTATGTTGTGTCCTAAAGCAAACCTTTCTTATAAGACACTATTCGTACAGAAATATATATTTCTATAACAAATTAAAATTGACAATTATGATTAGATTATTGAATAGCTATTTATTTTTAATTTCGCTATATAGTAAAATTTAAATGACTTCTGATTAAACGACAAGAGAAAAGAACGATAGTAATAAATCAGAAAAAATGATATGCATTTAAAACATTCCATATTCGACATATCTTGTAATATGTACCAATAACTCGACCCAATTGTGTTGTAACAATTTATTACCGCTCATGTATTATTCATAGCCGGAGTCTCTGTTCTGTTGTGTTGGAATAAACCAATTAGGTTACACTAATTGTAATCTCATGACCCGGAAGCCAGCATTACTCTGTACCAATGTGTCCATCCTGAATACCACCTTCCATTCGTGTTGCCTGAACTGCTCACATTTTGTTTAAATAATATCCCATTTTGTTTTTATACAGACCATGTAACTCATGCCCCAAATGGGAGTCAATGACCAAATACATTTCAATGAATTTTGATTTACAACCAATCACAATCGTTTTTCACCTCAATTTTATCAATTCAATTTTATCATATTAAAATCAAGCTCCTCGTGGAATAGGTCAGAGCATTATTTTGCAGTGACTGCTCTCTAAGAAATACGTTGAATATAACAATTTATATATTAAGATGTGAGAATCCTAGAAAGCAAGTGCCTCTCAGATTGTATATATATAGTGTACGAATTTAACCAGATACTGCATGCGAGATATAATAGAAAACATTTGTAGCAATTGATTGTACTACAAAAAAAAGAAAGAAAACACTGCTTGCACTTTTTTAAACGTATTATTTCCCAGGTAGTTACATTCCAGAAAAATATAATTGGCATATTTACATGATAGGACATCAGAAATTAATTAATAACCTATAATGTTGGTTATAAACAGTTTGATGTGTTTCATTTTTTCTGCAATAGGGTGCATTCTTACAATATTGCGTTCGTTTGGCAATAAATAATATGATCTGGTTACAGTGATGAACAAATGAAACATAATATACGTTTCTCATTTGTTTTCAAACATCTCCGTTTACATTAAATATATAAATATTTTTAAATAACTATATTTAATTAATGATTTGTGAGTAAACAGCTTAATTTTATTCGTGAAATAATCCATAGTCCTAACAAGTGCCACTCTTGATTTCCTAAATCTCTAGATAAATTCATTCGTCATTTCATGACGTCGTGAATTTATCGATAATTTGGAAATCACTCGTGGCATTAATTATGATAATTAACATTAATAATAATAATAATAATTATATATTATTATTATTATTATTATTATTATTATTATTACTAGGCCTATTATTATTATTATTGTTGTTATTATTATTATTATTATTATTATTATTATTATTATTATTATTATTATTATTATTATTATTATTATTTCTAATGAGATTTACAATGTAAAAAAACATCTTCCTGTGCGATTAAATTGTTATCTTCTTTTTCTCCATTCTTCTCTATCTTCCCATTCCAATTCTTCCATACCTAGCTCCCTCATACCTCTTTTTATATCATCCATCCATTTAAATCTAGGTCGACCTGTCATTCCTCTCCTAGGTGGAATCCATTCCAAAGCTTGTTTGGGTAACCCGCCATTGCCTGTCCCAACCCAGGTTGAAAAAGGGTGAGGGGGTATAGTAACACCTCGTAAAAAAAGTTGGTTAAGCTTGCCCGGTTGATAGCGCCTTGTGAGGGCCCATTGCCAGGGTTACGGTGAAGACCTCAACGGCAGATACAGCGGAGAAGGAGTCTTTCGGTACAGTGTACCTGACAGAAGAGGCAACTATACTTCTACTGCCTTATAGATTGAGGTTGGTTCGTTAAAGGCTAGAGGAAGAACACCTCGAACAAAAATCACCTGTTCCTCCATGTTGGGGGTTGAAGCATTAGACCATATCCTTATTCATCACTAAAAAAGTGTTTAAAAGTCTAAAGTATCAAAGCCGGAAGGATTTAATTATAAAAGGCTTAACCAAATAATAGCAATATATCATCACCATCGTTCTTTCAAGTATTAGGCCCAGTGGCCCGTTACGGTCTCCCGCCATCTCCGAAAAGGTCGACCCACAGATCTTCTGCCTCGAGGAATGTAGTGAAGAATTTGTTTTGGTATTCTGTGACGATCCATGCGCTGAATGTGGGCTAGCCAATTGTTTCTATATTCTTGGAGGTATTCAGATATAGGTACGATGTTTAACTCTCTGGCTATTGTTGAATTTCTTTGATGGTCTAGAAGGCTATAACTTGCAGTTCGTCGCAGAAATTTCATCTCCGTGGCTGTAATATGACGATCATCCTGAGTTCTGATGATCCAAGCTTCACTGCCATAACAGATTATGGGTCTAGCGAGAATTTTATAGAATAATAATATATAATAATATTAATTTATGAAATAATCAATTGAGTTGGTGTTTACTTGATGAAAATCCATATTTAAAGGATAAAGGAACACATGAGAGCATATAACAGAAATTTAGAAAATTCAAAATATGTTAACCACCTACTCCAATTTAATCATCGTTTCGATCCAAATTTTGAAATTTTACATGTTTGTGATAAGGGTAAGAAGTTAGATCTTTAGGAGGCTGTAGAAATTAATAAATTTAAAAGTAGTAATAAACTCTTAAATTCTCAACTTTATTTGAATGATTCCACTTTGTTAAATTAAAAAAATTAAATAAATATTGTTGTATTGTTGTTCAGATCAGTTGGAACACATTTCATAATTTGTTAACATGTTTGAAGAAGGTACAGTGTACCGAAACAGCTGTCACTGAATTATATAGCTAATAAATATGAAAATCAGATAATACATTTATGAAATTATTGGGAATGGGGTTTCTGATACTGTCGTCAATTAATATCAAAATATGCAGAGTGTACCAGCAGTACGTCAACACACTGTGAGGTTATTTCAAGGAGGATATTTATTCCCGAAAACCTCACGATGTAGATATGCGAATGTGGTAATTGAAAAAGAATTCCATGCTGTTTTATAGATAAGTAATATAAAGCAACGAAAGACTCTCGAAGCGTTGCCAATTATCATTTGTTTGAAGAAAAAAATAACTTGGCTAGTATTGTTACGTAGTTAGATTTGTTTAATTTGAAGATTTGCCTTTTCAATGTATTGTCATATTTCCTGTAATAATGTAATTGTCTTCATCACACGATACATTATTTATGATACTTCAGACCTACAAAATACCAATGGCTTTTTCTAAGCGATGACTATGTCAAGGAATTCATTAAAATACATATTAACATTATCTCTCTAACGGGATAGAATCTAACGAATTTAAATAAACTATCTCAAACTTTTAGAATCTCCAAGAAGTATACCAGCTGCTGAATTCTGACTAGCTGTCGCGCATGACTTTCTACATCACTTGAATCGTATCGTCATCAAACCAAGGACATTAAATAATATTTCCAGCTTTAAAATCAGTAAATCTGAACAGGAGATACTAGGAAGCAAGTAGATTAGAATAGTAACTGTTAAATTCTTGTCACTTAAAAATATAGTAACAACAATTATTATTGTTATTATTATTATTATTATTATTATTATTATTATTATTATTATTATTATTATTATTATTATTATTATTATTATTATTATTATTATTATTATTATTATTATTGCTAAAAGTAACTCACTGACACTATCGAAATGATAAGTACATGGCCGCGCGGACATCAGCTCTCTAATAATAATAATAATAATAATAATAATAATAATAACAATAATAATACGCCATATTAATAATAATACATTATACTGTATTTTATGTTCGTTCATGCTAAAACTTAGTATAGTTATACATGAAAGTGCAGGTGTTTCAACAATCATAAGATCCCATTGTAACGATGGTGAATTTTGTAAATATTTAGAATAAATTATATTAATGTTTGCATAAAATTATAAAATGTTTATATAAAACCGAGTCATGAAGTTTCTATGTATCCAGTTAACAAGTTATATGATACAATAAATGACTCACCACAACAATGGACAAGACCTCCTGAAGGCAAATGTCAGACCACGAAAACATTCCTTACGAAAACCAACATCGAAAGACAAAAAACAGAAATCTGAGAATAATTAATACATGTAGTCGAATATAAATAGTCTTATGAAATTTGACTGCAATGGTTACCAAGACACTCATGTGAAAATTAAATTAGCTGGAGCTCATTTCATAAACATGCTTACTTTTGACTTTATTACCGCACTTTAAGTCTATATAAATATCTCCCGAGATATTTTCTAAGTAAAATTATTACCAAGTGGAATTTTAATAATTTGATATATTTTATTTTCAAGTATAATAAAATTTATAGAAATTGACTAGAATTGAAGGGATCAAATTAAAATTTTAGAGAAACGAATAGAACAGAAACCACCAGTTAATAAGTTGGGAGATCAATTACAAAATTAAGATATTTATTTTAAGAGAAGTTTATGTATAAGTGAATAGCATTACAGAGAACCTCAAATATCAGAAGTTATTAGACTGGAAAGTCTCCAATGGACTATTCACGTAATAAGAAAGAAAAAACAACGAAGTCCAAGAAAAATCTTAGAAAGGAGGACGGAGTGACGTCCTAACGGGTAATGGGAAAACGCATTACATCCAGATATCACTCTACTTTGGAAATAAAGAATTGTAAGACGATGGCTGGAAACAGAGAAGAATTGAGGAGGAGGATTAGGAAGGTCAGGCGAGAATTAGGCTGTAGAGTCATAAGACGTTAGATTATGACCGACATGTTATATTTTCTTGTGGTTCCAGAGTCTAACAGTGGCTACAAAGTAATAATTAGTAGAGTGGACGTTTATTTGATGCTGTATGTTAAGCAGCAGATTCTTATCCGATTGTGCACTCAAGTTGTCATTGCGACAGTATTGCATTCAAAACACTGGTCAACATGATTTTTGTCTCATGAGTACCAATAGTTGTACTTAATGCAGTTTTTTATCGTGTTTTCAAATATGTATTCGGAATTTCTCCATCACCCACAGTTTTTTTTATTTCAATTTCAATTAATGGATTTAAATAACACTAGTTAACAAGGTTTTTGCCACTTGCTTGAAGCTATATGTATCAGATCACGTTTTATGTGCTATTTACGAATATGAAAATGAAAATGTTCCATCACCCTCAATTTTAGGAAATCAATAAAATATATCTAAAAATATGAAAAAAGTTGAAGTTAGTATACATAAATTATTATAATTATGATTATTATTAATTATTAAAGAATTGTGGAGCATATATAGAAGTCAGTTTCCAAAGCTTAGTGATGCAAACGTGAAAGAGGGAATATTCATTGGCACCCATATTCGAAGACTTGTACATGATGATACCTTTGAGAGAAAGTGAAATGATAGAGAAGACAGGAGCCGGACGGTCTTGTGTGAGGTAGTGAATGGGTTTCTGGGAAGTAATAAAGCAGAAAATTATCAACAGTTGGTTCAAGGACTTCTGGAGAGTTACCAAAAACTAGATGCAGACTGTCTCTAAAAATTAATTTTCTCCATTTGCACCTGAAATTTTTCCCTGAGAATTTGGTTTCTGTTAGTGACGAGCAAGGTGAACAATTTCACCAGTACATTCAGAAAATGGAGCTGAGATATCAAGGTAGATGGGATCCTCACATGATAGGCGACTATTGCTGGTTTTTAGTCAGGGAGACTGCAAGAGGAAGAATTAACTGCAAGTCTTATTTTATTTAATTTTAAAAGTAGCTGTCACATTTATAATCCACATTACCTGCGTTTTTCAGTTAATATGTAGTACTAGTCCACCGCTGTGGTCTCGAGGCAGCGTGCTGCCTTGTCACGCAGCGGGCCCGGGTTCGATCCCCGGTGGGGCAGTTTTTCTGGGTGAGGTTTTATCGGGGTTTTTCCTCACCTATAAAACAAATGTCAGGAAACCTTTAAGGCCCAAACGGTCCCCGAAATCATATGGCCATCACCATCATCCTTCACCGGTGTGGAAGGCAACGGGAGCTACCAAACTTGTAATTCCCTAGAAAAGCTGCAAGCATAGCATGAACAAAGCTATGATTGCACTGAAAAACATGCCCTCGGGCAGAATTACTATGAATTGATGTAGTACTACAAGGGGTTTGACTATTAATTCTTAGGATTTCTTAATTCCAAATCACAATTTCATATTGTTTAGTTTATAAAAAATACATCATTTTATTACATTTTACTGACGATGAAAGTCAATTTGTCAACAGTAAAATCAATTTATTCCTTTTATAATACCCGATATGTAAACTTACGGCATTTTATAACGTATTTCCATAATTAAATTAACTATAGTTGTGAAATTTTTACAATTATGTTTAAATTAAACTAGATTTTCTGTCGTTTTTGCTAGAATCGAACTAGGTTCTGTCACAGGAAAACGTTACGTGTTACGGACTTTTAACTGTCATTTTCGTGTTCAGGAGGTCTGATTTATTTTTTCCATGAGGCAGATAAAAAGTTGAAATTTGTTGACTAGTGAAATCGACCATGATTGCTAAAAACAGACGTGAGTTGTAAATTGGATTTGTAAATAATCCATATCTAGTTTATGAACAAAATTGTCATTATATACATGTCATTATAAGCAAAAGCCCGTAATGCAGGAATTATGTAAACTATGCGAATTTCTCAGCAAGTTGAATTTTTGTCCCATTTTCTGGTTTACGGATACTTCTTTCTTTTGTTAATTAAATCGTATATTTCCATTTATATTTCGAAAAAACAAACATGGCGTCCGCTAGAACTATTTTTAAAATACCGATTTACTCCCATGCATAATGGTCGAATTTTGCTGAGAATGCCTTTTCGTTTTATTTCACTGGCATATAGCGAGCTTTGTTGCTAAAAATGCAAAATTCAACTGTTATTTTAGAACGATTTTTAAATTTCCGCTTCAGGTGAACTCCATTCCTAATGGTTCGATTTTGCTAATTAATGTACTGGATCTCATGTTTCTTAATGTATTGTTATGTGTCATCTGTCGCTAGAGCGTTAAAATACACCCACTATATATATATATATATATATATATATATACATTTTTATGTGATCGCCAAGTTAGGAACGTAGATGAAAAATTACAAGCAAACGAGGTTGGGGGAGGTGGACTTCAAAAGATTAAGATGGGTTAAGTGTGGGTAAAAGGGAATGAAAATCTTAAGAATGTGTGAAGAAAAATCAGGAGAAAGTAATTGGATATTCTATTCTATAGCATTTTCTTGCTATGCTTTACAGTTTTACTACGGAATTATGGGTGTGGTAGTTGTCCGTTACTATAATTGGATATAAACTAACAAATATTCTCGCAGTTGTACGGTGAAACATTTCTGTGCTTACAAAGGGAACTAAAACAGGTTTGGGGAAAAGAATTATATATATAGCTAAGGATTAAAAGAGAGATCAGGGCTCGTTTGAGTTGTGTTGGGAGTATGGAAATTTCTAAAAGTTATGATATGAGATTAAGAACATTGTTGGGGATCTCTGAATACGAAATACATGTACCAGGAAATTATAATGATTTGGAATATTGGAGGCGTCGGTTGTTGCCAGCAAGTTTTCTAAACTAAAATCGTGTTAGATTGGCCATGATATGAGCTAATGGCAAATCCAGAAAATTGATCGAACGTGGGAAAATTTCTAGGTAAGGAGAGGAAAATATAAACAACACTCATTCGTGAATAAGTAAATATGTAATTAAAGTATAATTTTTATTATTAAAATAATTCTAATACTTATTTATTTAATTTGTAATGTATTATAACGTTATGCATTGTTTTTTTTTGTACATTATCACTAGACATGAATTTATTGATGCGGACTGTCAAAAGCAGTAGTACGGCCGGCCGCCCATGAGATCCAATTGTACGTAATTCACACTGTGTATATTTTACTCTAAAAAAGTCCTACTATGCATATATTTCGATGTTATAATTTAATGTTGTCATTAAACATAGCCTGAGTGGTGTAATGGTTAGCTCACCAACGTATAAAGTTAGAAGTGTCGGGTTCAAATCCTGCTTCAGTCTGGTTTTTCCAAGGCTTTTTATGAGGATTGAAAGTAAATGATAAAAATGCCTAATGGGTTGCTAGTCCAGAGGGTTGCAATTGTGAGGTTCCCACTAATGTAATATTTCTTCTACATCAAGATGTTATGGTTAATCACTAATTCTCGGTCCCCTGAGCCTCTTTAGTTAAAAAATGCACCACGGGTAGGTGAGAATGGGATGTGGGTAGGAGGAACGATAGATTTACATTCTTGCCCTTGCAACTCGGGTATAAGTTAACATTTAATGATTATATGGATATCTTCTTCTTCTTCACTTCTTGGTTTAGGCAAGAGTTGCCTCTTCCGTTCCATTGTGAAGAATACGAGTAATGTGTTTTCCTCTGATCGCGGTACCAACGCTATGCAGAGTAGACCATTGGTGGGGCTGCCACCTCGAAGCTTTAGGTCCAGCTCCTGGATGTACTAACCCCATCTGGAGGGTTGCCACTTCCGCCAACCTATTAAAAATTAGTTGTCGTTGTGGACTCTACTCTTGTATCCTCGAGCATGAGTCTCTTATCATCCCAGAGAAAGGACCCCCTCTTCCCATCAGTTCTCCGACCCAAATCGCCGAAGGGATGGATATTAGAAACAAAATAGTGTAAAATACTCTAAAACTATGAAAATAACTAACAAAATAATTAAACCATCTATTAAACAGAAAAGCACCAGAATATGCCATACCTCTCCTTTGTTACGGGGGTGAGCAATGGCATTGACACGAATGGAGGGAAGCAGAATATCATCTATTGAAATGAGATTTACGGGACGCAATGCAGGATGTACAAAAGGGGACAATAAACGTAATGTTGAAATCGTGAAAGAACTTGGTCTGGAACCACTGTTCCATTTTATAGAGATATACATCAAACAACTGAATGAGTCACCCATGCGGATGAAATTTTCTAGAATCTCAAAAGCAAGGCTTCACTACGAATCCCATGGAAAGAGATTTCTGGGACTTACCAAATGGAAGGAAAGTTTCTCCTTTATTATAATAGGTATCATTGCAGCCAATGGCCATGTAGAAAGAACTGTTTTCATGTCTTACAAAAGTCTGTTATCGATGTTCCTATGTTTTTACACTGTAATAGGTGATATCGGTCGCAGTGCGACCCACATAGTTTGCACTTGCACTTTTCTTCTGGGTTGTGGCGCTTCACTGTTGTAGATATCCTGTGGTGGAAACCATGGACCGCGACTCTCGTCACGGTGTGTCTCAGGTCGTATCTGGCTGCTGTCCATTCCCTGTAGATCATCGCATCCGTTGCGTAGAACTCAGGCCAAATCTGTTCTCTCTTCTCGTTGAGTTCCCACAGCAGTTCTTTGTAGGCATCTGTTGCCGGCACGAGAAGGTCCAGGTGGAGCTCTTCTATGAAGAATGATTCCTTTGTCAGTATGTTAGTTAGGGTGAGGGCGTTGTATTTGATACCGCTTTTTGTTTTTTTGTATTTGATACGCTTAGCGCTATTCTTAACAAAGTGTGGCTTTGACTTTCTCGATTTCCTCTAGGTTTGCCTTATTTAGGTTCATATCCAAAATCACTTCTATTCCATAGGTCATGATTGGTGCTATTTTAAAGCGGAAGATGGTCATTGATGTCTCCAGGGGAATAGATTACTCAGGCTTTTTTTTAAATGCTGTTCGTTGCGATTCTGGCCGCTAAGGCGCGTTTCTTTGATGTGCTGATCGAAGGTGTCACCTCGGCTCGGCAGTGTGATCCCCAGATATTTGAAACGGTTTATATTTTGCAGAGTGGGTCTACCTTATACCGAATGCAGTCATTCGCTGCGAGTCTTCCTCCTTTCCTGAAGGTCATTTTTACTGTTTTCTTCTCATTTATTTCTAGGTCGTTCTTTTCGGCCCATGCTACGAGTTTGTCGAACGCTGTTTGAGCTTTTTCGATGTCTTGGGATGTAATCACCATGTCATCAGCGTATGCCAAGATTTGGACGTTTTCTGTTTCTATCTCTGTGGGTATTTTTGCTGTTGCTATTATGAAGAGTAAGTTTCTCCTTTATGAGATCGTAAGAAACCATTTGGCCTAACACTTATATGGATTATGTATATATATATATATATATATTATATATCATCGGTTGATTATTGTCTTTGACATCGTCCAATTCCAAACACCCAAGTCTGTTGGTCCATCCAATCTACTGCTTAACCCGTCAGCGCCGACATCCATACGTGGTATAGACCCTCTCTTCTTCACTTATTGCCGACATCTATACGTGGTATAGACCTACGCAGGCGTGTTTTATTTTTGTTCTGGATCGTACATTTTTGAAGCTACAAATACGTAATTTATTTGTGTTTAACGTAGAAATTATGAGCTTTCAGGACATATGAATAAAGATAATATTTGTTTAAAATTTAATTTCATATTATTTTTTTAAAAATCAGATGAGATTGAAGTAATCGTAATTTTCTCTAAATGCGCGCGACCTTTTCATTTGTTTTTTTTACTGCTGTATATTCTTATATTTGCGTATGAACAATATAATTTTGAAGCCTAAGATCTTAGCTTTCTTTCTAAGTGTATGAATCAGCTGTGATCACATTTTGTGCATGTGGTATTGAGGTTGAAGTAGTTTCTTACTTCAACACTCGATGGCACACAGACCTAGCTTTGTGCTGCTTTCTGCAGGGCTTCTAATAAACTTATACACAATCTAATTTTTCAGGTCGATAAAATGATATACAAGCTATCGATTGATATATAAATCGACCTGTTTAGGGGAATACCTGATTTATTTTGCCTCTTTCAAATAGATGTTACTTACAAGGAATCAGTCTGAGGCGCGGTGTCGTGCGTTATATACGTAATTATGGCCAGTCGTAACCTAAAAGACACTTCATCAGAAAAATTACCCCTAAAAGTGATAAATTGAAACCTCAAAGGAGGTGTGTTGTTTGTACTAAATATGGGAGAAGAAAGACATCTGTTTATTGCTGCCAGGAATGTGATGTAGGTCTGTGTATTGAAGAGTGTTTCGAGCTGTATCACACCAAGCTCAACTACTAAGGTTATGTGATTTTTTATTTCTAAAATTAATAGTACTAAAATAAGAGAAAATTATTTTGATGGTCTGTGTAGTTGTAAATAACTGCTGTAGAATTTTTATACGAATCCAAGCAATAATTCAGATTCTAAGTATAAACATTGCTAGTGCTTTGACACAAGATTGAGCTTGAGTTCACTCTTCTAAATATTCATTCTGATTTTGGTTATGCCAGCTGCTTTTGTATATACAAGTTACAGATGAATCAGCACTATGCCACACAATATATTTAGTGTCTCACAGAAAGAAACAGGGATGTCCAATGTGAGCAAATCAAATTATTTAGTAAAAATGTGTATCATGAGAGAGAAATTCAGATTTCAATTTTTTTTTAATAGTTTATAAAGGCTACTGAACTCCATACGGTGTGTATTAAATTTCTCATTTATTTCTGAGCTAACAAGTAAAAATTTCGTTCAAATCCATCGAAATTTAAAAAAGTTTGATCGTTTATACAAATCAGTGTTCTAGGAATACTAAAATGTTAAAATGGCCTCCGTCCATGCAGTAGGAAAGCAAGTAAAAGCGTGCGTCACTGACGGGTTAATGAAGAGGAAATAAGAAATGGAATAAATAAAGGAACATTTGCAATTGCTTGCCTCAATGGAATATTGTAGAATTAAAATATAAGTAATAAAAATAAAATTAATATATATCATACAATTCTTAAAAACATCATTACTTTGGCCAAAAACAAATAAGTATATTTTGGAAACGGAAATGGATTTAATACGAAGGACAGCAAGGATTTCAAGAAGAGAAAAAATTAGAAACTCGGTTATAAGGGAGAAAATGAAGATTTAATACGCCATTTTAGATTATATTAAAACTCAGCAATTAAGACTGTACGGATATGTTCAGCGAATGGAAGAGGATAGGCTATCAAAATGTGTTTTGGAATGGAAACCTGAGGGAAGACGAGGCAGAGCAAGACCTAAAAGCTGCTGGAGCCAGGGAATATATTTATACATGAAGGAGAAACATCTACTACCAGGATATATATATATATATATATCATTTTGGGTGTCCATAAATTATTTATACATATTTCATGCAAAACCGAACTATGTTATAGAATAAAAAAAACAAATAGCATTATTTTTCAAACATATACACCCATGTGAAAGTTTTGTTTAACAATGCCAACATGTATCTTCATGTGCACCATTTGTTACGCGGAGGATTTTAAACAGGATAGTGCACTTCCATCCACGTATGCTGCATAATTTCGGATGTTACGTGAAGAAAGGCACTATAGTTGGTTCCAGATGTCTACGGAGCAGATGTAAACAGTGGTTATAACGGCGAAAAAGCGCGCTTCACAAGCGGATAAACCTTACGAGTACATCGAAACGCAATTACGGTTTCATAACATATTTGTTTAACAACACTCAAATGCAATGCTGACAACAATAATGAAATTAATAATGATAATAATAATGTAATAATAATATAATAGTAATACTAATACTACTACTAATAATAATAAATAACGCTAATACTAATAATGAATACCAATAATAATAATAATAATAATAATAATAATAATAATAATAATAATAATATATTAATAAATAATAATAATATATTAATAAATAATAATAAATACCAATAATAATATAATACTAATAATATAATAAAATAAATAATACTAATATTAATAATAATTACCAATAATAATAATCTCTAATCGCCGTGTCAGGGTTCTCCTTCGATAACATTTTATAAACGTTTATAATTGTCTGTATTTCTCCCGAACGAAATTCTTTCCTCTGTTAATGTTTCTTCACAGGAGACATTCCGGAAGGACCTGGCACAGAATTATCGGTCATCTTTTCAGAAAGGGATACTGCACTTATTAAAAAAACACTTGCACACGCGAGCTAATTATATCACATTCACTACTGTAGGCTCAACACTTAATTTTACTGAACATAACGCTTCATCAATACTTAGCACATAAGTGATACTGAGAAAAAAAAACAATAACTTGTGTTGTAATAACTACTAACTAACTCACTGGCACAATCGAAACCGTAGATTCATGGCCGTGCGGACATAAGCTCTCCATACATCCCTATCCTGAACTAATGTTTTCCAATCATTCCCTGTATAATCTACTTCCCTCAAATCATAGTTAATGTTATTCTCCCACCTCATTCTTGGTCTACCAACTGGATGTTTTCCCTCTGGTTTTCCTATAAGTAGTATCCATGCACCTCTTTCATTTCCCATTCGTGCCACAGGCCCTGCCCATCGCAGTCTACGATACTTAACTGTTCTTATTATATCTGGCTTTCTATGAAGACCCTGTAGTTTACTGTTATATAGTGTTCTCCATTCAACTGTCTGTTCATCTCTCTTTGGTCCAAAAATGTTCCTAAGGACTTTATTCTCAAACACTCGTAATCTCCTTTCTTCCCCTTAAAGCAAGAGTCGATGTTTCGCATCCATATAATATAACTGGTTGAATAATAGTTTTATATATTTTCATTTTTACGTTTTTTTTGAAAGGAGTTGGAACGACAAGAGAGTCTGACTTATATCGTAATATTGTGAATAATGCTGATGTGGGATTTCCCACCAGACACCTGCAACGCAACCAATAACGCGCCAGCATTTTTAAATGAAGGGGAGGGCTGGCTTACTGATTTGCTCCGAAGACATCTGGAATTAGGTATAGTAATGCGTTCTCGGGGATCAATGATAGTCCTCACGTGTCTGTCTTGTACCCGATGTTCTTAATAAAACCTCAGAGAAAGAACTTGCAACGGCTGATGTCAGGGGAACGAGAAGGCCATTCTTTCGGACCCTCTCTCTTCAAGTTTATACGTCCATTGATATATTGTCCTTCGTGTTGGAGGTTCTCCTTGGTACACTGTTCTGAATTTTCGCTGCGTTCGTGTTATAGATTTGAACTCTGCTAGCCACAAAAAACACTTAACTTTTTCCTGCGGAAACGCCATTTTCTGTTTATTGAGCTCACTAGCGCCACTACACATTCAGAGCCCAAACTACTGCAACATTGCTTACTTTGAGAGTTGAAGTTAGATCTCCTTTAATAATGGGGAGTTAATATAGTGCAGTTTTTGTTTTATTTTATAGAGACAAGAAGTTTAATACGTATTTTCTTTCTTGATCATTTTCAATGTCTGTTGTAAGTAGGATGGATGTAAGTGTCTATGTTTTTAGAAATCTTTTGATTTGAACCATTCTTTCCGAATTTGCTAAAAGGAAATTCTTAAAAGTGAATTACTCGTGGACTTGGAGGTCATCGATTTATATAAACTTTTAATATGTTAACATCTATACACTCAGAGCCCAAACTACTGCAACACTGCTCAACTTTGGCAGTTGACGTTAGATCTTTAATAATGAGGAGTTAATATTGTATAGTTTATTTTATTTTATAGTGACATGAAGTTTAATATGCATTTTTTTCGTGATCATTTTCGGTGTCTATTGTAAGTAGGATATATGTAGGTTTGTATTCCTTTTATTAGAAATATTTTCATTTGAACCATTCGTTCCGAATTCGCTAAAAGAAAATTCTTAAATATTAATTACTTACATGGGGAGGCCGTGGACTTGGAGGTCATCGATTTGAATACAATTTTAATATGTTAAAGTACTCTACCAAAGAAGTTTTTCAGCAAAAGGAGAGGGCGCACTACTCAGCCACATTCAATTATTTTAAATCCCGACGCCTTATATACTGGCCCTTTAAGGAAAACGGCGAGAAGGTGTAGTAGCTCGGTCGGTATGGGCGCGATTACCACGCTGACGACTCAGGTTTATTTCCTGTCGTTTTTCACTTTTTGAAATAGGCCTATCATCTGCAGAAATAAATATTTATTACTTTAAAATTAAGTTTGTCCACGACTGTGGTATCAGGATAGCGTTACTGCCTCGCCGCATAGGGCCTGTGTTCGATTCTCAGTCGGAACAAGTTTCCTAGGTGATTTTTTTTTGGGGGGGGGGTTTTCCTCACTTATAAGACACATGTCAGAGAGCTTTAAGGTCCAAACAGGGCTCGAATATATTTTGGCCTTCATCAACTTCATTATAATGTTCACCATGTTTGGTATGAATGTATGTGTGAGTGGTTTGTTTCTTCTTATTCTTGCGTTGTCTCGGAGAAGGCCTGATCACTCATTCGAGGAGGCTCTCCATAACCTTTTGTGGTAAAAAAAGTATGTATGTGATCCATAGTTAAAATGCCTTTCCCTACAGGCAGTATCAATGTAAGGCACGGGTACCATGTGAGAGGTTATACTGGGATGGAATAATTAAATTTAACAAGTGAATATATGATTATTATTTTATAAATGGTTAGGTATAAAATTAATACTAAAAAAGTTTGAAAAAAGGGAATGGAATCAGAGTTGTCAGTTATGTAATCGCGCGCATATCGACTCAGCTAGCCGCCTTCTCGCCGATCTAGTTTAACGCGCTATCATTTTAAGCGCTGATATATTTTTTTCGAAAATGTTTGAACAGTGCGCCCTCTCCTTTAGCTGAACATTTCTTTGGTAGAGTATTTTAATATATTAAAATTTTACTCAAATCGATGACCCCAAGTCCGCGACCTCCCCTTGAGTGAGTGAATTAGTCGTTATAATTAATTTACTTACCCATAATTCCTTCTGTTCAAAATACTTCATCAGCATATTCTAAAATCGTCGGCCACGGTGTCTAGTGTTATGTCCCTTGTCTCTAATCCCGAGGGTCGCAGGTTCAAACCCCATGTTGCCATTGTATTCAAATAAAAGAGAGACTCATTTTCTTAATATATGGAGCTTAAATCCATATGGATTTTTAGGATGGAAAAATCCAAGGGACCAATCCTCTGAGAGAGACTTTAAGTCGTGGGTCCCGAGTCCGAAGATTTTCAGGCTCATAAAAGAACCGAAAGCCTAAATAGGACCGCCGTGCAAAATATACTGACGTTCATTCATCCAAGTAAGAGGCCTACCTTAGTTGCTTACTAGATGTCTCATTGAGGTGATGTGCTAACCATAAGTCACTTGTTGATATATATGGGTAAATAAGCGTACCGTAACATAATTATGTTGGTTAAAAAACTCCCGCCGGGGAGCGCCCATGTACTCTCGCCATTATGAAATCAAGTTAAAATGTTCTACACTATATTAACTCTTCAGATATCCATATTCTACCATTATGTTCATATGACCGAGTGACCTCTATTAAGATCTCGAACTATATTATATTTGGCGCTTGGCCAATATGATTTTGTGGATAATATTTTGAAGTATTGGCAACTTCCACTACTGTCGAATACAGAGACCTCTTTTTTCTAACACTGGTTATACCAGCTGTACTTCCATGTTGATTAAAATTTCTGTGATTTACATACATTGCACTCATAGTAGCTCATAGCAGATAGATTAGGGTGGGGGGGAAAGCTTTATCTACATGGTATTTCGTTTGGTGCCAATTCCCTGTGCTAGTTATGTGAATGACTCTTAACAAGGAAGCAAAACGCAATTGATGCTTTGTTACACTACTGTACATATTGGAGATTTATTTGACTGTTGGAAACGTCAGTGGTTTCAGATGCATAATGTAGAACTCTGCTACGCAGAGCTGCCATTTGCATACGGTGCTACTATTCTGCCACCCAAGTTCTGCCAGAATATATTACAACCTATAAACACAACCTAGTCTGAAAGCAAATTAAATATTTTTAACCTGAAACTTTTTATGCTCCAGCGACAAATAGAGGTAAGTTTACGAATTTCCGTCAACTGAAAAAAAAAACTAGAATTATGAATTTGCTAAATTTGTGGTAGTAAAAATACAGTATTAATAGGAATGGGTACTTAATATCAAATCAGGGAAGATGTGAAGAAGTGACGGAATTCATATATCTAGGAACATTATTTAACAATACTGTATCCATAGTAATTCTGCACGAGGGCAGGTCTTTCACTGCAATCATAGCATTTTCATGATATGCTTGCAGCTTTACTAGGGAATTTTAGGTGTGGTAGCTTCCCGTTGCTTTCCACACCGGTGAAGGATGATGATGATGATGATGATGGCCATATGATTTCGGGGACCGTTTGGGCCTTAAAGTTTTCCTGACATTTGTCTTACAGGTGAGGAAAAACCCCGATAAAAACCTCACCCAGAAAAACTGCCCCGACCGGGGATCGAACCCGGGCCCGCTGCATGACAAGGCAGCACGCTACCTCGAGACCACAGCGGTGGACTTAACAATAATGAGAATCAGAAAATGTATGTCATTGAGGAATAGCATGAAATAAACCAATTCCTCTCAAATCTAATTTACGATCCCGTTCAGCTGATTTACGAAATATATATTTATTTTGTTAAATTGGAGAAACTAATATTTTTTTATGTCAGCTTATTTAAAATTAAACATTAATAAAATGGATTGTACAACTTTGTTGATGCTTTAGTCACGATATTAAAATTATAGTGTAGAATAATGTACATTACCGTGTAGGTTTTTGGGTGAAATTTAAGTTTTAATTTATTTCTAAGTATTTTTGATGAGGCTATGAAATCTAATTAATAGACTAGGATTAGATACCCTATTATTTATGAATTAAAAGTTTATACTGGAGTAGTAATAGTTATGGACTTGAAACTTAAAGAATTTGGCGGTCCGTCTAAACAACTTTTTAAAATATGAATCAACTATAGGCCTTTCGGGACTAGTCCCATCATCAGAGAAGATAGTAGATCTGTTGTCACTACAATTATTTTTCTACCTGTACTTTTTTTTCGATTTCGGATGACGTCTTCCATTAGTTTTAAAATGTATTCCAAATATTCAAATTTATTAATTTTGTGAATAATAATAATAATAATAATAATAATAATAATAATAATAATTTAAAACTTGATTAAATTATTGGCTTGATAATGAAAGTGCAAAATATAGAAAAGGATAATATAAAATATACATAGAGCGGAGCATGTTTATATCTTTATATATTATATTATCTATAAACATATATTGGTATGCTTATTTTTAACTGTTTCTGAGTCGGGCAGTCCCTTATATAAGAGGGGAGGGATTTCCAGAGACGGATAGCCGAAATAAGGAAGCATGAGGATATTATTGTAGAGGTATGGCGTAAATTATCTCTAAGTCGTGTTTAAGGTATGATGAAAAGACGGTGATTGAAAGCGAATAGAAAATAGTGAAGTTAAGCGTATATGCAGAATGGATTATAACTCTACCGACAAACTTTCACTGAATGTAATGTTTATTGAGTGTTTTGATATAAGAAACCCATAGTCTCTGGCGTAATAAAATAAACTCTAGAATTGCGTGATATTATATGGTATTAGACCTATAGAGATTGTCATCCCAACGATGTATTCGATGTCTTAGAATATTAAATAAGAACCTGTTTATTTTTTATTTGAATGAGTTCGTGAAACCTGCATTTTATGCTGTTGGTATATCGCAGTATGTTTAGTCTACAAACGCAATGTGTCAAATATGGAAAACTGGCCCTTTATTACACAGTGTTTGAATTATTAATGTCCAGTTATTCCCTTTAGTCTATTTACTTAAAATGTTTATTCCTATTTTTTTGGATATTTCATTTATGAACTGGATTTCATGGCATTTTGATAACTTTTCGTAACACTATCTTGGAATTCTTCATAGGCGCTGGTCTCTTTTTTTTTCTTCTAGCTTGCAGTCAAGTAACAAATGTATAGCTGTTTGGTTGTCTTCTGAGCATGGGCTCTACGATGAAGCTTCTTTTCCAAATTATATATATACTGTTGGAATATTCCATGGTTTATAAGGAATTGTGTGAGTATGAAAGTTGGATTTAGGTCCGTTTCTTGCCTGGTTTGGATGTTCGGGGAAAATAGTTCTATTTGATGGCCTTCGTGGGATGATGTGTACTGTATAGTGCGCTGCTGATGTTTGTGTAGTATTAAAGGAGCTTTTGTTTACAAATTGAAACGTGTCAAATAATAAAGTTCCTTGAAACTTTGAGTCTATTTTTGCGAGCAATCTGTCCTTTCGTTTCCGTAGTGACCAGTGTGGCCTATGATCCAAAGAATACACTGTATTTTGCTGACAATCTGTCGCTAAGTCGGTTAGTAGTCATTGTGATGTTATAGGTTATGGGGAAGTTACACTTACTTACTTACTCACTGGCACTATCGAACCCGTAGTTCATGGCCGCGCGGACATAAGTTCTCCATACATCCCTATCCTGAGCTAATGCTTTCCAATCATTCCCTGTATAATCTACTTCCCTCAAATCATAGTTAATGTTATTCTCCCGCCTCATTCTTGGTCTACCAACTCGGCGTTTTCCCTCTGGCTTTCCTACAAGAAGCTTCTATGCAAGTCTTTCATTCCCCATACGTGCAACATGTCCTGCCCATCGCAGTCTACGAGACTTAATTGTTCTTATTATATCTGGCTTCCTATAAAGACAATGTAGTTCATTGTTATGTAGTCTTCTCCATTCACCTGTCTGTTCATCTCACTTTGGTCCAAAAATTTACGGGGAAGTTATATAAAAGTAAGTTATATAAAAGTAATTTGTTGATTTGTTTGGCAGTAGGTACCGCATGTTGGGAAAGAGTTGGGTGACACGATACAGCTTAATGAAGACGACGTACATGAATTGTGTTGGGTCGGGCGGACGAACATGTCGTGTTGAGCGCCTACTACAGTCGATCAAACACTCAGATACACGTAGCCAGCATGTAGAGATCAATTATACAACAGAACGCCAGCTGCAATATTAGCCTCACCTCTGACACATGTTCCGAGCCTCATTATTCATCGTTCTTACCACCTATCAAGATACCAGTACATTGCCAAGTGATTATTATGTGATTTTCAACTACACTGGTTAACAAGCTCTATTTCCTCTTCGTTTTAAATAAAAGTTGCTCTTTCTATTCTGTATTTACTCTGAAGAAAACAGTCGGTCAACCTATCTTGAGTTTTCCACTTGTTTTCCTCAATCGTCAACGCAAATCCTAGATTGAAATTTCTTTACTGTGATTCTCTCTTCACCGTTAGTCATAACTGATTGGTAATATCGAACCCGAAGGTTAATGAACAAATGAGGAATCGTGTGCATGTTTCCAATGTCATCTACTGCAGTAACAGTAGAAACAAACGACTACGTACAATGTTTCTTCTTTTGTTTCTTACCAAAGAACTCAGTATATAATATATACCACTTTCAAAAATGATTTTAAGATTAATGAACCATTTTTATATATTTTTTTTGTTCAGTCGAGTACCACCTTGTCTATAAATATTGACACTTTTTTAGAAACATTTAACATATCAGTGCCAGACAAAAATTGCCAAACTGAATGTTGAAATTAAGTAGTAGTAGTAGTAGTAATAGGACTTTATTAGACTAAAAGTAAGATACATACAATGTTATTTACAAATATTGGTCGCACGGACAGTAAGCCGTACGTGCTGTTGACAGTCCGTTACAATAAAGTAATATTTGGTAATAGCATAAAGAAAAAAAGAAAGCAATAATATTACAATTACATAAAGAAAACACAATAACATTACATTTACATAATAATACAATAACATTACACATTAATTAAGTTATGTAGAATTATTAAGAATTAATGGTATTGCATTTTGATAACATGTATTTATTCATGAATAAGTGTTGTTTTTATTTTCCGCGTTTTGTCCAGAAATTTACCCACGTTTATCCAATTTTCTGGATTTACCATTAATTCATAGCATGCCAATCTTTCATGATTTGAATTTAGAAATCTTTTCGATAATAACTGACGCCTCCAATATTCTAAATCGTTACATTTTCCTAATATATGTATCTTTTTTCTGATTCTCATTATTGTTAAGACATTTTTCGGACATAAAATAGTCCACCTCTCGGATATCCGGATGGGAATTACTTCAGCGAACCCAGCCAAAATTTTATACAGAATCATGTTCACAGGAAATTGAATGTTAGGATATTATATTGTATCAAGACGCGTGGCACACATGAGGATGAAAGAGGTGCGTGGAAACGTTTATAGGTAAACAAGAGTGATTATAAAACTAGAAGAGTAACGTCCATTAAGTAAGCCAATAATGAGGTGGGAGAATAACATTAACCGTGATTTGAGGGAGGTGAAAAAATAGGATTAATCCTAAAAAAATATTTAATATAATTATTTAAAATAATGAGATAAAATTAAATGTTCTTCCTTTATTAATGAATTATGCATGGATTGTAGAATTCAGGCTTTCAAGGCAGGTAGTCACGGTATTAGAAGATTTCGGGCTACAATGCAGTGGCCCATAACTGGTGTTTTTCCCAGACGTTTCTCCCTCGACTGCAGAAAACGTCTTCGATGGCGAGATCTTCTAGGTGATATTCCCTGTTCGGAAGAACGGCTGTTCCGAGAACTCGCCACTGAAAATGCCCTCCAATATACAGGCAAAAGTGTCTGGGAGAAACTCCGCTTATGAACCACCGCCTTATAGCCCAGAGTCTTCTGATACTATACAGGGAATGATTGGAAAACATACCTCAGGTTAGTGATGTATGGAGAGCTTATGTCTGGGTTCGATAAAGCCAATGAGTTAGTTGAGTAGGAGTGTTAAATACAACACACGAATTTGATAATAAAGTAACTGAAACATAGGATGGTAGAAAAAAATAACTCATTTCCGTAGATACGAAGCTAACTGCTCTGTGATAATATTCAGATTATAGCATGGGTGCGCTTACAATGATGATGCATCTATGAAACTCCTATGACGTCAAATTTATTGCCTGTGAATACGCATTTTGGAAGGGGTTGCACTATTTCCATCCCTAACAACATAGCTTCATATTGTTTATGTTTGGGAGAGTCTGAATAAGGGATTCGAATATTTATACAAGCCTAATTAATTTTTTTTAGGTGTTTGAGGGAATAGAAGCATGGAGAGACTGTGGAAGGGAAATGGAAGCATTATAATACTCAAATTGTGTGTAGAGAGTGAGTGTATATATACAGTATGTCCATTGTGTTTTGGTGGGAAAAGGGAGAGAATTTATAACGCGACCATTTCGAGAACTCGGGAGAGAAAATTAGTATGCTCCATAGAACACCAATGTTAATATGACTAGTGTGTTGGTAGATTGATAGACATTCTTCTGCCAACTCGCTCAACCACTGTTTAATGTTCCTAGCGTGGAGAATTAAATGCAACGCTACTATAATAAATACATACATGAAGATTCCTAAATTAATAGTTTATCACAGCATACAAAGCGTAACACACAATTTGAATTTAGGACTTTTTTGTTTGTAACGAAACATAAAATGCAGTAATTTAAATATTGCTAATTTAAAAAAAGTAATTAAAACAATAGAACAGGTGAGCAATTTTAATTATCTGGGACACAATGTGTTATATAGAAAAAGTGAAGATATTGCAAACAAAATAAATAATTTTAATTATTTGTGTGGCTCCATAAAACGAAGTCTCAAAGGAATTTGAAAGGAGACACTTTTAAAATTTTATGAACAATGGCAGTTCCAACACTACTATATGGATCGGAACTTTGGGTCTTGAACAAAACGAAGAATAGGAACATCAGAAATTAGGTTTTTGAGGGATGTAATTGGCTATACAATAGCAGATCGGAAACGAAGTTAAGATATACGAACATATATATATTCAAGCTATTAGATAGGATTTCACAATATAGAGACGAATGAATGGGCCACATCAATAGAATGAATAACAACAGAATTCCGAAAGAGATTCTTCACTACAGACCACTAGGATGAATAAATGTCAGAAGGCCCAGTAAAAGATGGACAGAACAATTCTAACATTAGATCGGAACAGACCTTCAGGTCTACTCTTTGATACTCATGATGATGAAAATATCATGTCTAATGACTTAGAAAAGGAAAATTCTGTAGAAGATATATGGACCCAATCGTGATAATGGACAATGTAGAATAAAGTGTGATATGACATTAAAAATATAATATAGATCACCTCGTAGCTGAAACTAAGGCCCGAAGATTGGAATGGTTGGGACATGTCATTAGAATGTAGGGTACCATATTCCAAAAACAATTTTGAATTCAGAACCGGAAAGTCGACAGATTTGAGTTCTCTGAGAGTTAAAAGATGAAGGAATGAAGCGCAAGACGTGACAGAATAGTCCATTATTACAAGGAGGTTAAGGCTGGACTAAGAGGGCCGTGATGTCAAAGAAGAAGAAAGAGAATTTAAAAAAATATTATATCGAAAAATTATATATTTTGTTCAATGACCATACAGAATATGTCTTAATATTCTAAAGGACCCTTTGAAAGCATTCATTCTTATCGTAACTTTTTATTAAGGCCCAATGTTTTATATAGTTCGGCATTATTGTATAACTTAAGTTATATATTTATGTACTTATTCATTTATAAAGAATATAGAAATAAGGCAATAAATGAATATTTAAAAATATGTATGTTTGATATACGTGTTATATCAGAAAAAATAACAGTGGTTCTGACAAGTAATTGGAATGGTAGACAGAAAACTACCTAAGGAAACGATACAATGGACACGATGGGGGAAACAGAAAGGAAGACCAAACAAAAACTTTGTGGATGGTGCAAGATTTATGGAACTGAAAGGAGTACGATATACAGATGCGTTGGATAGGAAAGAATGGATACAAATATTAAATAATGGATATTTTATTAGAGGCATACTCTATTATTGATTGGTTGAGGAAAACTACAGCAATTTGTAAAGTTCTAAATAAATAAAATTATTTATTCATTCATTCATTCATTCCTCACCATTATCATCAACTTCAAGTAATGATTTTCTCTGTATTCATTCCTACTACAAAATTATTGGTTTACATGTCTTCTATTTTTCCAATGGTATGTATTGTAAGTGTGTCGTTCTTATTTATAAGCATATATAATATTCCTTCTGTTCTGTAACTTACTGTTTTCATATTCGATTCGTTAGTTTCTTAATTCTTCTCTTATATCTTCGTTCCTTTTTTATCTAATAATCTGTAGCCTGCTATTTTCTTTAAAAAATTATTCTTCTTCTTCCTTCCAAGTATTAGGCCAAGGCCTGTTACGATCTTATAGAAAATTTACCCTCCAGCGTTTCGTATAAGACTTGAAAGCATAATAATAGTCCCTTCGATTGGTTGCTGGCCAAAGGAAGGCAAGACCAGCGATGGGGCTGCCATCTTATAGCCTCTGGTCAGGCTTTTCTGGAGAAGAAAAGAAAATAAAGAAAAGAAGAAATGGAAGAAAGGAAAGACTCCCTGGCCCTCGGATGCCCTAATAGCGTCAGGGTCGAAAAAAACAAGAGTTAACCAAGAGAGGTTAGATAGTAAAGTTAAAAGAGTGCAAAACACAAGTAAGTGGAAGAAATGTTTTGCTCAGCTTGGATTATTTTTGGAAACTATTTTGTTTGTGAGTGTTCGTCATTGTTAAGACTTTTAAAATTCATTAAGAAACACCGTTGAGGTCACTATATGAAAGTTAAAAATATAAAAATGGTACCTGAATTCTCAGTCGTCCTGTACTATTGAATGCTGTCAAATATTGAGGAGGCCTTTCGAAACACATGTTTCATCTTCTGGGATAGTAGGCCTACTAACTGTTGCTGGTCAGAATTTTGTATAGATGGCTCATGTCATTTCGTGTATTCTCCTTTAGAAAATATCCATTCTTGGATTTTTACTATCTCGATTTCATCCAGGATATTGATTTTCGAATAGTTACATTCTTTGTGGACAACCGATAACACCTTATCGATTGTTTTAAATTAGTGACCTGATCCTATTACATATTTGGGAAAACTACATTTATCCTGATCATATCCTTAAAGTGTTCACTAAATCTTATATTAAAATTTCTTAGTGTTCTACCAATACAAAATTATTCACAGCTGTTACATTTTATTTTATAAACACCTCTGTTTTTATAAATGTCTGTTTCTTCTGTTTTATTTGAGATTAGGTTATTTAATTTGTTGTTTGTACTGCATGCAATATGTTCTTGTCCATTTTATGAGTATGCTATTGTTTTTTGAAGCTAAACATTTTATGTATTTTTGCTCCTCGTTATAATTTTCTTGGTTTAGATTTTTAGGAGATGACAATTGTACTACTAGTGGGTTTCTATATATTCCCATGATTAAACTGATCCTATTTAGATTTTTTGTTATTGGGACATTCCATATGAATTTGGCAAAAATTATGTGAAATTGAACTTATGTATTTAAATGTTTACAATTTTTTTATTGTGAAACCTTATGATATGGTCCTTGGTTCCTTTTATGTAAGTCCCAGTCAGGGACTGCCAAACTTTACCATCTTTCAGAAACAAATTGAAAATAAAATTATTAATAGAAACATCTAATATTTTTTAAACAATTAAGCCTATGTCAGAGACTGTCAAACTATAACATCCTTAAAAAACAAACTAAAGAATTATTTAATAACAAACTAACTTATACACCTCACTGATAGTATTCTTTTAACAATTAATAAATGTAATTATTTATGAAAATAATATTAAGATTAACAAATATTTTCTTTTGTTTTGTTTTAAATATTGTATAATCATAAAATTAGTTTTCTATATCTCACAATTTTAATTTGTCTTATATATACATTAGACAGGGACAATTTAATATGTCTTGCTTGTATACATTTTATTATTAGTTTTAGTCTTAATTTTAACTAACATTAACTGGTTGCATTATAGATCGTAATATAATAGATATTATCTTTTTGATCAAATTTTTACTTAGTATTTAATATTAGAGATAATTGAGATTGTTATATTGTGATGTAATATATGTTTGTCCTGGTGAGTGGAAGAGAAGACCACATGGCCTTAACGCCACCAGACTAAATAAATCTAAACTAAATAGATCTAATCTAATCTAATCTGAATCTAATATATTTTTCCATTATTTAACAGAAATATTAAGATTTATCAATATTTTACCTAATATATATATATATGTATATATATATATATATACCGCTATGGTCTCGAGATAGCGTGCTGCCTAGTCACGCAGCGGGCCCGGGTTCGATCCCCGGTCGGGACAGTTTTTCTGGGTGAGGTTTTTATCGGGGTTTTTCCTCACCTGTAAGACAAATATCAGGAAAACGTTAAGGCCCAAACGGTCCCCAAAATCATATGGCCATCATCATCATTATCATCATCATCCTTCACCGGTGTGGAAAGCAACGGGAAGCTACCACATCTACAATTCCCTAGTAAAGTTGCAAAGCATAGCATGAAAATGCTATGATTCCTCGGGCAGAATTACTATGGATGGAGAGATATACGATATATAAGGTAAAAAAGGTAAAGGTATCCCACTACAGGCCTCAGGAGGCCCTTGGGGTAGTAGGAGGTTAGGGCTCCCACTTTCTGGACAATCGGCACTTGATGTCAGCCGGGTTGTCAGCCCTGCGTGACGGCCGTCTTTACCCCCAGAACAAGCGTGTGGTACTCATTTCCGTTATAGGCTGAGTCGACCCCAGGGCCATAGTGCCGCCAGAAGGTTTGGGTCAGTTTAAAAATCCTGACCCCACCGGAACTCGAACCCTCGACCTTACGGCTTGTAGTGCAGTGCCTTAACCACTACGCTACGGCGTGATTATATATATATATATATATATATATATATATATATATATAAGCGATAGATTAAAGCATTACAGTTTATTATGTTCTTTGTACTTTCTTTTCCTTTTCATGTATGGCAGATTCGAGCTGTTATTCCTTTATGTATATTTTCTCTTATTACTTTTAATTTTAATTGTCTTTAATTCAATTTAGACTTTTTTATTATCGTTCAGTTTAGCCAGATAATTGTTTAGTATGTAACATTATTATATTTTTTTTATATTTAAACATAACTGGTGAGTGGAAGAGAAGGCCACATGGCCTTTGCTCCACCAGGCTAAATAAATAAATAAAAAAATATAAATTGAAACTATGGGTCAATCTTTTTCCTCTGATTTCGAAAAACGTAATATGGTAGACTAAGTGTAAAGTGGCATGGCAGAGTGTGTATGGTGGACAGCAGAGTGAAGGGCGCGGAGAAAATAGTATGAGAGAGGGGTGTTATAACATTAGGTCCGTGTTAATGTTATTAGCACTTGGTGCTATGCAGATTGATAACCCGTGACGTCATCAATCACTTAGTATAAAAATGTTGGTGTGGTGCATTGGAAACGGTTTCAGTGTGTGTGCGAGCGAGAGAGAGAGGTTCTGGGGTGTCAGCTGACACTGGCAACTTGACGGACGATCCTTCTCTCCATCACTACCAATCACATGGCACCTGCATCTGATGACCATGGCACCACTTTCTTCATCCTTCTCTCCCTAAAAATTGATTATACTTTTTTCTATAATTAATTGTACTCTCTTATAATGAATTTTTGCAGACCAAGGGGTTTATTCCTTTTTGTTCGGTTTCTCCATTCAAGGGAAAATACGTTCCTGTATGTTTCATATTATGAAATGTCAACATTATTTAATACATTTTTCAGTAGATGATTTATGAATGAAATTTTTAGTTCAAGATTCGGTTTAGCGATTCTTCGAACAACAGGATCAGTTTTTCTTTAAAATATGATTAATCCTTTAATGCCCAATGCCTATTAGCGTGAATTAATTAACTAACTTCCTGGCATGATCGGACCCGGAGGTTTATGTTAGCGAGGATATAATCTCTCCAAATAGATATTTCCCGACAAGGGAATTGTCAAGCAATACATGTCGAAATTTACCTTCAAATGTACCAAGGTCGTGTCCAAAAATAGTATCTGCCTTTTTAACTATCTGCATGACTCCGGAACGAAAATTTTTCAGATCAATCCGTAAAGATGATTTAAAACATCATTACCAATAATAATAATAATAATAATAATAATAATAATAATAATAATAATAATAATAATAATAATAATAATAATAATAATAATAATAATAATAATAATAACAATAATAATAATAACTAACTCACTGGCACTATCGAACCCGTAGGTTCATGGCCGTTCGGACAAAAGCTCTCCATACATCCCTATTCTGAGCTAATATTTTTCAATCATTCCCTGTATAATCTACTTCCCTCAAATCATAGGTAATGTTATACTCCTACCCCATTCTTTGACTACCAACTGGGAGTTTTCCCTCTGGTTTTCCTACAAGAAGCTTCCATGCACGTCTTTCAATCCCCATTCGTGCCACATGTCCTGCCCACCGCAGTCTACGAGACTTAACTGTTCTTATTCTATCTGGCTTCCTATAAAGACCATGTAGTTCACTGTTATGAAAGTCTTCTCCATTCACCTGTCTGTTCATCTCTCTTTGGTCCAAAAATTTTCCAAAGAACTTTATTCTCAAATACTCGTAATCTCATTTCCTCCATTAATGTAAGAGTCCATGTTTCGCATCCATATAATACTACTACTACTACTACTACTACTACTACTACTAATAATAATAATAATAATAATAATAATAATAATAAGTTAATAATAATAGTAATAATAATAATTTGTAACAGATATTGAGTATTATAGAATGATAAATATTAACTAAATATATTTAATGCAAAGGAAAGAAAAACGATAAAACAAGATTTTATACAGCAGTCAACGTTTACAAATCATGAATCAGCTCATATGGCAGATATTGTAGTCTCAGATTACGACCATGAATTCGATTCCTGAGGATATTGTTTGTGTAAACGTTGGTGTCTGAGATGCGTCCAGGTGAGCGGACTGTAATGATTAAATCCCTACTATGTAGGTGAAGTGAATAATTGGTTAAGGGCAGTCAAATGCATATGGTTGCTTACCACGGTGTTGGCAGCAGATAGTGTATAAACAACGTATCTAAATATTTGCATTAACAAGCTGAAACTTTAGATTTTAATCTTAAAAGCTAAAATCATTGTCGTCATCTAAAGGGACTATTTACGGCCGTCACGCTGGGTTGACATCTCGTGCCCATTGTTTATAAAGGTGGATATACTTTAACCTTGTACTAAACCAAGGGCCTTGTAAAGCCTGTACTGGCATCAATTTACAATAACATTTTAATTAAATCAACATACAATGTAAATAATAATTGTATTATACTGTCGTGACCTGGCCCTCGGGTAGATCAGACAATTTGAAGGTAGGATTCGTTGTGAGTCCAAGAACTCCAGTGAATGCAGAACTTGATTTAATATATTTATTAAAGACGATGATTAAAAAGTTACAATATTGTGTCTCTGTCATAGAGACGAGGTCGGAACCGTGTAGAATAAGCCCTGATGCCAAGGGCATCAGCCGTTATAAACCCTCTGATAAGCGGGCGTGGCATGGACGCTGAGTTGGAATGTATCACCCTCATTTCCAAATAAGGACATATCTCTTCTAAAGTTACGTATGAAGACTGGAATTTACCAGCCATGTTACCTTACTGTATTGAACTAGGGGATGGAGAGTAATCTTATCTTGACTCGACGCCCCTGTATTAGACTGGGGGATGGTGAGTAATATTATCCAAACTCAACGCCCCTGCCTGTTTCAACTTGAATATCCACATGTAATTATTATTATATATTAGAGTGTCCAGTACGCAATTTCCCTTCATAATATAATATAAATACATTCTGATTGTTAATTCAATACTTTAATATATATATATATATATATGGATTCTATGCTATTGGCTAACAGTGCAATAATTAATTAGTATATGCGGTAATAATGCTACAGCCAGCACAATACCATGCAATCATTTATGTTTATTGTTATTTAAATGTTGATAATTATAATTAAATAATTATTCAATCTTCTTTCTAACCTGGTTGAGTGGTAGACAATGAGTTAGGGCCTTAAATTGCCTGGTGAAAAAAGCTATTATTATTATTATTATTATTATTATTATTATTATTATTATTATTATTATTATTATTATTATTACCTCTTAGACTCAACTTCTCCCAAATGAGGTCTATCCATAGGTTGCGATGGGAACTTTTTTTGCGTTGAACAAGGCCATGGCCGTTTTTAGTGACAGTCTGGATATTGCTTTGATGTCAAACATGGCTTTTGTGGCAGCTGCTGCACGGGATTTTATGTGTATTCAAAATGACTTGGCAGTGGTTTGCAACGTCAATTCCAGATATTTGAAGCTGTTAACTGTCACGAGAGGTTCTATTCCTAGGTAGATTCTGTCCTCCGCAGCTTCTCGACCTGCGTTGCGGAATGTCATCTGTACCGTTTTCCCCGAGTTTATTTCCATTTTGTTTTCCTGTGCCCATTTCTCAAGCCATGACAAACAGATCCTGGACCAACACCAATCAATAACTCCAACACCTGGTGAACTCAATAGCAGTGCATGGATACCGCCACAAGATATGCAAGACCAAGTGTTTCCACGATCCCGGGAACAACTGTGTGTGTGAACTGTGCGAGCAACCATGCGACCGTTACCATGTAACCACCTGCAAAAAACGAGGGAAATCCCTGGTAGAATTCTGCAAATAACAAGCTATGTGAATCGAATTAATGACAAAACTTATGTAACATATATATTCTATTATTATTATTATTATTATTATTAAGTAATGTTTGGGAATTCTATGTCACAATGCCACCTACGTAAATTCTAATAAAAACAGAAAACACCCAATGTATTGTTGCAGTATGTGAATAATTATCTGAGAGAAATATATATGTTGATTTCCCCCCCCCAAAAGATGTGAGAAATTATTTGAAATGAAGTGAGGAGTTGAGCTCAAAGTAACCTAAAATCAGCATGTTTGCAATGTTAAATATGTATTAGTCATTGCTCAGGCAGCTTAGGCAACTTATCAGAAAAACCCGCTAACAAACTAGTGAACGCTAAACTTATATGGTGTACTAATTTACCCATTTTCTCAACCTAATTTCCCCATCTAACATTAACTTGCTCAGTTTCTCATTTTAACTTGCCCTTAGTGTAGGTATTCTTCTGGGATAGATTACCCTTACAGTATAATGTGAGTAAACATGTTAAGAATTTGCTCTAGCGGGAAAATGTGTTATCATATTGGCTAACATGACACTAAGCAGCCACCGATCGAATATTCATAGGTGGCATGGAAGTATAGAATAGCATAATTGTTAAAAGGTAATTTGTTGAATACGTTTGTCTTCGTATTTTCCTCCATTTTCAATTGTTTTACAATATATTGTATCCATTTTCTTATTTCAGAAATCCAGACAAATGGACAGGATATTACATAACCATCCAGACCAAAGGTAATTTACTTTTTGTCATTATAATCATCATCATCATCGGGTTATGGGTATATTATCACTTTCCGCTCCCCGTTTTAATAAGGATGTACATAAAAGAATATAGCGATTTTAAAGATATTTGAATTATACTTTAACTAAGACAAAAAAAACAAAACACATGTTAAATGAAAGAGTAACATCTCCAGTTTACTTCATAAGTTCATAGGTGTTAAATGTGAGCCCCGTTTTTACATGACACACATCCAATCCGTAGGCTAATTTTTGCCATACATTAATAAGCATGTCTGGATTGATGGCAGCAACAGTTTCTCGAATCCTGTCTCTCAACTCGGGCAGGTTAGTAGGCAATGGAGGCGCGTAGACTCTGTCCTTTACAAAACCCCAAAGGAAAAAGTAGCATTGGGTGGGATCCGGTGATCTACGAGGCAACTGGAGATAAGCTCTGAATTCTGGACGATGACAACCAATCCAGTAATGACAGTGTGGAAGGTCTTACGAAAACGCTTATATATGCGTCCCTACCGTTTACAATTATTACAAGCTCTAAAGCCTGCTGATTACGCTGAAATGTTGCAGCAGCAACATTATCCTCAGACACTCTTGGTCGTCCCACACTTTTGCCTTTACACAGATAATCGGTCGTTGCGAACTGATTATGCCATCGACGTATGTTGTTGGCATTGGGGGGATCACGATTAAACTGCTTACGAAACGCACGTTGAACTGTCACAACAGGTTTACAACTTTCGAACTGCAAAACCACAAAATGCTTTCTGTTGAGGAGTTGCCATCTTTGTTATTATTGTTGCCACAGAAAAAAAATAAAAGAAAGCTCTCCGCTCACTCACACAACTAAAACTATATTATTTTCCTGTTTTATTTAAGTCTACACACAACTTTCTACTCTTCATTTGAGCTATAATATTATACTTGGAAACTACTATATTCTTTCAAGTACTCAAGGTATGTTGTAGGTTGTCTTTCAAACGTCTTCATGATTTCCCCGTATTTTTTTACCCGAAGATCTGTAGCAAAGCACGTGTTTATGGAAATGTGATTTTTCACCCATTCTTTGGATATGTTGATACCAATTGCAACCATTTCTCTCCATCATTTCGTTTAACCCTTAAATTGGTAAAATCAATAATTTTAAGTGCAAATTATTTAAATGTTTCGGACCGCAATTAAGACAAAATCATGCAAATCTGTATATTATTATTGTATATTATTGTGTAATTGGAACCACATATAAGTAATTTATAATATTATTATGATAACAGGTCGTGAAAGCGTATATTCAGCTGTAATTAGTTTCTACTAGTTTGTTTGCCTATTTTTTTGTAAGTTAAATTAATAAATCTTACAGGATGTATTCCCAATTTAACGGTTAAATTATACATTTGTAGGTCAGTCCTAATATTTTCGTTTCTTTCATGATCCCCTTTAATGATATATTCTACACATCTCAGGCAAAGTATCCCTGAAGTTTCAATTTTTTTGTTTGTTATAATTTCTTAAGGACCATGTCTTGTACCATATGAGACCCTTAGAAACCAAGAGGTAATCTGAAAAATGGCTAATTTTGGAGTTAATTGTAGATTTTAGTAGTTAAAGCAGATACTAAATTGAGTGGCTATTGGATACAAATAAAAATCTGTCTGGTGCTGAAATGTAGTGGTTGAAAATAAAATTGCTAACACTGTCACATATGGACTGTCTCAAATTTGAAATCATGTACTCAAAACTGACCTTCTTTTACTTATACCTCTTGCCTTCTAAGGGTTTCATATGTCTATGTAGGAATTTCTATTTTTATATAATTTTAATTGGGCTTATTTTATGATTTTGATCTAGATTACTTATTTTGCTACAGATCTGGAACATTAAACTTGTCATTCAATAAATAAAGTTTTAAATTATATTATAATTCTAATTAATGTGTGTGGAGAAATCGATTATTGAAATTATTTATGAGTGTAACTATTATATATTGTCCTCCTCCAACGAGTTTAGCGCTCAAGGAATGTGGTGTGGGATGGATACTGTGTGACAACACTAGTCAGGAAGGAAGTACTATAATATTGAAAACATTCGCCCTATTTACGAAATCAGTATACTTTAGACCTATAGTTTTCGCATGACTTTATAGAATTTTTTTTTCAAGATACCAATTACACATATTCTAAAATTCAAATAAGAAAATAAATTTTCCACGGCATATTTTCTTAAAAATGTCTTGAAACGCAGAAATACATAATATGAGTAATTCGTATAATATTAACATAGGAAACACCTAAATCTGAAAATTGTAATACTTCAGAATTGGAAATGAAATTATTACCTTAAAGAGCTGGAACAAGTTCTGAGTCCGAGAGATCCTCTCCTGACTCAATGTATGAATGATGCTCATCTTCAGAATCATCAGAATTTTCATGAGATGAGGAATTTCCATCGCCTTTGCATCCTCGATTATGATGGAATCTACCAGATCAAACACAAGTCCATTACGATCTCAATAACGTTTCTTTAAACTCTCTACCTGATTGCAGTAGCCTCCCCAGTCGTCTGTTGTCACCGATTCGATTCCCAGCCGAGTTAACTCCTTGAGCCTTGATAATGACATATAACCTGATACGTTATTCTGACGCACATATCTCCCATGTCAACTCAATAGGGCTAAGATCACAATTGTATGGAGGTAACCGAACAGTCGTATGTCCACGAGATTTCATAAGTTCGTCGATTTTGAAAATCATCTCCCTCGGCTTATTTATTACAATATTGGTCCTTTCGCATTCTTGTGTCACACACAACACCATGACACTATATCTGGCTTTACAGTATATTTTTGTTGGTGGTTTATTCACTTACATATTATGATATGGCGCATCATCAAGGACGATGACAGAGTTAGGCGGAGCGAAGTAACTAATTTTTCGCGAACCCATTTTTCAAAATTTCCACTGTTCATCTGGCCATAATAATCACCAACAGTGTTACCAGCCTTATACAGTAGCGAGGCACATTTAAGAAGCCAGACCGCGATCCCACAAGAACCATAACCATATACAACATGATTGTTGGTTACAGCAGTTAAAATTATGACCATAGTTAATAAGGCATATTCATGAAAATAAATAGTTATCTTAGATTATTAAGTTTATATCAATTTGTTATTTAAGCTTTCTTTCTTAATAATACCGGTATCAAAAATTACACTGGTTTTTTGGAGTATATTTTATTATAAATTAATTAGGGGTTTTAAAGAAGAAATAAAAAATACAAATCCCATAAATATTAATCATACAAAAAGTAAGATATTTACAAATATGGGTCGCACGGGCAGTAAGCCGTACATGCTGTTAACAGTCCATTACAATAAAGTAATAATTGGTACTAGTGTAAAGAAAAATAAACAACAAAAAAGCAATAACTTCCTAAAAAAAGTAATTGTAATAAACCTACTATCTGAATTAATCGCCAGTTAATATTTTTAATCCTTTTTACTGTGGAAATTTTAATTCCTTCTTCTTCTTCTTCTACTTCTTCTTCTTCTTCTTCTTCTACTTCTTCTTCTTCTTCTCTTCCTGGTTTAGGCATTGATTTCCTGTTCCGTCTTTACTAATAGATCTAAGAATATCTCTTCCGATGACGTCTGATATCTCTTCTTCCTCTCGGAAAATTATGTAAGATTTTCTTTGGTAATCTACTCTGTTCCAGTCTTTCTACATGTTCTTTCCACTTTTCTTGTTATTTCCTTTTGTGGAGTAGATCTGCAGTTCTTCACGAATATCATTGTTTCTTATCTGGTCCATCCTAGTGCACTCTTTTATTTTTCTTAAAAAATTCATCTCGGCTGCTTGGATTTCACTTTCTTGTTTGGTAGTGATAATCAAAGACTCGCTCCCATATACAAGGACAGGGACTGCTATTTTTTATGACATTTTAATTCCTATAAAATAATACTGTTCTTAATCTAACTATTTACACCCCCATTCGGTATCTACTGAGAAGTCAAAGAATTTGCAGCCAGACACATATATAGTGAATGAAAATGCATTTAAATCTCTGTAGTTTGTAGAGATTATATGCTATGAATTCTCAGATTACATTCGACAGCCAGAGGGGATGTTGGATGTAAGTTCCTAAATCAAATGATTGGTTTCTGAGGATACAGTGTCCTGATTTGACATGGAATATGAGATATTGAGGTAATTACCAAGCGTGTGTAAGGGATTGGAAGCTTATCTGTTAATTAGACCAGCATGTCGCCAGGGGGAACGGATATTATGAAATGTAATGTATTAAAATGAGATGAACATCTAAATACTTGGGTAAAAATTAAAGTGACATTTTTATATTCAGTCTGCGTATGTTTATGCTCGCAAAACTAGAAAAGGGTTTGGTCGATTGACTTCAAATAACGTTGCATTCGGTACGGCGAATACTTGTCCACAATGCATTATGCTCTATAACCATTATATGTGGAAGTTCACTTGAAACAAACAAAATCCCTCTAGCGGTCACATTTTTCGATATTTCAAAATGAAACTCAGTATATGCTATTAAATTTAACCGATGTACGTACTATAAAAAAACAGCGAAATCTGACCATTAGAAGTTGGTGTTTATCTGACACCCGAAAATAAAAATTGACTATATAGCAACCATATTTGGTTCGTCGCAATGTATACCTTTGTACATACAGGTTTTCAGATACGGCGAATTTTAGCCACTATATTACTATGCCCCAAATCTATTATATATAGGAGTTTACCCACTAACTCAATGGCACTATCAAATCCGTAGGTTCATGGCCGCGCGAAAATAACTTCGCGTAAAGCGATTATATCCAAAGGTGATTTATCTAATTCACCGTTAATACATCTATCTATGAATTTTATTCAATTCCTTAAAGCTTGTGCTAGCTTCTACCCCTATTTTGATTGTTAACTGCAATTCAAAGTAGTTGTAAAAGTGCATTGTATAATTGAAATGGATTTTCTTCCATAAAAGATACTCTAATATGTATTTTTAATAATTCTCTTTTAATATTCTGATGTTAAGTTAAATTTTATGTAAGTCAGTAATCAAGTGAGTACTCAATCTAATAAATAGTATTTTTATTGGTAATTCTTAACTTCTTATTCGTCATTTTTTTTTATTTTATTGGTCATTTTTTGTATTTTTTAGGTCATTAACGCCTTTTTGATTTTGATTTTTTTACAAATTTATAGGTTATTAAATGCCTTGCCCTACTCATTATAATTAAATTCTTTGACCATGTTGAAGTACCTTTAACATATTTGGAGTAAAGTTAAACGTACATGAAAAATTATACAACAAAAATAATTAGTAACAGGTTCTTCAAACCTGTTTTATTATAATAAATATACTCGTATCCAACTCAGGGTCGGGTCAAGGGATGAGATAAGATGAAGACCCCTATATAGAGGTTTGTGAATGTAATACTTTACAAAATTTATGTGCATGATATTCTCACGAAATATATACCACATCCGTTGAATTCACACGAAATAATAATCGAAATCCTAATAAAATTAGCACTTAAATTAAGGTGAAATTAACATAAAAATCGCATAATGAATCACCTAATTCAACGCCTGAATCGCACAGTCCACTCTGAAGTGTTTACAAATGGAAGAATGAAGGCTTATTAGTGGTTTCCATGCTTGCCTCTGATTCTGAAGTTTGTGGGTTCAAACCCGCCATTTTTCATCTTCCACCCGAAATATATATTATAATTTCAATTTTCTGTATTTTACTTAATCAATTATTGAATTATTTTATTCATTTATTGTTTACTATTATTTATTTCAATTTTTACCTTGATTTTAACCACACCCTTTGTGGTCTTTTACATGACATACCCCACATACAGAGACAATACCTATGAAAACTCAGCTCAGTGTCAAGGCCACCTGCAGTACAACATGAACACCATTAACTCATACTTTCACACTAAACAAGGCGAATGTGTCAAGGCCACCTGCAGTACAACATGAACACCATTAACTCATACTTTCACACTAAACAAGGCGAATGTGATAACCAAATACTGTTAGGTAACTATTCGGACTCGTCTTACAAGCAAGAAAAAAAAAGAAATCTCAACCGGGAAATTTCTCGCGACAGGGGATCGAACCTGGGCCCACTGTGTCTGTCAATATCACTACACCACATGGATGGACTCTTGTTTAATGTAGAACTACCAAATAATATTTTCATACGTATTTCAACTCATGTCATTTATACGTGAAGGATATTTTAATACCATACGTATTCAGTGGCTGTTAAAGGGGTGTTTATCCCCGATAAAGTGATCCCACAACAGACCCGGAGGCCCTTGGGGTAGTAGGAGGTTAGGGCACTTTATGTCAGCCGGGTTGTCAGCCCTGCGTGGCGGCCGCCTTTACCCCCAGAACAAGCGTCTAGTACTCATTAACGTTAGAGGCTGAGTCGACCCCAGGGCCATAGTGCCGCCAGAAGGTTTGGGTCAGTTTAAAAATCCTGACCCCAACGGGACTTGAACCCTCAACCCTCTGGCTTGTAGCTCAGTGCCTTAACCACTACGCTACGACGTGCCCCCTGTTTATCCCCGATACTTTTCAAAATATATATTGATGTCTGTTTAGAAAATTGGTCCAGAAAATGCATACTTACGGGAGTAATATTTTCTACAATACTTAGCTTTTGCGGATGATTATGTTCTAATAACTCAGGATATAGAGATGCTTCATATATGACAAGAAAATTAGTTGAAGAATATAAAAAATAATGTTAAATATTTTTTTAAGAAAACTGAATAATTAATATTAAAAACGAAATATGATTAAAGCTGGAGATTGAACAAGAAGAAATTCATAAAGTCAATACATTTAAATATTTGGAATCCACTTTAGAGGTTGATGAAACAAGTTCAACCGAAATCGGAAACAATAATAAGAACAGATAGAAAAGTAATTGGTATGCTGAATTCAGTCATTGGAATAACAATAATGAAATAACAAAAATAATAATTTATAATTCATTACTTCAAAGTATCCACCGCTGTGGTCTCGAAGTAGCGTGCTGCCTTGTCACGCAGCGGGCCCGGGTTCGATCCCCTTTCGGAACAGTTTTTCTGGGTGAGGTTTTTAGCGGGGTTTTTCCTCGCCTGTAAGACAAATATCAGGAAAACTTTAAGGCCCAAACGATCCCCGAAATAATATGACCATCATCATCATCCGTATCATCAGCATCATCCTTCATAGGTGTGGAAAGCAACGGGAAGCTACCACACCTACAACTCCCTAGTAAAGCTGCAAAGCATGGCATGAAAATGCTGTGAATGCAGTGAAAAACCTGCCTTCGGGCAGAATTACCATGGATAGACTTCAAAGTTTAGTGTTATACTCGTATGGAGCTGAAATGTGGACATTAGACAGGCCGCATGCAAGTAAATTGGTGGATACGGAAGAGGACAATTGACAGAGAGAGGGCTGAAAATCAAGAATAAATAAAATTAGAAACCAAAGAATAAGATAGATGATGGAAGTAGAAAATAATATTCTTTAAATAATTCAAAAAAGAAAATTGAGATGTTTTGGACGCGTTAAATGAATGGGAGAAGATAGCATTCGGAAAATTATTGTGGAATGGAATGCTGAATGTAAAAGGATAAGAAGAAATATGAATATATGTGATCAAAAGGAGTATGAATAGAATTGACGGAAAATGCGCAAGATAGGAATTTTTGGAAGAATAAAATTACTTTGGTTTGAAGGAAAAATTACTGTAGTTTACAAATCTTAACACAAAAAACTTACATATTCAGTATTCGTAAATATGACGTAATTTCTTCATAATTCCGTGAGTAATATGCTAGACCTATCAATATAAGCATACAAAAAAGTATTATTTTAGTCTACTTTTTAAAATTATACATATCACTCAATTGCTGGAACAACGTCATAACTAAAAAAATGTCGATTTTGAGTTAAGGTACCACATGAAAGACAAAACTCAGTTCTATATTCAGAAAAAAAACTACATAAGCTATTATATACCATGAGTTGTTGTAGCAATTTCATATTTATGACAAATACAGGCAAAGGTATACTTAGTTACTTACTCACTGGCACTATCGAACCCGTAGGTTCATGGCCGCGCGGATATAAGCTCTCCATACATCCCTAATCTGAGCTAATACTTTCCAATCATTCCCTGTATAATCCACTTCCCTCAAATCATAGTTAATGTTATTCTCCCACCTCATTCTTGGTCTACCAACTGGGCGTTTTCCCTCTGGCTTTCCTACAAGAAGCTTCCATGAACCTCTTTCATTCCCCATACCTGCAACATGTCCTGCCCATCACAGTCTACGAGACTTAACTGTTCTCATTATATCTGGCTTCCTATAAAGACCATGTAGTTCATTGTTATGAAGTCTTCTCCATTCACCTGTCTGTTCATCTCTCTTTGGTCCAAAAATTGTCCCAAGTACTTTATTCTTAAATACTTGTAATCTCCTTTCCTCCATGTTTCGCACCCATATAATATAACTGGTAGAATAATAGTCATATATTTTCAGTTTAACGTTTTTTTAAAGGAGTTGGGACATCAAGAGTCTCTGCAATGCATAATAGCACGCATTTCCAGAATTGAGTCTATGTTTAATTTCTTTGTGCATGCCATTCCTACTTGTGATTATTGTTCCTAGGTATTTGAATTCAGCCACTTCCTCAAAATTTCCCTAATTTGTCATTAACTGTCCATTTCCATTATATAATGTATTTCTACGTGTGACCATATATTTAGTTTTATTGATATTTACTTCCACTCCTAATTCCTTAGTGTTACTCAATAATGTGTGCGTGTTGTCCTTTAGTATCTCCTCGCTATCGGTCAATAATACTACATATGGATTTGAAACCTTTAAATGCTTATCCTGAAAAACTATGTTTTATTTTAGTTATGACGTTGTTGTGGCAAATGAGCGACATATCTACTCCAAGTAACTTACCTTCTCGCTTTCATTTACGTATCTTCCAATAATAAATAACTAGAGTACACTATCGCCCCAATACCTCCTACATCACATCGTACAACACATTATTTTAATCTTCTATTATTTTTATCTTTATATCGTATCCACTGCTAGACTCTGGAACTCCTTAACACAAGAAATTATGGATTTCAGGACATTAACTTATCTTAAAAGAAATGTATTATTTTATTTTTCTTTTGTAACTGGTCTTTCATCTAATTAATGTATTGTTTTTGATTCTTCGTTTTTCTAATAATATTAACATATTCAGCTTTAATTTTAGTTTAATTTCTTTAAATATTTATATGCAATTATTCATTTTATATGTAATTATTATTATTATTATTATTATTAATATGTTTGTCCATAGCTATTTATTAGTCTTGCATTATTTTGACTTATTATATTAAAGAATATATTGCATAAATTTCTACTTATGTCATTTTTACTTGAAGTACATTAAATAATCCTTGTCTTCAATTTGAGAGTTAGTTCCTTCATGACGTGGTGAAATAAGAGAAACTAAGGGATGGCGTTGTCGGATTGAAGTTGGGTGGGTAGAGGGGTGCAGTTGGTTAGTTTTCGGCTAATAAGGAAACTTTTTTGGATATGGAAAAGTAAGGGAGAATAAATGAAAGACCGAGACAGAAGTTAGGAAGGGAGGTTTTGATGATGATTTTACCGGCGCGTGACCTGTCAAAGTAGCAAATTACGTTGCAGGCTTCGTCGCCGTCAGGTTCTGCCTCTAACTGACAAGGTCTTCAGAGCCTTGATAGTTATGAGGGTCCTTTTTGCATGGCCCCATGTCATTTAATTTGTAGCATGGATGAGCTGATGCTGACCCTTGTGGCCTCCCTACGGTCCTGCTGAACGGGCTACAGGGCGAAACTGCAACGGATTAACGATGAAGTTTCCTCCCCGACATCTCTTAGTGGACGGAATTAGCGAGTTGGGTTGAGGTGGGGTTTTATGCGCCTACCAAGAGTTTAATGCTGTGTGTGAAATATACGGTAGTAGACGAGGTGAATTTTGCGTGACAGCAATATAATGATAAATTCGAACATCTTGACCGTAAACAGCATTTTCCTTACCCTTTTCCATTTAGTCTTTATATATAAAAACGAGCGAGAGTTTGTCTATCGTTTATGGACTCAAAAACTACTTGATCGATTTGAATGGGGTTTACAGCATCATTTAAAATAAATTCTGGGACAATTAACATATGCATAATTATATCGTATCATACTATAGGGCCGGAGCTAAAAACAATCGTATTGGTGCACTGAAGATGTCGCTTTTTGGAGCTTAAATTGCTTACGCTTCCTAAACCATAAAAAATACACCACATTAAAGTACACAGAATTAAATATTTAAAAAATCTACTGCTGTATCTATACCTCTTTCTTTTAATTCTCTTTCCAGTTCGGTTTCTTTGTTATGTATTACTCTGACATTCCATGTTGCTACTTTAATTTGGTCTTGAATTCCAAAACGTTTATCCTTATTCTTTGCGTTTATCGTTATCCGTTGAACAGTCCGGCTGTCACTTTGGAGCTTGTAAGTATTTTGAAGTGTCTCCTGAGTACGCTACTAACTTTCTGCAGGGTTAGTCCTTTGGAGGGGCTGCCTCCTTAAAGCCTTTGGACTTCCTTCCTTATGTTTTATCCCCACAAGGAGGGTTACCTCTTCCGCCTTCTGCCGTTCAGGAGGACTTCACTCTTGTTTCCCTGAGCTGGGTCTCTTATTTCATCTCCAGAGATTGGGTTGCCGCTTCCGCCATTTTCGCCGTTTCGATATTTCTATCTCCGCCGTGTCTGCCGTTGTGGTCTTCCGTGTTTGCAGCTTCCAGTGTGGTCGTTGCTCCCACGTTGCGGATTATTCTTAGTTCCCTCTCCTCTTATCTAACCGCAAGCCAACTGGAAAGAACACTTGGCAAGGATGACTGAGAATAGAATACCAAAAGCAGCATACAGCTACTCACCACGAGGAAGAAGAAGTTTGGGAAGACCAAGGAAAAGATGGAAACAGCAGCAATTTGGAGCCGGAACGAGCTAGAAAATAAGCCTAAACAGCGATGAAGAAGAAGATGAAGAAGAAAAATCTACAAAATAGTCCCCCACAGCATATAGGCCTATGTATCTTTGACGGATAACTCACAATAACCATTTTTGTCTTTCAGTTCAATAATGCCAAGAAGAACTGGATAAGTAGATTCCCGGGCAACGCCAGATAAACATCTCGGGATACTTACTTACTTACTCACTGGCACTATCGAACCCGTAGGTTCATGGGCGCGCGGACATAAGCTCTCCAAACATCCCTATCCTGAGCTAATGCTTTTCAATAATTCCATGTATAATCTACTTCCCTCAAATCATAGCTAATATTATTCTCCCACCTCATTCTCGGTCTACCAACTGGACGTTTTCCCTCTGGTTTTCCTACTAGAAGCTTCCATGCACGTCTTTCATTCCCCATACGTTCAACATGTCCTGCCCATTGCAGTCTACGAGACTTAACTGTTCTTATTATATCTGGCTTCCTATAAAGACCATGTAGTTCATTGTTACTTAGTGTTCTCCATTCATCTGTCTGTTCATCTCTCTTTGGTCCAACATTTTTCCTAAGTACTTTATTCTCAAATATTTGTAATCTCCTTTCCTCCCTTAAAGTAAGAGTCCATGTTTCGCACCCATATAATATAACTGGTAGAATAATAGTTTTATATATTTTCAGTTTAACGTTTTTTGAAAGGAGTTGGGACATCAAGAGTCTCTGCAATGCATAATAGCATGCATTTCCAGAATTAAAATTTTCTTTTTACTTATTCAACTAAACACAGAAACACATTTAATTTATTACGGCCTAGCAGCTCACGCCGGGTATTACCTAATAATTTATAATATAATTATATTTATTTTTTTTCGGAGGAAGGAAAGATCCCGAAAACTCATTTCAACATGGCGAGAAGGAGTGTGGATGGGATTTATGTGAATTTTCCTAAAGGGTGAGTTACTCCTGTTTACCCCATAGTCTCATGTATGCTTGCCTCTATTTGGACCATACATTTTCCTAAGCATTTTATTTGAGAATAAAATTCTTAGAAAATTGTTTGGACCAAAAATAGATGAACAGACAGGTGAATGGAGAAGACTACAGTAAACGACATGGTCTTTATAGGAAGCCAGATATAATAAGAACAGTAAAGTCTCGTAGACTGCGATGGACAGGATATGTGGCACGAATGGGGAATGAATGATGTACATGGAAGCTTCTCGTAGGAAAAGGATAGACCAACCATTTGGTAGACCAACAATGAGGTGGGAGAACATTAACTTTGATTTGAGGGAAGTAAATTATACAGGGAATGATTGGAAATCATTAGCTCAGGATAGGGATGTATGGAGGAGAGCTTATGTCCGAGCGGCCATGAACCTACGGGTTTGGTAATGCTAGTGAATTAGTTAGATTTAGTTATTTTATTATAACATTTTCTTTCTTTAAGAATGAACCACATTTCACATTCAATTATAGAAACTCTCTAATAAGTAATGTATTTTTTAAACAAAATTTTATTTGGAACGATTTCTGCCAATGAATTAAGCTACACTTCATATTTTATAGTCTTCAGCCAACTTTCAGCGAGGTTTATCATCCCAAGACAACCAGGTACAGGGTTTTTTCATTAGAAGAATTGATTGAGACTTACTTACTTCCATAGCGTCAATGTTTTCAACGTTTTCGGAATTTCACGCAAGAAATTGTCCTTGGATCGAACCAGATGGCAACCTAAATGCCCAAGATCAGGGCTATATGCTGGGTTGTGATCGCAGTCCAATTCCTCCGAATTCCCGAATTTGTGTCATATACAATGATTAGGTATAGGCCCTATAGGATAACATAGTATTATTCACTGTCAGGTTTGATCTTGATATTTCGTTATAGGTAAGGTAACGTGATCCCACTACATGCCTCAGGAGGCCCTTGGGGTAGTAGGAGGTTAAGGCTCCCACTTTTTCTGGACAATCGGCATTTGATGTCAGCCGGAGTGTCAGCCTTTACCCCTGAACAAGCGTTTGGTACTGATTTCCGTTAGAGGCTAAGTCGACCCTAGGACCATAGTGCCGCCAGAAGATTTGGATCAGTTTAAAAATCCTGACCCCACCGGGACTTGAACCCTTGATCTTCCGGCTTGTTACCCAGTGCCTTAACCACTGCGCTACGGAGTGCCCCATTTCGTTATAGGTGGAATATATTATTTAGTAGGTATTAAGGAAGAATTTTTTTGTGTCAATGGAACTTTTTTTCTTTTTTTGTGACGTAGACATTCTACTTAGGTGAAGTTTTGAGGAATACTCTAAATATAAGTTTCTACGAAAGAGTTGATTCGGTATTTGAGCTATAGAAAATAAACCAATAGAACAAGTGGTAAGATATAACTTTCTAGGATGCGAAATACCATACACAGCGGAAACAGATATAAATAACAAACTAAATAAGTTTAATTATATAACAGGAACACTAAAAAGAACTTTGAAAAACAAAGCCAGGAAAGACTCTATAATGAAATTATATAAGACAATGGCAGTGCCTATTATTACTTGTGGATCCGAAACATGGATAGTGACAACACAACAATCAGCCAGAATAGAAGGTGCTGAAATGAGATTCCTCAGACCTATGGCTGGATATCAAAGAAGAGACAAAAACAACACAGAAATAAGACAACTAAAAGTAGAGGAATTAAACACAACAATAGAAAAATACAGAACAAACTGGAAAGAACACTTGGCAAGGATGACTGAGAATAGAATACCAAAAGGAGCAAACAGCTATTCACCACGAGGAAGAAGAAGTTTGGGAAGACCAAAGAAAAGATGGAAAGAGCAGCAATTTGGAGTCCTAACAGGCTAGTAAATAAGCCTAAACCGTGAAGAAGAAGAAGAAGAAGAGCTAACAAGGGAACTGCCAGTTACTGAATGTCGAAACCAACCATAAGAAGCGTTGTAATGTACCAAAAATATGTCCAAAAGATTCTCATTCAAAAGTTGGATCCATCTCTTCTTCGGTCTACCAAAATTCCTGCGTCCTTTTGGTTTGTATTTAAGTAAAATTTTGGGAATGCGATCATCTTCGATTCTTTGAACATGTTCTTTCCATTTTTTTTTTCTAGATTCGTTTATTCTATCTAAGAGTTGAAAGATATTTAGCTCAGTTCTAATATCTTCACTTCTTCTCTTATCTAGAAGTTTGCAACCAGCCACACTTCTTAGAAATCTCATTTCAGCTGCTTCTATGATCTTCTCTTCTCTTTTAGTTAAAAAAGTAATGCATTGGTTAACAGTTTCCTTGTTAGTCTAATTGAGTAGTTATACTTTTGGAAAATCCTAGTATGTCTCTTTATATAACACTAGCTAATACCTGGCGTGCGTTGCTACGCCTAAATAAATGAAATATTAAAGGTTAATTTAAATGTATGGTATACGCTGAGATAAACCAAACATGGCGTTCAGGTAAACCTCCACTTCTAATTGTCGGATTTCTCTCATTTTTAATAGTACCTTCTTCGGTTTATTTTAATAGGATGTTGGTTGGTTGGCATCTAATGTCGAGCACTTGATAATGAAATCATTCGCTCTTTTTAATAGGATGTACGGAATTTCGTTGTGAAACATCGACAATTGTGACCGCTAGAGTTATTTTTAAATTTTCACTTCAAGTGAACTACACTTCCAGTTGTGAATCTGAACCATCCAGGATCCCACTCAAACCACAAAAATGTCATCAAAATCGGTCCAGTCGTTTAAGCAGTTTTTAATTTCGGATTTCAGGTAAACCTCCAATTCCAATTGTCGGATTTCATTCATTTTTGGGTAATACATACTTCATGTATTCACATAGACTTTCACGGCCGGAGTTGCTATGATGATCTTGATGAAGATTTTCGGGCTGTAGGCCGTGGTCGTGAGGCTTGTAGTTCCCCGACGTTTCGCCAGAGACTGCGTCTGGCATCCTCACCTCCATCCTCATCAGACAGCAGGCATATGCAGGATACCATGCAGTTGTGGAAAAGCGTATATAGGCACTACTAAACGCAGCATCGCAACCAGACTTAAGGAGCATGAAATATATAGTCGTCTTAAACAAATGGATAAGTCGGCAGTAGTAGAACACTCTTTACTTGATGGCCACAGGGTACAATACCAGAATACAGACATATTATCTAACTGCAATACTATTTTACCCGTCTACAACGAGAAGCTATCGAAATATTCAAACATAAAAACAGTTTCAATAGAAAAGAAGAATCATTCAAAGTCAACGAAGTATGGATACCGGTTCTAAAAAAACGCAAAAAACACTCTTTACTTGATGGCCACAGAGTACAATACCAGAATACAGACATATTATCTAACTGCAATACTATTTTACCCGTCTACAACGAGAAGCCATCGAAATATTCAAACATAAAAACAGTTTCAATAGAAAAGAAGAATCATTCGAAGTCAACGAAGTATGGATACCGGTTCTAAAAAAACGCAAAAAACACTCTTTACTTGATGGCCACAGAGTACAATACCAGAATACAGACATATTATCTAACTGCAATACTATTTTACCCATCTACAACGAGAAGCCATCGAAATATTCAAACATAAAAACAGTTTCAATAGAAAAGAAGAATCATTAAAAGTCAACGAAGTATGGATACCGGTTCTAAAAAAACGCAAAAAACACTCTTTACTTGATGGCCACAGAGTACAATACCAGAATACAGACATATTATCTAACTGCAATACTATTTTACCCGTCTACAACGAGAAGCCATCGAAATATTCAAACATAAAAACAGTTTCAATAGAAAAGAAGAATCATTAAAAGTCAACGAAGTATGGATACCGGTTCTAAAAAAACGCAAAATGTAAACATGTACAAATACAGTCGACTAGATTATCAAACATCAATCTCATTGGAACAATGGAAGTCCCTATCGCTGACCAATCAGAAGGCAGATATAACGTATAGTCGACTATACCATCAAACAGCAATCTCATTGGAGCAATGGAAGTCCCTAACGCTGACCAATCAGAAGGCAGATATAACTTACGAACACATCGCGGTGAACATATAAACAGGACAGACAGTGGACAGAAATGCCAGTCTCAAGACAACCCTTGAGGATGTCAGACGCAATCTCCGGCGAAACGTCGGGGAACTACAAGCCTCACGACCACGGCCTACAGCCCGAAAATCTTCATCGAGATCATCATAATACCTACTTCACTATATTTTAATAGGATATACTGAGTTTCGTTGTAAAACAACGCTAAAAAATGGCAGCTAAAGCGATTTTTATATTTTCACTTCTGGTGAACTGCTACACTAGAGGGCTTTAGAGGGTTCGATTGTGAATATAAACCATCGAGGGACCAAATCAGACACACACAAAAAAATCATCAAAATCGATCCGGTCGTTTAGGAGAATAGAGTGACAAACACGCGTACAGAAGAATGATATATATATATATATATATATATATATATATATGACGATAAGAAAAATAAATGTCTGAACGAGATTTGAATCCGGATCTCTGGATTGGTACTCCAGCATGCTATCCATTACACAATCGGGCAAATCAGATACAAACACTTATTTTTCTTATATATATAGTATCCATTATTACGAGATGTAGCGAGAACTCTGTTTTCACTGACACCTGGTAGCTACTATGACAAGTAAGCAGATTTAAGAGTATATATATCTGTATGTGTGTGTGTGTGTGTGTGTGTGTGTGTGTGTGTGTGTGTGTGTGTGTGAATTATTTGAACACCACTGTATGTGTTACAAAACAGCCCCATAATCCTGGCTCAGGTGTGTAACACCAATTAACACCACCGACTCATCGCAAAATGCCGATAAAGTAACACGTTCTAGTATCTTAGACCATGTCCTTTTAACGTAAATTCTCGACAACCTCTGCTAAGTTTTTCTTGCTTCATCTTTATAAAAATATAAAAAAATACATACTCTTCTAAGACAGTTTTGTTGTTAAAAAAAGGCGATTCTTGATGCAAAGATGACTTTACTTGGTAAGGCGATGTTGCTTGTAGTTAATTTTAAAGCTCTGGTAGCGAAACAGTCGTAAACTCTTTCAGTTGGTGGGGGAATAAAATTTCGCAAGTTTGAGCGGCACAGTTTTATCTAAGAAGCAAGGAAAGTTAATAAGATTGCTATATTCATATAACTTTATTGTTATTTGTTAGCGACTTCGTGCACCGACTGAACGTTATGAACTCGCAGAGTTCAGCCATATTTCAGAGCTCACAATATCTTCGAAACAGTATGTAGTTATGGCTGATATAAGAAACTCTCGCCAAGTTAACCAATAATATATTCTAGAATTGGTAGCAATGCCAACAATTCGTATCCAAATGTTTATAAATGTTTTCCATATTCAAATTCTAAGTTTGTAATTATTTTGTTTCATTAAACAAAGTAAAATATAAAAAATAAATACTTGGAAAGTGCCGTTATCCTCAACTGGGTTACTTACTTACTTACTTAACTGGCACTATCGAACCCGTAGGTTCATGACCGCGCGGACATAAGCTCTCCATACATCCCTGTCCTGACCTAATGCTTTCCAATCATTCCCCTGTATAATCTACTTCCCTCAAATAATAGTTAATGTCGTTCTCCCACCTCATTCTTGGTCTACCAATTGGACGTTTTTCCTCTGGCTTTCCTACAAGATGCTTCCATGCAAGTCTTTCATTCCCCATACGCGCAACATGTCCTGCCCATCGCAGTCTACGAGACTTAACTGTTCTTATTATATCTGGCTTCCTATAAAGACCATGTAGTTCAGTTCATTGTTATGAAGTCTTCTCCATTCACCTGTCTGTTCATCTCTCTTTGGTCCAAAAATTTTCCTAAGAACTTTATTCTCAATAACTCGTAATCTCATTTTCTCCCTTAATGTAAGAGTCCATGTTTCGCATCCAAATAATATAACTGGTAGAATAATAGTTTTATATATTTTCAGTTTAACGTTTTTTGAAAGGAGTTGGAACATCAAAAGTCTCTGCAATCCATAATAGCAGGTATTTCCAGCATTTAGCCTATGTTTAATTTCCCTGAACTGGGTTACATTTTTAAAAACTTTTAAGAACGGTAGTCCTTTCGGATATTGGCTTCCATCATCAGCAGAAAGATGTGTGCTACTAACTGTTGTTATGTACTATTTTTTTGTGTAGCTTCAGTTTTGTATAATTTTATTAGTCGAATTTAATCTTGAAATCAAGAATAATGCTAATTTTTCTTAACCAAATTATAAAATAACTAACTCATTTGAACTTGAGAATCCTAGGTTAATGGCCGCGCGGAAATAAGCTCTCTATACTTTCCTTTCCAGCACTAATGGATTCCAATCATTTTTTGTTAACTTAGTTCTCTCAAATCATGATTAATTTTACTCTCCCACCTTCTTCTTGGCTTGCTTACTGGGGGCCTATTCTCTGGTTTTCCTACCGAGTTTCCATCCCTTCTTTCATTCCACAATCGTATCATAGGAGTTTTTATTATTGATACAGTAAGTTAAAAAAAAAAAATATATATATATATGGATTTAATTATAACACATATATATATATATATATATATATATATCCATCCATAGTAATTCTGCCCGAAGGCAGGTCCTTCACTGCAATCATAGTATTTCCATGCTATGCTTGCAGCTTTACTAGGGAATTGTAGGTGTGGTAGCTTCCTGTTCCTTTCCACACCGGTGAAGGATGATGATGATAATGGTAAGGATGAGCATGATGATGATGATGATTATGATCATATGATTTCGGGAACCGTTTGGGCCTTAAAGTTTTCCTGACATTTGTCTTACAGGTGAGGGAAATAACCCGATAAAAACCTCACCCAGAAAAACTGTCCCGACCGGGGATCGAACCCGGGCCCGGTGCGTGGCAAGGCAACACGCTACCGAGACCACAGCGGTGGACTTTATATATATATATATAGTGCTGTCACCTCATCTTAACTCCAAAACTCCAAGCCCAACAGGCCTAGAAGGCCCTTGGCCTACCAGCCGGCTGTTGGCCTCACATCACATGAGTTAATCGCAGAGATAAATGATCATAAGCCAGTGTAGTAGTGACATGTGGTCAGCATTTCAGGTCCCCCAGCCGTATAGCAGGTCTTCTCAACCTGGAGTCGCTACGTATGTTAGCTACCCAAATGCGTCACGATGCTGGATAGGTAGCGGTCCCACATTGGTCGAAATTCCATGAGAAAATTTCTTCCCCCATCAGGACTCTAACCAGCGCAAGTCCCGTAGCTCTTCTTAACAGTCGAGAATGAAATGAAAATATTACCACGAACTGTTTGCTACCCGGTTTTCCCCACTTGGGACATGAGTGCCTCCTTGCACTGAAATAATTGAGTAACAAGTTAGCCAATCATATCTAAGAGACCTCTAGTAGACAATGGGCGACCGTAGGTCTAATATTTGGTTGGGAAAGGCCTATTAATGTAGTTACAGAGATTCTAATTTAGGCTTGAGGTTCTTTTACAAGCCCGAAAATCTTCCTACTGGAACTCATTATTTAAAGAGTCTCTTCCGGGAACTTGCCACTTGGATTTTTTCGTACTAAAATGTTAATCGGCTCAGCTGGGTTTGAACCCACGATACTCGGGAACAGAGCCATGAACGTAACCATTAGTGTGACTAGACCAACGATACCGATCATAGTAAAGTTATGTAATATCATTCCACATGTTGAGTCTACTAATTGCTCTTAGAAATTAACCTCTTTATCTTTTTCTTACTTTGTAGTAAAACTAGCTACAGTTTTACGCGCCTCACACCACCCAGACCTTACAGGAATACGACCTCTCGGGAGGTAGGCTGAATCACATATACACTTCAAGAGAATTCCTAAGAAATGAAGCTATTCAAGTTGTTCTCGTGAAAAGTTTATGAAAAATTGTTACATCACTTTTCCTATCTAGTAAACAGCAAAATGACATTAAACAAGATGGGTAACCGTTAATGCTCTAGCTGCGGCAGTTTTTAATTTATGAGATCCAAACTTGATATGTAGCATTTAAAAAACCTAATGTCGAGTTCGTTGACGAGAAAATTCGGATCATTAAATGTGAAAGTTCACCTTAAACGAAATTTAAAACATCGCTCTAGCGATCGGAATTATCGATACTTCGCAACAAAACTCAGAATGGGTTATTACAATTACATAATGAATGGATTCTGCAAAAATCAGCGAAATCTAATCATTATAATTGTGGGTTTGCCTGAAATACGAAATTAAAAATGCTCTAGCTATCGTCATATGTTACTTCGTCACAATATATATCATACAATCAAATTAACCCTTGAATTGGTAATGTATCCTAATAAATATATATTTATTGAAACTTTTAATAAAGTAATGGAAACATTAATAAATATATATTACTTAAATTTGCGTAAAATTATGCAACAATATGCAATAGGTATTAACCGTAAGTAGTAAGTAATTCGCTTAGTTTACGCAGTTCCTGGGTGACGGAGTTTTAATAGTATATTACGATGCGAGGTTGGGAAGTGGTTTTTACAGAACGAAGGAAAATGTTTAAAAACCTCGCTATCACTCGGTTTTTAATTTGCCAGATTCTGTAAAACACTTTACAAACGTGCGTTGTACATTATTTTTTGCTCGATGGTGTTTTCAAAATAATAGTAAAATAATAAAATCTTTGTTGGAAATATTTGCGTTCATTATAAACAACTGACTAACGTTAACAGTATGACAATGTTTATTAATTGAAATTACAGGAGGCCATGGCAAGATTTCGTTATAAAATGGCGGCAAGTACGTATTTATTGTTTTATATTGTTTCAAATAAAGCTCAGTTCATGTAAAATGCCGTGGTAACTGGTAGGGTGAAATTTCTGTTACATAACTGGTAGGGTGGGGTCATTATGACCCTGATAATATAATAAAGGAAATGCATACCTTTTGGACTTTATTATTTGACTATATCTGACATAATACATTAACCTAATAAATTACAACCTTTTCACACCTAATTTCAACGAAGTACATTACTCTAAATAACAGAAATTAATTTGTTTTTCTTGGAGTGCATTAAAAAATATGTTTTAGACACAGATTGTACACTCAGACATATACATTGGCTATATAATAAACAACATGTAGAATTGCACTAATATAGTAAATCAAGATCAATTACATATGTATTACAATATTGAATCAAATAAATTTGCACCATTTAGTAACAAAACAGTAGAACAAAGAACTGGAATTTGAAACTTGGTAATTCTCAATAATCACTCTAAGACTATAAAAAATATTGTAATAAATGATCCTATCACTCTAATCGGGAGACTTATAGTACTGTATCATAATTCCAACTGATTAGTAACTTAATTCATCATATACCTAAATTGACAAAGTTATTCAAAAACAGTCAGGACATATTTATTTAGCACATCCTGCACATAGCAGTTTCATACACATTTCACAATTTGTTCCAGCTTTCCTATCCCGACCATGAGGACAGGAAGAACAACCTTTCCTTTTGCCTGGAGTCACGGTAGGCCCTGCTTCATTTTCTGTACTTGGGCCCGATATACCGCCCACTTTCGCAATCATCTGCCGGAGTTCACGAGGCAATTCCTTGATGCTACTTCTGCGAACAAGTTCAGTATGCACAAGTGATTTTCCGAGAGCAATAATGAATTGACGCCTGGTAATGGATTTTGCCTCGTTTCTGCTTGTCATAATTATATGACCATTTACTGTAGCGATATCCATTATGGCAAAAAATATCGCCATTGGCCATCGTCTCGTCCTTCGAGCAGTAGAATGGGTTGAAACTTTCTGATCCAAGGAATCAACTCCACCTTTGGTCATGTTATAGAATTGTATTATTTCCGGCTTTTGTGTTTCGATATCGATACATTTGGTGTGATGCATAGTGGAAACCAGAAAGACAGCTTTGTTCTATTTTTGAACATGCAATACAAGGGTATTGTGTCTATTGAAGGCAAATACAGATGAACCTACAGTTCTGTTCTTCTGTGGAAGGAATTCTGGAGGAATTTGTCTCTTATTTTTCCTAACCGTTCCCACATAGGTCAATCCTCTATTCTTCAGTTCATCAGCAACTTCTATAGGCAAAAACCTACTGTCCCCCGTAATGTTTCTATTGGTTTTTTTTCAACTGGTTTTACAAGACGTAATACATGCTGCTTAGGTACGGCAAACTTCCTCATTTCCCGTGATACGTCCTCTTTCCCTACATATACTTTAGCATTCACTAAATAAATTGTTTTGGCATCAGCCAAAATCATTATCTTCAGCCCATATTTATTTGGCTTCGAAGGTATGTACATTTTGAAAATGCACTTTCCTCTGAATGCTGCTAGCATTTCATCGATTGTCAGGTACTCACTCGGGCTGTAATTGGCCTGAAAATTCATTACAAATTTCTCAAATACGTCTGGAATGGCTGCAAGTCTATTTGTTTTCTTTCTTACTTTTCTCGTTACTTTATTGTCAAATCTAAGACAGGTAAGTAGAAATAACAACGCTTCAGTGTCATTGTAGCTGGAAATATTTCCCTACCTGTACCATCACGTGCATACAAATCTTCCAAATCTTCATGAGCACTTTTGAAAGCCCCTGCTAAGTACAAAAGGCCAAATAATGCTTTCATTTCTTCGGAGTTCGTATTATTCAGAAAAGTAGTTTTTCCGAGGTTGGAATAATCGCTTCTTTTTCCTCTCTATTTCTTTCGTTTGTGTGTCTAGAATGTCATATGTAAGAAGAAAACTCCAAGTAAGTTCTGTTTCTAAAGTGGGGAATTCCTTAGAATTTTTGCGAATTCCAGGTAGATGTGTAATGATATTGTGTTGAGCTGTGCGTCCTAGTAAAACGGGATAATGACTCCACTTGTATTTATCTTTACCATACATTAAAGGAAGGCCTTATGGTCGGGGTAGGTTTAATTATGTCCAGGGATAATAGGTTCATGGACAGTTGTGCTCCGGACTAGTTGGGTTCAGGTTTCGGTAGAACAATCGACTAATATCTCGGGAATCCGTGAGAAAGGATGTTCACTTGGGGAAAAAACAGTAGGCCCGGTGTGCTGTCTTGTAATTGATCGATGCACTTTTATTTTCACTCGTTGTTTACATTGTCGTATTAGACGACGATTTGACGCGAAGGCTGTTGGTGGGTCAGAACTAATAATGTTTATAACACTCAACCAAGCGATGTGCCATCTCTACTGACACTTACGTTAGTAACTTAATTTTCGCCTAGTAATGCGATGTGCCCTGCACTGGCACACTCGCTAGTCGCTACTGACCACCCAACTGACTGTCCACTAACACTGGTTTTCGCTAAATAAAAATATTTATTATTTCTGAGTGGGCCGGCATTAGTCCCTTCCACAAAAAGTCTTAACGTCTCACAAACAGTTTATGTTACACTATTTTTGATTGGTAAATTATACCTTAAGGGCGTTATCGGGGGTGTTAAACTTAGGCGTTTGTGGCCTCGTCCCCCTCCCTTTAAATTAGTTGCACCCTAATATAAAATTTTCAGGGTTGACCAAATAAGATTGATCTTTAAGAGCGGGGCTATCGACTGTCGGCATCTACCTTATGTCGCCAAAGAAGGCACCCGCTGTTAGCGACATGTCCTAGTTAAAATTGGTTTGGGGATAACTCTTTCCACAAGTTACCTAGGAAAATCCAATTGCTTGTTTGCGACTTCCCAGCCTTTTGTAAGAAGTTTTTGGGCTTAGCATTGTTATAACAAGTTAATAATAGTGCAGTCTTGTAAGTCCTCTTAGCAAAGGAAACAGCAGACTTTTTCCCCATTGTATAAGGGCTTACGGTTCCATTGTATGATGTTTACTAGTTTCGTTCGCTACAATAGCAAGGGTCCAGGTCTATGACTGGCGCTAATTGCTTTATACTAGTGTTTTATTTATTGCTTATGAAATTATTTTGTGGTAGGTTATATCATTTTAAATTTGTTACCATTGAATTCCTGTTTTAATTCCAATTCATTTGAATATAAATATGCCATACTTCTGATAATAATTACGTGTTCATAAATTATTCACCCTTGATGAAAGAACTTATTTATCTGAAGTAAGAGGCTGAGTGAATGACTTGCCACAACATAAAAGCTGTATCGTCAACAACAAGATTACCATTTACATCATCGTCATCAGAATTGCCACTTTGTTCACTATCAGTGGCATGTTCACTCTCAATAACAAAATTTTCATCAACTTAATTTTCATATTCATCTGATTCATTCAAAATTCAAGTTAACTCTTCAGTAGTTAGGTTTTTATACATTGATCCCTATTAGGTTCGTCTTCCGGGCATATAGGCCGTGGTCCAGTCGTTCTTCTACTCGACGTTTCGTCTACTGCTGCGGTAGACATCTTCAGGAGATACTGCGTGCTCTCTGTGAACTCAACAGTCGGCTGCAGACATCAAGACGCCGGCCGTGAAAGCCTACAGTTATTTTTATACATTGTTGACTATAAAAAAAATAAATTCAGAATTGAATACTAGCGGTACCCTGAAATAATAATGAAAAAATCATTATTCTGCTAAATTAAAAAATATTTACGTTTAAGGTAGGCTGGGGTCAAAGTGACCCGAGAAGCGCAACACGTTAAACAAATTGAAATAACACAAAAATACAAAAACACAAAAACACAATGAAACTTCCACTTCGCCCAAGGTTCGAGAACACACTGAGGATCCATCCATAGTAATTCTGCCCGAAGGCAGGTCCTTCACTGCAATCATAGCATTTTCATGCCATGCTTGCAGCTTTACTAGGGAATTGTGTAGGTGTGGTAGCTTCCCGTTGCTTTCCACACCGGTGAAGGATGATGATAATGATAATGGTAAGGATGATAATGATACGGATGATGTCCATATGATTTCGGGGACCGTTTGGGCCTTAAAGTTTTCCTGACATTTGTCTTACAGGTGAGGAAAAACCCCGATAAAAACCTCACCCAGAAAAACTGCCCCGACCGGGGATCGAACCCGGGCCCGCTGCGTGAGAAGGCAGCACGCTACCTCAAGACCACAGCGGTGGACACACTTAGGATAGAGTGCACAAAGTTTCAGGTAGAAAATATTTTAGGTATATGAGAAGGAGCGTTTCCAAATAATAGCCTGGGTCATTCTGACCCCACCCTACCAGTTTAGGGTTAGCACTACCTTTGGATATTTTTTGTATACACATTGTACGTAGTATACAGAGAGGGCAGTGGTTTTACTACCCACATTCGTGTTTGTAATATGTAACATTACAATATAGTTATTTTATTACAGTATCGTTATTTAGGTTGGCAACCCCGAAATATAGGAAGTTGAACGTTCAATCATGGTCGCCATTGCTGTAAGTACGACAAAACGCACTATCGCGCAAAAATATATTAATTTTGAAAACAATTCACATCATTAAAATTATAATATAAAATTATAAAATTATGCATCTTTAAAGTCCGTCTCAACTTCCTAGTACTTCATTGAAGTTCAACGGCAATAGACCTGCTACCTTCTGCTGATGGAACTAGTCTCGAAAGGACTACAGTTGTTTAATAGTCTAAGAGGTTGAGGAGACGAATCTTCAAATTACATAATTTTATAACTTTATATTACTATTTTAATAATGTGACTAACACTTCAACGAGTTTTATAATTAATTCTATTAATGTTAAATCACATCGATTTTGAATTTCTTACAATATGAAGAAAAATTATATCATGCATCATGCCCCAGGATTCGAAGAGGATAAATCATTTTTCATAGAAATTGTAATAAGAACTGAATTCTAACCTGTATATACGGTAACTGATTGAAACCCGATAACGCACTAACGATTTGGAACCTCCGTTAACCTGGAAACCTTCCAAATGCACTCTGATAGTAATTGGCAAGCAAGCTCCTGGAATTGTGGCGCTATCATAACTATCCGAATAACCGGCTATGAACTTTACAATTATTATTATATACCTTGAGTTTTAATTATGCTGCTGACATCTGAGCTGATTTTAGATATTAATTTTCATAATACAAAGCAATTTTCTTTTATTCAAACATGCAAGATCGAATTAATATCATGTGCACAGATAGTCCTTTATTTCTAGAATTCTACTACAATGTATGACAATATCCACTAATGTAGTAGTTACTAGGAGACAAATATAATCAATGCTACTAAACTAATAAACTAATATATTCTTCTTCTTCTTCCTTTCAAGTATTAGGCCAAGGTCTGTTACGATCGTATAGAAAAATTTCCCTCCAGCGTTTCATAGAACGGCCCAGAGATCTTAGTCCTCTTGGTATACGCGTATAATATTATAAACAGCTTTGGGGATCCAATTTAGACTCATTCTTTCAAGATGGCGTTTCCAATTTAGTTGGTACTGTTTAATATATTCCAAAATTGACGTAGTCTTCAATTTGCTACTAATATTCTACCAGAAATATTCATGGATATTGTAATACTAATATAAATGTGCTTCAAAATTTAAAATTGGTAGATCCTTTATTCTCTCTGAAGGATTAGTTAATATATTCAATAATACATCATAATTATTTTGATTTTTACTAAATATTCGTTTATTTAAATAAATATGTATTGTTAATTCAATTAAAGAGAAACATTTCGGTTATTCTATGTCACCGTACCACCTGTGAATATTCGATCGGACAACAAGTGACTGCTAGCGTCATGTTAGCCAAAATGTGATACACACGTATCCGCTAGAATCATTTTCAAACATGTTTACTCACATACAAGTGGATTCTATACCTGTAGTCTACCTACGTAAATGTCAAATTCAAGTGAAAAGGGACAAATTAGTTTTAGTTTAGGCAAGTGAGAAAATGGGCGAGTTAGTGTACACCAGTTTCGTTTAGCATTTTTTTAGCAGGGTTTGTGATAATTTGGCTACACTGTCTGAACAATGACATACATATTTTACATTGTAAATATTGTGATTTTAGGTTACTTTGAGCTCAACTTCTCACTTCATTTTAAGGCATTGTCACATTTTTAAGGAAAAAACAATACACATATATATACATATATATTTCTCTAAGATAATTATTAACTTAGTGCAAAAATAAATTTGTGTTTTTTTTATATTTTTTCTACTTTTAAATTTATGTAGGTGGCACGATGGCATATCATCCCCAAAATGTCTCCCTGAACCGAAATTTGAACCCAGGAACTCCAGATTTTCGTGCTGGTTCTCTAACCAATTCTACTTCTCATGCGAACAGGGGTAGAAGCAATTTTTTTCTCAAGTGAAAATACATGTACAGCAAATTCCTTAGAGGTCTGTCAATGGCAAGCAAGCCAACTTGGGGATTAAATTCATAGGTACTAAAAATTATATATAATGGTGCTGTTAAACTTGTTAATATACTGTGCTGCTGAATATCAAGATGTTTTAAACAAAAAGTATGTTCGGAAGGAATTAAACCAAATTCAACGAGGATTTACATTACGTATATGTAAATCTTAACGTACAATTTCCACGGATGCAGCACTTGTCATTGCTGGTATTCCTCCTCTACATCTAAGTGTACTTTATTCAGCTGGCTTAAACAATATTAAAAGAAATCGTACAAAGATATTTCAACAGTTTACTTTTGATATTGATTGTGCTATGTCTTTCATGGTTGCTGGATATCCTTCGACAGAATATGACAATCTACACATGCAAAGCTGTGGAAACACCCATGCCTATATCATTTACACAGACGGATCAAGATTTACTACAGAAAAAGAGGAAGTACAAGTTGGATGTGCTTATGTAGTTTATTGTGACGACAGTGAAGTTTTCTTCCAACTATTCAAACTTACCTGTTCTGTTTTCCAAGCTGAACTATGATGAAAGTTAAAAATTAAATTGTACCTGTTGGTAGGTGCCGTGTCCTCAACTTGTTAATATATTGAGAATAGATTTGTTATCATTTTCAGTTTATCTTAGAACTTACCCCCTTTTTTTTGTAAAGAGGGGATGGCAGGGAGGAATAATATTTTATAAATGAGAAGATAATTAATATAATAAAAATAGTATATAAAGTTGAGGAAGACGGCACCTACCAACAAGTACAATTTAATTTTTAACTTCCATCATATGACTTCACCTCAACGGAATTTGATATGAATTTTACTAGTATTGAAGCTGAACAATATGCTATAAAAGAAGCAGTACAATGATGCATTCAATACAAATGTAGTGCACGCATTTTTAGTGACTCGCAGGCTGCTTTTCAATCGATCGCAGATAAGTTTAATTTAAATCCGAACTCAGTAGAAATCAGAAATAACATTAAAAATTACCTGTGCCTGTCTTGGATACGATGGCACCAGGGAACTGTGGGAAATGAACGTGCTGATCAAGTAGCTAAATCCGCAGCATCTTCTGAGCTTCATTATTCATTTTCAAAGTATTAAATATCCTATGTTAAAAATAAACTGTTGAACTATATCATCACTGATAGGAATGAACATTGGATAAGGAGTGCAAATGGTGCTTTGACTAAAGAGCTGTTCTTTCTTACAGTACACCATTTTACTCCAAATTTCATTTTAACACAACTTATGACTGGCCATGGAAAATTTGGAAGTTATTGTAGGAGATTTAATATTAACGCAGACAGTGATCATAATTGTAAATGTCAAGAATCAATATAATCTGTAAATCATGTTTTATTTGATTGTCCTATATTCGAAAGACAACGCATCTGGTTAAACTTACTTTTAAATGATGATGAGGCTTCTTCCTCAACGTGTGAAGTGATTTTTAAGAACCAAAATTATTATAAACTTTTATGAGCTTCATAACAAACATACATAACAATATGTAGTATTTTGTAAGACACTTATAGACGATTTACGTAATTCATAACACTCATTCAAAACCACAAAATAATATTTCTGTTTTACAATGGATAGTATAATACTGTTATAGTAAGCTACAACCCTAACATGCCTTTCTGGCGAAATAGAGTTTCAAAATACTTGGAGATTCAATAATAATAATAATAATAATAATAATAATAATAATAGTAATAATAATACACCCTTATTACTTTACATCTCTTCACATAATAGAGTTGCTTATAGTAAGAAAGCATTACAATGGGATTTATTAAGTGTCATATGAGATAATTAGAACATAACGTTGAAATTGCTGTTCTGAGATGCTATTCGCAATGTATAAGTATATTTAAAAATAAAAAATTCTGCCTGAACCAGGATTTGAACACAAGGTGTACAACTTTATTCGCTGGCGAACAAACCAATTGTGGTACTTACGCAATTCAGGAGCAGACACAAATTTCTCTCTATGTTAAATCCCCGTAAAGTAAGCAATAACATATTAATGCAATACTACAACTAATAATAATAATAATAATTCATAATTTTATTTTAAGCAATTTTAAGGAGTCTCACGCCGTACCCGAGCATTTAAGAGATAATACCTTGGTGCAGAGGTACGGGACATACGATGGCTCGAATCCCCATGAAAGAATACATTTTCTCATGTAATTTGGATCCAGTGCTCACCCTGCATCGTGAAGAATTTGGGTAGCTACAATAAGTAGCAGCTTCAGTTTAAGAAAACCAGCTATAACGGATGGGTTCTCGGACATGAGTCACTCGTATATTGGCTGGATGATCGTCCACCTCTGTGATTAACATATGTGGATGTGAGGTTAGCAGCCGGCTGATAGGTCAGTGGTTTTAGGCCTTTCGCGCCGTGAATTTTTTATGGCGAATCCTGAACTGAATATCTCAAGTGCTAGTACCTTTAAAATATCAAGTTAATTTAAGTATAGATTCCTTGTGGTAGGCTACATATTATCAAAATGAAAACTTGGAAATTCTCTGAAAAAAAAACGTTCTGTTATTTATTGATACAATACTTATACAGTTAGCGAGTAGTGGGTGTGATTTTCATAGAGGCGATGAAATGAAATAAATGTTTCCTTTGGCATTCTTTTTATCCCGTGATGTAACTTTTCATGTAATAAATTATAGGGGGCAAAATTAGATATTTTGCATTAATATTGTGGCAAAAAAAAAGTACAACATTGTAAGAGCGTATCATGTATTTTATTGCAAAATACTGAAGGAAAGGGTGTTTCATTTCACGTCCCTTACATACTTAGTGAAATTCAGAACAATACTCGTCATAATTATCAATTAATAATTAAAATGTCATAAAAATAATTCTCACTTAACCATTTTCATAGGTTATGTGGAAGATTTGTGGTACTAATGAAGAATGAAAGAGGGGCATGAAAACTTTTTGTAGGAAAACAAGAGGGAAAACACCAGGTTGGTAGGCAAATAATGAGGTGGGAGAAAAACATTAACCGTGATCTTCGGGAAGTAGATTATACAGGAAATGATTGGAAAACATTAGCTTAAGATAGGGATGCATGGAGAGCTTATGTCCGTGCAGTCATTAACATACGGGTTCACAGTGCCAGTGAGTTATTTATTATTATTATTATTATTATTTTATTATTATTATTATTATTATTATTATTATTATTATTATTATTGTACATAACAATGAACTACTTGGTCTTTATAGGAAGCCAGATATAATAAGAACAGTTAAGTCTCGTAGACTGCGATGGGCAGGACATGTTGCACGTATGGGGAATGAAAGACGTGCATGGAAGCTTTCTGTAGGAAAGCCAGAGGGAAAACGCCCAGTTGGTAGACCAAGAATGAGGTGGGAGAACAACATTAACTGTGATTTGAGGGAAGTAGATTATACAGGGAATGATTGGAAAGCATTAGCTCTGGATAGGGATGTATGGAGAGTTTATGTCCGCGCGGCCATGAACCTACGGGTTCGATAGTGCCAGTGAGTAAGTAAGTAAATAAGTAAGTATTATTATTAATGTAATTGTTAGTATCATTATTATGTCCCGCGCCGTAGTCGAGTGGTTGAGACAATATACTTTGGCTCAGAGATACGGGACTGGTTTGAATCTCCATAGGGAAAGAAATTTTCTCGTGGAATTTCCGCCAGTTTGGGACCGGTGCCTACTGTGCATCGTAAGGAATTCGGGTAGCCAGAATAAGTAGCGGCAAACATTTCCTTTAACTTCTAATTATATTTCTTATTATTTTGCTCCTATTTTTAGTCTATTTTTGTCTTTATTATTATGAATAATCTTTCCTTATTTAAGACTCCAGGTTGAGAAAACCAGCTATATCGACTGGGGGGGATCGGACATATAGTCACCCTTATACTGTTTAGCTGGTCCTCTACCTCTGTGAATAACACGTGTAGAAGTGAGATCAGTAGCCTGCTGGTATGCCAAGGGCTTCTAGGCTCCACGGAGTTTAGTATTATTATTATTATTATTATTATTATTATTATTAGTGTTATTATTATTGTTTTATTATTACTTTATTGTTATTACTTATTACTATTAAAAAATATTTTTATTATTATTACAATTACTATTAAAAAACATAGACCATAATTTCGACCAAAATATTAAGAATGTTATTTTTGCCAAAATAAATTCATATTTGAAAATGCACAATTACCGATATATTACTTAAATTACATTTTTTATATTACTTACATTTTTTAAGGAATTTTGGTGTACAAAACTGAACAGTAACTGGATAATTATCAAAATTATTTTCAAGAAGAAATATTTTTTTCTGTTATTTTAATCACATAATATCTTTATAATCTTTAGTTTAATACATCTCAACAATGTAGACCTATATTTTTCACTCTACATCATATATTACCTCCCGCAACTGGAAATCTCTACCACATTAAATCACATTTCAATAATAATTTGAAAGAAATATACTTTTATATTTACTTTAAGTTTGGTATATCGTAATATTATCTGGAAGCTTATCTATATAATATGAATTGTTATTTTCCATTTATATTATTATTATAATTATTATTATAATTATAATTATTTTATTTACTATATAAAAAGTTCGTCGCGCAGGAATTGCGTAAACTAAGCGAATTCCTTAGCATGTTTAATATATATTCCCAATATGCTGGTTTAATATAATATCGTATTTATTTTGTTATATTGGAGTAGCTCAATTTGTGATGCTAGCTTATTTAAAGTGTCGGACTGCAGTGAAAATTGATCATACATAACCGTAAATTATTATGTAAGTATTGTATATTGTTGTGTAATTTGACGATAATTTAGATAATATAAGATAAGTCTCGTAGACAGCGGTGTGCAGGACATGTGGCATGAATGGAGAATGAAAGACGTGTAGGAAAAAGCCCAAGAATGAGGTGAGAAAATAACATTAACTATGATTTGAGAGAAGTAGATTTTACAGGGAATGATTGTAAAACGTTAGCTCAGGATAGGGATGTATGGAGAGGTTAGTCCGCACGACCATTAACCACGGGTTCGATAATGCCAGTGAGTTAGTTATTTTGTTAGTTCTACCTATTAATTTTCCTATTCCTCTGTTAAAATATTAATAAATTAATGTATCTTATATGGTATGTTACCAATTTCACTGTTACTTAAATTGTATACATTGTGATGAAACAAACATGGCGGTTGTTAGAGTCAATTGTATGCCGTGTTACAGGTAAGCCCCCAGATCTAATGGTCGGATTTAGGCTGCTTTTTGGAGAACACCTTCGTTGGAATATTTTTAATTGCATACACTGTGTTTAGTTGTGAGTTATCGAAAATTGCGAATGCTAAGCTATTTTAAAATATTCACTTCAGGTGTGAACCCCCTCTCTAACGGTCCGATTTTGCTAGTTAACAAATTCGAACTTACTTTTGCAAGTTTATTTATATATGACTAATTTGGTTCCGAAAACATGCTGCTGCTAGATCTTTGACATACACACCCAAATTAACTCACACACATATAGGCTATGTATACACATACATAAAATAAAACTCCTTGGCGCGACAGGCCTGTAAGGTCCTTGGCTACCATCCGGCTCTGATCTCACAACCACATGTATTAATCATACAGATAGACGATCGTCCTGCCGAAATACGGATGACATGTGATCAATATGTTGGGGCGCTCAGCCGTTATAGCTGGTTTTCTCAACCTGGAGCCGCTACTTATTGTATCTACTATAATGCCTCACGATGCTTGGTGGACACAGGTCCCATACTGGCCGAAATTCCATGAGGAAATTTCCATCCCCCATGGAGACTTGAACCAGCGCAAGTGTTTTTTAAACTATTGAAAAATAGATTATATTTTTTAATGTATATATATATATATATATATATATATTTGTATATATGTGTGTGTGTGTGTGTGTGTGTGTGTGTGTGTGTGTGTGTGTGTGTGTGTGTGTGGTGTGTGTGTGTGTGTGCGTGTCTATAATTATATAATAACTTACTATACTTGATAAAAAATACAATATTTTTCGGCAGTTTCTGCCAATTTTTAGTGCATTTTGAGGTTTTCCAAAAACCTCAAATTATATTATTCAACTTATTAATATATATATATATATATATATATATATATATATATATATATTTTATAATTGTAAATGTACATGCCCCCACAGAAGATAAAGATGACAAGATCAAGGATGAGTTCTATGAAGAATTAGAATGCTTATTTGATAGCCTTTCACGATATCATATGAAAATTGTCTTAGGAGATTTTAATGCAAAAGTGGGGCGGGAAGATATATTCAAACCAACAATAGGCAAATTCAGTCTTCATGAAGATAGTAACGACAACGGAGTTAGATTAGTCACATTTGCCACATCAAAGAATCTCATTGTTAAGAGCACAACATTTCAGCATAAGGATATTCATAAATACACCTGGACGTCCCCAGATGGAGAAACTCGGAACCAGATAGATCATGTATTAGTGGATAAACGCTGGCACAGTAGCATCATTGATGTTAGATCAGTTAGAGGGACAGACTGCAATTCAGATCATCATCTGGTCAGGGTGAAAAATCAGACAACGGCTATCGCTTATGAGAGGAACAAACGCTAAAGATGATTCTGTAAAATATGAATTAAAAAACTTGAAAAATGATGAAATGCGGCAAGAATACCAAATCAAAATTGCTAATAGATTTGAAGTACTGGAATCTTCAGATGACAATGTGGCAAACGAAGAAGAAACTGATATAAATAAAGAATGGGAGGCTATAAGAGATACTATTAAATTGTCAGCATCAGAAAGCATTGGTTGTTTAAAAGAGAGGCAAAACAAGAAATGGTTTGATGAGGAATGTGCTGACATTGTAAAGAAAAGAAAGCTACAAAAATGAAATGGTTACACGAGCCAAATGAGGTAAATTTAGAGCAATTGGGTAGTGTTAGACGGGAAACCACCAAGTTACTAAAGAGTAAAAAGAGGGAATATTTGAGAGAGAAGATTAATGATCTTGAAATGAATGCAAAAAATAGGAACATTAGAGAATTATATCAGGGAATTAGTATAGAGAAGAAAGGGTTTCAGGCTAGAACAAAATAATTCGGAATGAAAATGGGGATATGATTGCAGATTCCAAGAGTATTTTAAATAGATGGAAAAGTTATTTTAATCAGCTATTAAATGTACATACAGAACAGGACATTGAGGAGGATAAGTTACAGACAGCAGAAATGCTAGTCGCAGAGCCAAGTGCATTAGAGGTTGAAATGGCAATTGAAAAATTGAAGATGTATAAAGCATCAGGTTCAGATGAGATCCCAGCAGAACTGATAAAATCAGGGGGAGAAAAATTGATAGACAAGATACGCTGGTTGCTTAGTATGATTTGGGAAAAAGAAGCTCTTCCAGACGAATGGAAGGAATCAATTATCGTACCAATTTATAAGAAAGGAGATAAAACTGATTGCAACAACTATAGGGGCATCTCATTACTTTCAACTTCGTACAAAATTCTAACAAATATATTAGTAAGCAGACTTACTCCCTATATTGATGACGTTCTAGGAGATCATCAATGTGCATTTAGAAGAAACAGGTCTACAACAGATCAGATTTTTAGTATAAGACAGATTTTAGAAAAGAAATGGGAATATAATGGTACTGTACATCAACTATATGTAGACTTCAAAAAAGCATATGATTCAATTAAGAGGGAGAAGTTATATAGTATCCTGCTGGAGTTTGGAATTCCTAAAAAGTTAGTTAGACTTATTCGAATGTGTCTAAATGGCTCAATGAGTAGGGTGCGTGTAGGCAAACAGTTTTCAGACACTTTTGAAATCCAGAATGGGTTAAAGCAAGGAGATGCACTATCTCCTCTACTATTTAATTTTGTACTAGAGCATGCCATTAAATCTTTAGAGAATGAGGAAGGCTTACAACTCAATGGTATTAATAAGCTGTTAGTTTATGCTGATGATGTAGTACTACTGGCCGATAGCGAGGAGATACTAAAGGCCAACACGCACACACTATTGAGTAACACTAAGAAATTAGGACTAGAAGTAAATATCAGTAAAACTAAATATATGGTCACACGTAGAAATACATTATATAATGGAAATGGACAGCTAATGACAATGAGGGAAATTTTGAGGAATTGGCTGAATTCAAATACCTAGGAACAATAATCACAAATAGGAATGAGATGCACAAAGAAATTAAACATAGGCTCAATTCTGGAAATGCATGCTATTATGCATTGCAGAGACTTTGATGTCCCAACTCCTTTCAAAAAACGTTTAAGCTGAAAATATATAAAACTATTGTTCTACCAGTTATATTATATGGGTGCGAAACATGGACTCTTACTTTAAGGGAGGAAAGGAGATTACGAGTATTTGAGAATAAAGTTCTTAGGAAAATTTTTGGACCAAAGAGAGATGAACAGACAGGTGAATGGAGAAGACTACTAACAATGAACTACATGGTCTTTATAGGAAGCCAGATATAATAAGAACAGTTAAGTCCCGTAGACTGCGATGGGCAGGACATGTTGCACGTATGGGGAATGAAAGACGTGCATGGAAACTTCTTGTAGGAAAGCCAGAAGGAAAACGCCCAGTTGGTAGACCAAGAATGAGGTGGGAGAACAACATTAACTATGATTTGAGGGAAGTAGATTATACAGGGAATGATTGGAAAACATTAGCTCAGGATAGGGATGTATGGAGAGCTTATGTCCGTGCGGCCATGAACCTACGGGTTCGATAGTGCCAGTGAGTAAGTAAGTAAGTATATATATATATAAACTCACTGGCACTATCGAATCCATAAATTCATTGCCACGCGGCCATATGCTCTCCATACATTCTTATCCTGAGGTAATGTTTTCCAATCAACTCTGTATAATCTACTTCCTCAAAAATGTGTGTTATTCTCCCATCTCAACCTTTGGCATTCTAGTTTTCCTATAAGGTGTTTCATGCCCCTCTTTCATTCTCCATTCGTGCCACATGTTCTGCCCATCGCAATCTATGAGATTTAACTGTTCTTATTATATCTAGCTTCTTATAAAGACCATGTAGTTCATTGTTATGTAGTATTTTCCATTCACCTGTCTGTTCATCTCTCTTTGTTCCAAAAATGTTCCTAAGTATTTATTCTCAAATACTCTTACTGGGCCTAATAAGTTGGATCGATTAAGGTTTGTAATTTGTTTTAAGAGAACAACCTCAGTAGCTACTGTAACATAGACTTGCTACCTTAGTACATACATACATACATAAGGACTTTATTAAACTAAAAGTAAGATACATACTGTGCGAGCGGTCATTATACAATAATTTGTGCCGGATCGTCTTTTGTTTCCGTTGCTTCTACTAGCGTAGATCTGATTACCTCCAAGGTTATTAATCACAAAGCTACTTGCCCTGGGCCCATAGGAGGCAAGAATTGATTCATCTTTCTTTCCTAGGCGTTTTAACATAACCCAATAATAGTTCTCAAAACAACAGAGTGACTTAAAATAAGAATGTTTTCACTATAATTATTATCAATGAATCAGGAAAGCTAGACAGAAAAATAAAGGGAGCTGGAATGATCTCCTAACTGAGTGAGTTTCCGTATAGGAATCTAAACAACTACGTGCACATAAATCATTAGAACATTAATTTATAAAAATGATATTTAATGTAAACAAGAAGTCTGAAGTAAAAACATAACCAAGATGAACATTTGATCATTCAAAGAAATATAAAGTGAATAAATAAATGATAATACTTCTACAGGACAAAAAACCACATCATACCACATACCACACTCATGCTAGAGTCCAAGCCAGGGTGGCTTCTTCCCCGGTCTTCAGGACCAACATAAACTCCGCCACTTCGCGGCTCCAGACGACATTGTCCACTTAAAAGTCCGATCCCATTCCGGAATGGATAGATGAATGAAAGAATGAAGAATGAATGATAACGTTCTCGCGGTGCATAACGTATTTGAAGGTTCCGAGGTAGAGGGGAGATGCGCCGTAGGAACAGCGCACCAGGAGAGGTAAAGAGGGAGAGTGGGGGTAGATGCATAGAGAAAGGAATATTGGCATAGTTCATGAATCTTACAGTCTAGGGAGGATAACGACGCTGCAGTAATGAGCCGATAAACGCACTTTCGGTTCAATACAATGTTACTTACAAATATGGATCGCACGGACAGTAACCCGTACGTGCTGTTGACAGTCCGTCTACCTTAGTATGTAATATATCTAGTGTAACATGTATGTGTAACTCGTCATTATCATGACTTTTAATTATTGTAAGATATGTTTGATTAATTGATAGTAATTAAATATAGATCCATCTCATATCAAATTAAGGTAATCCTGGCGCCACACAATATAACATTTAAGAATTTGTAATTATTTTAAGAGCATACATATTTATTGTTTAGGGGGGAACTTGTGCAGCTGTGTTTACAAATATTAGTTGCTCTATCAGAGCATGGTCCTAAACAAAATCGTAAAGCTTAAACCTACCCAATTTCCTAAGCAAACATTAAAATGCTGACAGCAAGTTATCATATTAATTAATGAACTTATTATCGCCTCACTATAATGCTTAACAAGCGGCTCGCTTTGTTTCCCCGCAGCTGTTTTATGTTATTAAAATATGAAGATCTCGATTGCCTCGACTACCACGATGTTGCCACATTTGGTATTCTTCCCTCAGTTTCAATTAAAACTCGGGACGATGTGGAACATTCGATCCAGTTACAAAATTGTGTACCGTAATTAATAGTTTAATTATCAGTGATTTATTGTGATATGTAGCTCGAATAATAATACAATATCTACGTATTATATTAGTTTAATATATAAGTGATTTCAACATGTGGCGGCCATGGGAAAATATTTCAGACCGAACAGTTAATAATAATGATAATAATAATAATAATAACATTATTAATATAATAATAATTATTAATATAATAATATTTTCAGCATGAATTTGTATGAATATTAAATTTATGTAGACCCACAAGCTATATAATGTTGGAATTAAATGATTTAATAAATAAATACATATATCATTTAATTTTAATTTTAAAAGTTAAACATTACCAAATAATAACGTAAATATCAAATAATAATATAAATAATCATTGTCTTCTGTCCCTGTGTAATAAACGCCCATAGCGCTATGAGAAACGTGACAACACCGCATGTCAAGCATTGCCGCGCGGCACCCGCTTTTATATAAACTGTTAACCATCAGAGTGAGGCAATAATACACAAGGACCATCCCCCTCCTACGGCGTTGGCTCACTGCTATATATAAATGTGTTATTTTAGTTTTAAGACAGATAGATTGTTAATATTTAATTTTAGGAAGTTATATTTTGAGGTTATTTTAATTATATTATTTTTGGTCTGGACATCTTACCTCAGTATTACCATCTTACCAACATTAATATTGAGGTAAGATGTCCAGACCAAAAATAATATAGATAGATTGTTACTCTACCTCTGTAACATTCGTTACGTCTCATATTACATTTTATTCTTCAAAGTCTGTGTTTGTTCCTCAGCATAGCCACAAAAATTTATAAGATTCAAGTCTAATCTTGAATCCGAATCACCCTCTGAGTTTCAATCATTTCCTGATTCCTCAATCCGAACAGTTTATCCGATTTCAAGGAACAAGCTCCTAAAGTTACATAAAGTCTAAATACTGTAAAATACCTTACCGCCTATCCACATATCAATCTTTAATCTGAGGAACCCTAATCACAATATTACACTACATTCCTTCAAATTCGCTAATTTAACGCATGCGTTGTGAACAGGTTGCAGCTTGTTTGATAGTTTAGTATTCAAGTCACTAACATAATATCACGATAGTGGCATACACATGGTAACTAACCAAATACAAGCTTTTCATAGCATTTTTAATTATTTTCAATATTGTTTACAAGAATTGGACGCTACAATAACGTATCGTTTCATTATTTTTAATTATTCGTGTGAGTCTCTTCTCAAACATTTTCATTGCACTCAGTTCTGTCTGGTTCCCCGTTTCCTTTTGTTCCTGATCGCAGGTGAAGGCATGTCTCATTAATTTAAAATCTGTGCTGATGTTGAAAAGGAACACAAATGACGTCACAGATATGGAGTGTTGCTTTTAACTGTTTCCTCCTCCTCCCCAATCTTCCCTCACCCCTCTCTCACTCTCTCTTTCTCTTCTCATTCTCTTTATTTATATTGTTTTCAAAGATGTTCCTCTGTTTCATTTATCTCATAGCAATAACATATTGCACAGTTAAAAAAATTGAAATACAGGTATGAAGGAAACCTCTTTCATCGGTTAATGTACAAAAATAAAAATATATCCATCATATACAAACATTTCAATCTTCTTGGATGTACAGTGCGGAAAAGAAATATATCAAAAAAATATTTCACAGATTGTTTCAATCGTTTGAGCTAGTATTTTGATATAAAAAAGACATGTCCCAAGGTTCGCGGGTTCAAATCTGTAAGGGGTCGATAGATTTTTAGGATGGGAAAGATCCGAAGTTCTCCGAGAGGGATTATAAGCCGTGAGGCAGGAGTCTGTAGGTTTTCAGACGCATAAGGGTACCGAAGTCTCAACAAAATTCATATTATTATTATTATTATTATTATTATTATTATTATTATTATTATTATTATTATTATTATTATTATTGTTTTTGTCGTCGTCGTTGTTATCGTCGTCGTTGTTGTTGTCGTTGTTGTTGTCGATGTTGTCGTCGTTGTTGTCGTCGTTGTTGTCGTTGTCGTCGCCGTTGTCGTCGTCGTCGTTGTCGTCGTCGTTGTTGTTGTCGTTGTTGTCGTTATTGTCGTCGTTGTTGTTGTCGTTGTTGTCGTTATTGTCGTCGTTGTTGTCGTCGTTGTTGTTGTCGTCGTTGTTGTCGTCGTTGTTGTTGTCGTTGTTGTTGTTATCGTCGTCGTTGTTGTTGTCGTTGTTGTTGTCGATGTTGTCGTCGTTGTTGTCGTCGTTGTTGTCGTTGTCGTCGCCGTTGTCGTCGTCGTCGTTGTCGTTGTCGTTGTTGTCGTCGTTGTTGTCGTTGTCGTCGCCGTTGTCGTCGTCGTCGTTGTCGTCGTCGTTGTTGTTGTCGTTGTTGTCGTTATTGTCGTCGTTGTTGTTGTCGTTGTTGTCGTTATTGTCGTCGTTGTTGTTGTCGTTGTTGTTGTCGTCGTTGTTGTCGTCGTTGTTGTCGTCGTTGTTGTCGTCGTCGTTGTTGTCATCGTCGATGTCGTTGTCGTTGTTGTCGTCGTTGTTGTCGTCGTCGTCGTTGTTGTTGTCGTCGTCGTTGTTATCGTCGTCGTTGTTGTTGTCGTTGTTGTTGTCGATGTTGTCGTCGTTGTTGTCGTTGTTGTCGTCGTTGTTGTCGTCGTCGTCGTTGTTGTTGTCGTCGTCGTTGTTATCGTCGTCGTTGTTGTTGTCGTTGTTGTTGTCGATGTTGTCGTCGTTGTTGTCGTTGTTGTCGCCGTTGTCGTCGTCGTCGTTGTCGTCGTCGTTGTTGTTGTCGTTGTTGTCGTTATTGTCGTCGTTGTTGTTGTCGTTGTTGTCGTTATTGTCGTCGTTGTTGTTGTCGTTGTTGTTGTCGTCGTTGTTGTCGTCGTTGTTGTCGTCGTTGTTGTCGTTGTCGTTGTCGTCGTCGTTGTTGTTGTCGTTGTTGTCGTTGTCGTCGCCGTTGTCGTCGTCGTCGTTGTCGTCGTCGTTGTTGTTGTCGTTGTTGTCGTTATTGTCGTCGTTGTTGTTGTCGTTGTTGTCGTTATTGTCGTCGTTGTTGTTGTCGTTGTTGTTGTCGTCGTTGTTGTCGTCGTTGTTGTCGTCGTTGTTGTCGTCGTCGTTGTTGTCATCGTCGATGTCGTTGTCGTTGTTGTCGTCGTTGTTGTCGTCGTCGTCGTTGTTGTTGTCGTCGTCGTTGTTATCGTCGTCGTTGTTGTTGTCGTTGTTGTTGTCGATGTTGTCGTCGTTGTTGTCGTTGTTGTCGTCGTTGTTGTCGTCGTCGTCGTTGTTGTTGTCGTCGTCGTTGTTATCGTCGTCGTTGTTGTTGTCGTTGTTGTTGTCGATGTTGTCGTCGTTGTTGTCGTTGTTGTCGCCGTTGTCGTCGTCGTCGTTGTCGTCGTCGTTGTTGTTGTCGTTGTTGTCGTTATTGTCGTCGTTGTTGTTGTCGTTGTTGTCGTTATTGTCGTCGTTGTTGTTGTCGTTGTTGTTGTCGTCGTTGTTGTCGTCGTTGTTGTCGTCGTCGTTGTTGTCGTCGTTGTTGTCGTCGTTGTTGTCGTTGTTGTTGTCGTCGTTGTTGTCGCCGTTGTCGTCGTCGTCGTTGTCGTCGTCGTTGTTGTCGTCGTTGTTGTCGTTGTTGTTGTCGTCGTTGTTGTCGTCGTTGTTGTCGTCGTTGTGTCGTCGTTGTTGTTGTCGTCGTTGTTGTCGTCGTCGTTGTTGTCGTCGTTGTTGTCGTCGTTGTTGTCGTTGTTGTCGTTGTTGTCGTCGTTGTTGTTGTCGTTGTTGTCGTTATTGTCGTCGTTGTTGTTGTCGTTGTTGTTGTCGTCGTTGTTGTCGTCGTTGTTGTCGTCGTTGTGTTGTCGTCGTTGTTTGTCGTCGTCGTTGTTGTCGTCGGTCTGTCGTCGTGTTGTCGTCGTTGTTGTCGTCGTCGTTGTTGTCGTTCGTTGTTGTCGTCGTTGTTGTCGTCGTTGTTGTCGTCGTCGTTGTCGTCGTCGTTGTTGTCGTCGTTGTTGTCGTTGTTGTTGTCGTCGTTGTTGTCGTCGTTGTTGTCGTCGTTGTTGTCGTCGTTGTTGTCGTCGTCGTTGTTGTCGTCGTTGTTGTCGTTGTTGTTGTCGTCGTTGTTGTCGTCGTTGTTGTCGTCGTTGTTGTCGTCGTTGTTGTCGTCGTTGTGGTGTCGTCGTGTGTTGTTGTCGTCGTTGTTGTCGTCGTTGTTGTCGTCGTCGTTGTCGTCGTCGTTGTTGTCGTCGTTGTTGTCGTTATTGTCGTCGTCGTTGTTGTCGTTGTTGTTGTCGTCGTTGTTGTCGTCGTTGTTGTCGTCGTTGTTGTCGTCGTCGTTGTGTCGCTGTTGTTTTGTCGTCGTTTGTTGTCGTCGTTGTTGTCGTCGTTGTTTGTCGTCGTTGTTGTCGTTGTTGTCGTCGTTGTTGTTGTCGTCGTTTGTTGTCAGTCGTTGTTGTCGTCGTTGTTGTCGTCGTGTTGTCGTGTCGTCGTCGTTGTTGTCGTCGTTGTTGTCGTCGTTGCGTCGTTGTTGTCGTTGTTGTTGTCGTCGTGTGTCGTGTTTTGTCGTCGTTGTCGTCGTCGTCGTTGTCGTCTCGTTGTTGTCGTCGTTGTTGTCGTTGTTGTTGTCGTCGTTGTTGTCGTCGTTGTTGTCGTCGTTGTTGTCGTCGTCGTTGTTGTCGTCGTTGTCGTCGTTGTTGTCGTCGTTGTTGTCAACGTTGTTGTCGTCGTCGTTGTTGTCTCGTTGTCGTCGTTGTTGTCGTCGTTGTTGTTGTCGTCGTGTGTTGTCGTCGTTGTTGTCGTCGTCGTTGTCGTGTCGTCGTTGTTGTCGTCGTTGTTGTCGTTGTTGTTCGTCGTCGTTGTTGTCGTTGTTGTTGTCGTCGTTGTTGTGTCGTCGTCGTTGTTGTCGTCGTTGTTGTGTCGTTGTTGTTGTCGTCGTTGTTGTCGTCGTGTTGTCGTCGTCGTTGTTGTCGTCGTTGTTGTCGTCGTTGTTGTCGTCGTTGTTGTCGTCGTTGTTGTCGTCGTCGTTGTTGTCGTCGTTGTTGTCGTTGTTGTTGTCGTCGTTGTTGTCGTCGTTGTTGTCGTTCGTTGTTGTCGTCGTTGTTGTCGTCGTTGTTGTCGTCGTCGTTGTTGTCGTCGTTGTTGTCGTCGTTGTTGTCCGTCGTTGTTGTCGTCGTCGGTTGTCGTCGTCGTTGTTGTCGTCGTTGTTGTCGTCGTTGTTGTCGTCGTCGTTGTTGTCGTCGTTGTTGTCGTCGTTGTTGTCGTGTGTTGTTGTCGTCGTTGTTGTCGTCGTGTGTCGTGTGTTGTCGTTCGTTGTTGTCGTCGTTGTTGTCGTCGTTGTTGTCGTCGTTGTTGTCGTCGTCGTGTTGGTTGTCGTCGTCGTTGTCGTCGTCGTTGTGTCGTCGTTGTTGTCGTCGTTGTCGTGTGTGTTGTTGTCATCGTTGTGTCGTTGTTGTCGTCGTTGTGGTCGTCGTCGTTGTTGTCGTCGTTGTTGTCGGTCGTTGTTGTCGTCGTCGTTGTTGTTCGTCGTTGTTGTCGTCGTTGTTGTCGTCGTCGTTGTCGTCGTCGTTGTCGTCGTGTCTGTCGTCGTTGTTGTCGTCGTTGTTGTCGTCGTCGTTGTTGTCGTCGTTGTTGTCGTCGTTGTTGTCGTCGTTGTTGTCGTCGTTGTTGTTGTCGTCGTTGTTGTCGTCGTCGTTGTTGTCATCGTCGATGTCGTTGTCGTTGTCGTCGTCGTTGTTGTCGTCGTCGTTGTTGTCATCGTCGTGTTGTCGTCGTTGTTGTCGTCGTTGTTGTCGTCGTTGTTGTCGTCGTTGTTGTCGTCGTCGTTGTTGTCGTCGTTGTTGTCGTTGTTGTTGTCGTCGTTGTTGTCGTCGTTGTTGTCGTCGTCGTTGTTGTCGTCGTTGTTGTCGTTGTTGTTGTCGTCGTTGTTGTCGTCGTTGTTGTCGTTGTTGTTGTCGTCGTTGTTGTCGTCGTTGTTGTCGTCGTCGTTGTTGTCATCGTCGTTGTCGTCGTTGCTGTCGTCGTTGTTGTCGTCGTTGTTGTCGTCGTTGTTGTCGTCGTCGTTGTTGTCGTCGTTGTTGTCGTTGTTGTTGTCGTCGTTGTTGTCGTCGTTGTTGTCGTCGTCGTTGTTGTCGTCGTTGTTGTCGTTGTTGTTGTCGTCGTTGTTGTCGTCGTTGTTGTCGTTGTTGTTGTCGTCGTTGTTGTCGTCGTTGTTGTCGTCGTTGTTGTCGTCGTTGTTGTCGTCGTTGTTGTCGTCGTCGTTGTTGTCGTCGTTGTTGTCGTTGTTGTTGTCGTCGTTGTTGTCGTTGTTGTTGTCGTTGTTGTTGTCGTCGTTGTTGTCGTCGTTGTTGTCGTCGTCGTTGTTGTCGTCGTTGTTGTCGTCGTTGTTGTTGTCGTCGTTGTTGTCGTCGTTGTTGTCGTTGTTGTTGTCGTCGTTGTTGTCGTCGTCGTCGTCGTTGTCGTCGTTGTCGTCGTCGTTGTTGTCATCGTCTATGTCGTCGTCATTGTTGTCATTGTTATCGTCGTCGTTGTTGTTGTCATTATTATTATCGTCGTCATCATCATCATCATTATCATCATCATTATCGTCATCATCGTCATCAATCATTATTATCGTCATCGTCGCCATCGTCATCACTGTCATCACCGTTATTATTATTTTTATGTTTATTATTATTTTTATATTTATTATCTTTATTATTATTATTAGCTCTATTATTATTTATTATTATTATTATTATTATTATTACTTACTTACTCACTGGCACTATCGAACCCGTACGTTCATGGCCGCGCGGACATAAGCTCTCCATGCATCCCTATCCAGAGCTAAGGCTTTCCAATCATTCCCTGTATAATCTACTTCCCTCAAATCATAGTTAATGTTGTTCTCCCACCTCATTCTTGGTCTACCAACTGCGCGTTTTCCCTCTGGCTTTCCTAGAAGAAGCTTCCATGCACGTTTTTCATTCCCCATACGTGCAACATGTCCTGCCAATCGCAGTCTACGAGACTTTATTATTATTATTATTATTATTATTATTATTATTATTATTATTATTATTATTATTATTATGGAATCTAAGGTGAGTAGTGTAAGTATATTCATCAATTTTAATTATTTACGAGAGGCTTGCTTGGTTTTAAATATAAGGATTATTTTTCATTTTTATCTTACACAAAGGTGTTATTTAATTGTCGTTAGGTATTGCATATGTAAATGTTCGTTTATTTCCTGGAATTAACGTAGCTATTTTTGTATCCCTGATTGTCTCATAACCTTCCGCACATGAACTCTAACCTCGAAAAATATATCATATTAGAAAATACTGCCGTTTCAAAACATATGTTCATATAAAATATTATCATCGCCTACATGTGAGGCTTATTTTGTTTCTGCCTGTAATACATCACTAGACAAGTATTCCTCATTTTTTTACCAGTCCAACTTTGACATATCTGGTATTCTCACTGGCATGACGGAATTATAACTGGATTAATTTGGGACGCCTGGAAGGCGGCGTTACGTTACCCTGATGATATGATAGGTGATGAATGATAATAATGCGTCAAGAGAGCCCTTAAATCTAAACTCAACCTTAATCCAGACCAAATGCGACCACAGGAATAATTTTCTTCAATGAATAATGCCTATAGTCTGACGGGAATCGACCCGGGATCCTATGGACTGTAGTCAGAAGCTCTGACTACTAGCCCATGAGGCTGGTCGATTTCTTCATTATATTATTTTGATTTTCCCTTTTCTTCTTTCATATTCTCCTTCTAAAGGCATTGCCTTGTCAGTTAAACATTTTTCCCTTCAGATATTTGATTATTTATTTTTACAGCTGTGGTCTCCAGGTAGCGTGCTGCCTTGTCACGCAGCTGGCGCGGTTCGATCACCAGTCGGGGCAGTTTTTCTGGATGAGGTTTCTATCGGGGTTTTTCCTCACCTGTATGACAAATGTCAGGAAAACTTTAAGGCCCAAACGGTCCCCAAAATCATATGGCCATCATCATCCTTATCATTATCATCGTCATCGTCCTTCACCGGAGTGGAAAGCAACGAGAAGCTACCACACCTACAATTCCCTAGTAAAGCTGCAAGTATAGCATAAAAATGCTATGATTGCAGTGTAGGACCTGCCTTCGAGCAGAATTACTATGGATGGATTGTTTCATATTCTTAGACTCCTATAATTTCTGTAGTAGCTTCTAAAAGAGACTTCCTTGGTTTTCCTCACTATTCCAAAAAACATTACCTTCAAAAACTTTTTTAGGATATTATTTAACAGAGTGTGTGTATGTGTGTGTGTGTGTGTGTGTGTGTGTGTGTGTGTGTGTGAGTGTGTGAGTGTGTTTGTGTGTGTGCGTGTGTGTGTGTGAGTGTGTGTGTACGAACTAACGCATTAGCACATGAAACCCGTAGACTCATGGCCGAGTTGACATAAGCTCTTCTTGCATCCATATCCTGGATCAATTTATTCCAATCACCTCCTTCAAATCATGGTTAACATTAATCTTCATCTCATTCTTGTCTTATCTACTACGCGCTATCTCTCTGATTTTCCTGTAAGGAGTTTCTAAAGGTTACCTCCCTTTAATTCCTCATATGTACCACTGTCTTTCACTTCGCAATCTACGAGACTTGTATTTTCTTAAGTTTTACACCTGTTTTCTTATCAAGATAATGTGATTCATTCATATTGAAGTTTTCTCCATTCTCCCGTCTATTCGTCTCTCTTTGGTCCAAATATGTTCCTATTCTCAAATACTCCTAATATTTTATCCTCTATGAAAGTAAGAATCCAAGTTTCGCTTCTATATAATATAACTAGGTGAATAACATGTTAATATGTTTTCAGTTTAACATTTTCTTTAGACAAGTTGGAATGACAAGAATGTTCAAGCATTGACCATGAGATAACAAGAAATAACAATAATACTAATAATCTTCTTCGTCACGGTTTAGGCTTTTGCTAACCTATTCCAGCTTCAAATTGCTGCTGTTTCCATCTTTTCATTGGTCTCCCCAAACTTCTTCTTCCTCTTGGTGAATAGTTGTATGATGATTTTGGTATTCTGTTCTCAGTCATCCTTGCTAAGTGTCCTTTCCAGTTTGTTCTGTATTTACTATTGTTGTGTTTAATTTCTCTACTTTAAGTTGCTGTCTTATTTCTATGTTGTGTTTTTTTTCTGTCCTTTGATATCCTGCTGTTGGTCTGAGAAATTTCATTTCAGCAGTTTGGATTCTGGCAGATTTTTGTGTTGACACTGTCCATGTTTAGGATCCGTAAGTAATAATAGGAACTGCCATTGTCTTGTATAATTTCATTATAGAGTCTTTTCTGGCTTTATTTTTCAAAGTTTAGTGTTCCTGTTATATAATTAAATTCATTTAGTTTTTTATTTATATCTGTCTACTCTGTGTATGATATTTCGCAATCTAGGAAGTTATGCAGTGCGATCAGTATAGCATTGGACAGCAGACGCGAGGTTTGTGCTGTGCGGTGACGAATATCTAAAAAAAAAAAAAAAAAAAAAACTCTACAGAAAAGTCCGCGACAGCATATGTTTAACTTTTAAGGATAAGTCACAATAGCCGTTTTTTGTCTTTCATTGATGTCACGAAGATCAGGATAAGTAGATTCCCGAGCAAGTATAGCAGCGCACGGCGGATATTCTTTTATGGATATCACAAAATAACGAATTTTGTCTTTCAGCTCATTTATGCCAAGTGCATCGGGATGCGTAGATTCCCGGGTAATGCCTGGTAATCAGAACGGGGTATCTAAAAATAATAACGATGTAAATTTATATTTATTTTTCCTATTACTTATTCTGCTAAATGCAAAAACACATTATCATTTATTTAGGTGTAGCAGCGGTCGCCAAGTATTAGCTAGTAACTAACGGAACCCGGGGCTTCATGGCCACCCGGACTTAAGCTCTTGATGCATCTTTATCCTTAGCTAATATTATCCAATCATTGCCCTACAATTCTCCTCCCTGAAATCATGGTTAATGTTAATCTCCCATCTAATTCTTTCCCTCGAGTTTTCCGATGTGATGTATCGTGCCATTCATCAATTTCGATTCGTGCTACACGCCCATTTCATTCCGTAGAAATACAGAATGTAAAATTGATCAAAGACCATCTTTGTTTACAAAAGCACCTGTTTGTAATCTTATTTACATTTACAGTGCATTTTTAATATAAATTAAAAGTATGAGGGCACTTAAGGGAAATGAGCTTGCGTATAATTTGATGAGATACCCTTCCTAAGACACGAGTACTTGCCCCATAATATAAAACCTCTCGTGGTAAAGAAGCTTGGGGAAGATAGAGTTTCAAGAAATCTGAACGAAACTACATAATAAGCCTCTTTATATTCACTCCATCGTCTGAGTAACACAGTATTCTGCTCTCTGTCCCCCACCTTCTCGTGGTAATTAATTAATATTAAAGCTGATTAGTGTGACCCCACAAATCATTTTCCTCTACTTCGAAGCGAAAACTTGACTCTTTCCTCTCTAGAATTTATATTAAAATACAAACACAAAACCGATTGATTAAAATTATTTACATTACTCACTTTATTATAATATTCTAAAAATGAGAACCAGGATATAACATTTAATAGATTGAGAAAACTTAATGTAACTATATGGAAAACATTAAATGATGAATCGTTAAAAGAAACATTTCTTTTTTGCAAATGCCCCAGGTTGTCTTTCGACATTCCTGGTGTTCTCTCCTGGCTTGGCGTACTTGAATCCCACTTCTGAGGTTGGGGCGCCTGGAAGGCGGGGTTACGTTGTCCCGATGATATTGATGGGTGATGATGATGATGATAGTGGTGCACCAAGAGAGTCCCTAATCCTAAGCTTAATATATGATGATTATGAATAATGATGATTGCGATGGTCATATGATTTCGGGAACCGTTTGGGCCTTAAAGGTTTCCTGTCATTTGTCTTACAGGTGAGGAAAAACCCCGATAAAAACTGAACCGAAGTGGACTATATTCTCTCTAATATTACGTGAAACCTGACTTGTATCATATACAAACCTAGCTTGTCTCATACAAGCTTCCATGCAGAATCTGTTGCTGGGCCCTGGTTTACAGACGATTTCATCTTTCTTTGAGTATACCACTCGTTGGATAACTATAATCATTAATGGTTTTATACTGTAACTAATCTATCTTTCCTATCTTCTAATATAAACGACTGATCATGAAGGAATCGGGAACGTGCTCTGCAGCATGCAAATCTTCAAGCTAACTACAAGACAGCTAAACAATTTGTAATAATCAGACATCAAGATTGTTTAACTAAAATATAAATATAATTAGTATTGAATGAGAATGCAAGAAGAAAGATTACCCAGGAAAACATTGGAATGGTGTCCACCTAGAAGAAGGAGGAGAGGAAGACCTCGAAACTCGTGGATGCAGGAAATAACTGGAATGAGAGCAAGAGGACTGGAGGACATGGATTGGATGGAGAGAGACGAGCGGAGAAGAAAAATAAAACTTTAGGCACAGAAAGATCTGTAAACATTAAAATTCTGTATATAAATAAATAAATTATTGAATGATAAACAAACAATGTAATTAGCTGTCTAAACTTGAATATAAACATAATAAATAGAAAACAATAAAGAACGATCAGTCGTGATTTAAATATAACATTAGTATACATAATAAGTTCTTACATTCTTCTTCCACTATGGTACTTAAAGTCTTCATTCATTCCAATTTAGTAACGTCCTTCTAACAGCTTCTTCTAGAACTCAAAGTGAACAGTCCTCGGCCAGGGATCGTTGCCTTGATCCCGGCGACCTTCCTGGGACCAAACTTTACTTCAACTGTTAATGATACCAGTCTCCGCGTCTCGGTCGTAAGCATCGGCGCATACCAAAACCGCGCCGATGACGTAAGGAGGTGTAATAGGAGGGGGTTAAGGGAACGAAAGAGCACATAACACAGTCTTTGGCAACTACAGAGGATAACGAAGTACGTCACAATACGTCAACGGCAGTAAATATTCGTCATCAAGGCACAAAACCTCACCCAGAAAAACTGTCCCGACCGGGGATCGAACCCGGGCCCGCTGCGTGACAAGGCAGCACGCTACCTCGAGATCACAGCGGTGGAAAAACAAACAAAAATTTAGTTCAACAAAATAATAACAGTACTACAACATATGAAAATATACAAAACTGTTATCCTCCAAGTTATATTGTGTAGTTTCGGAACATTGACTCTTATTTTATGGGAGAAGAAAATATTACGAGTATTTGAGAATATAGTTCTTAAGAAAATGTTTGGACCAAAGAGACATAAACAGACAGGTGAATGGAAAATTGAGCTACATGATCTTTATAGGTAACCAGTTACAATGAGAACAGTTACAATGAGAACAGTTAAACCTTGTAGACTGCGATGGGTAGGACATGTGACATGAATTGGGAATGAAAGAGGGGTATGGAAGCTTCCTATAGGAAAACCAGAGGGAAAACGTCCAGTTGGTAGACCAAGAATAAAGTGGGAGAATAGCATTAACGATGATTTGAGGAAAGTAGATTACACTGGCGATGATTGGAAAACATTAGTTAAGGATAGGGATGTTTGGAGAGCTTATCTCCGCGTGATAATGAACCTATAGGTTCGATTAGTGCCAGTGAGTTAGTTAAATCTGATATAATATATGGTAGTGAAAACTGACAATGTATAGGACAGACAGAAAAAAAATAGAAATAGTTGTGATGGAATTTTTAAGACCACATGCTGCATTTACCTACCCTATTAGATATACAGAGAAATATGATATCAGAAACAAATCAAATATATAGAATTTAAATGTTTTTAAATTAATGAATAAAATAAAAAAAACTGGTGTCAACATTTTTTAAGAGTCGATACAAGTAAAATTCATGGTGTGTTTCCGTTGAGGTATTAAGTCACAATATTAAAATTTATAAATAGAACTATAAAATAGTCATCTTATAGGTCCGTCTAAACTTAAAATGTTTTAACACCCTGTAGGCCTTTCGGGACTAGCCCCACCATCAGCAGAACGAAGTAGGTCTGTGTTCGTTGAACCTCGTTAAAGCACTGACTTAGTTGTGATTATTTTGTATAGAGGATTGTGTGAACTGGGTACGTTCTGATTCAAAATCAGGTTGTTATCGATTTATCTTAAAATTGCACCTCCCTCCAGTATATTTATACTCTTGGTATGTTTTCTCTATATAATATCATGAGGGCTTTTATTGATGTTGTGCATATGGTGTCCTGCTTGAATTATAAGTTTTGCATAACTCGACTTTCTTCCATCGTAAACAAAATCTCTAAAATGCTCTTTAAATTTAACGTTAAAACATCTGCTGGTTTTCCAATGTAAAATTGATTACAATCATGTTTATGAACAAAAGAAGATCTGCTACAAACGTTTTATAAAACTATAGAATATGAGGACATCGTCAGGTTGGAAGGCAAAAAAACAAGACGAAAGCTCTATTACATTGTGGAAGAAGAAGAAGACTTAGTTGCGGAAAATTTAACGAATGCATTCTTTAATTGCTTCAATCCTATCACTATAGCTGTACGATTTCTTTTCATAAGTAATGCCACAAGTGATTTCCAAATTACCGATAAATTCACGACTCACGAAGTGAGTCGTGAATTTATCTAGCGAATTTGGAAATCAAGAGTGGCATTTGTTAGGAACATTTTGCGAATAAAATTTAGCTGTTTACTCACAAATCGTTATTTAAATATAGTTATTTTAAAATATGTATATATTAAATGTAAACGGCGATGTTTGAAAACAAATGAGAAACGATTGGTACCCTTCATTTGCTTCTTTTGTTCATCACTGCAGCCAGATCATATTATTTATTTGCCAAAGGAACACAATATTGTAAGAATGAACTCTAGTGGAGAAAAAATTAAACACATCAAACTGTATATTAATTCATTTCTGGTCCTATGATGTAAATATGACGATTATATTTTTCTGGAATGTTATTACCTGGGAAAAAATACATTTAAGAAAGTGCAAACAGTGGTTTCTTTTTTTTTTTTTTGGTGGTATAATCAATTGCTACGAATGTTTTTATATTAACTCCCGCATGCGCTATGTGTTGACATTCATGCACTATATCTACAATCTGATAACCGTATTTCTTAGAGAGTCAGTCACTGCAAAATAATGCTATGACCTATTCAGAATGTTAAAAAGGAGGTGCTTTCTTTATTGCGATAAACTTTAGTTGGTAAATTCTAGGCGAAACACGACAGTGATTGGTTGTAAATAAAAATCATTGAAATATGATTGGCCATTGACTCCCATTTGGGGCATGAGTTAAATAGTCAGTTTAATTATGGCTGTGTAATATATTTTAACAGATACTAGGATTGATTTTTAAAAATATATAACTAACTAACTAACTGGTACTGTGCAACTCCGTCCGTGCGGAGGATATAAACTTTACTTACATACTTATCATGACTTATTGTTTTCCAATCATTACATGTGTAATTTGCCTCTCTTAAAACATTCTACTCCATGGCACGACAGGTCTAGAATGTCCGCGGCCTACCTATCGACTATTGGCCTTATTCACAGAGGTGGGTGATAATCCAACCAGTACAGGGATGACATGTGCTCAGCATTCAGACGTTCTCAACCAGGAGTCACAATTTATTGTAATACTCAAATACATCAAAGGCGGATACCAGTCTCATGCTTGCCGAAATTCCTTAGAGATCCGAACCACCGCAAGCCCTTAGATCTTCATCAAGACACAATGCATTAAATCGCTCGGCTATGCCGCTGGACTCCCTCAAATCATACATACTTAAGGACTTTATTAAACTGAAAGTAAGATACATACAATGTTATTTACAAATATGGATCGCACGGGCAGTAAGCCTTACGTGCTGTTGACAGTCCGTTACAATAAGTTGATGTTTATAAACAAAAAAAAAAAGAAAACACAATAATATTACAATTAGACATCAATACAATTACATTATACATTAACTTAGTTATGTAGAATTATTAAGAATTAATGACATTGCAATTGCTAACATATTTATTTATTCCTGAATAAGTGTTGTTCTTATTTTCCGTGTTTTGTCCAGAAATCTACCCAGGAGACCCTCAAATCATAGTTAATATATACAAATGTTTCTTTGTTTGTTTGTTCGTATTTTATGCGCTGCCATACCGTTCATCCTATTTTGATGGTTTTTTTTTTGCAAAATGTTCAGGAGATTACCGGAATGAACATAGGCTACTAGAGAGTTGTGATACTCAACTCCAACACCATTAAAAATCACCCTTTTGTAGTGAAAAACGTGAAAAAATCCTTTTCTGACGTTTAAATGGCTTATGCTGCCTAAACCATAACAAATACACAAAATTAATTTACACAGACTTGAATATCTAAAAAAAAAAATTCTACAAAAAGTCCGGGACTGTATGTCTATCTTTTACGAATAACTCACAATAGCCATTTTTGTCTTTCATTGATGCCAAGAAGATCCGGATAAGTAGATTACCGGGCAAGCAGAGCAGCAGCACGGATAACTCGAAATAAATTTTATCTTTCAGCTCATTTATGCTAAATACATCGGGATAGGTCGATTCCCGGGCAATGCAGGGTAATCAGCACGGGATATCTAAAAATAATTATATAAATTTATAATTATTTTTCTTTTACTTATTCAACTAAACGTAAAAATATTTTATCATTTAATTAGGCGTAGCAGCCCACGCCGGGTATTAGCTAGTAGTTAATATTATTTTCCCACCTCATTTCTTGGTCTACATACTAGGCGCTTTAAGCTCTGATTTTCATATAAGGAGTTTCCATGCCTCTCTTTCATTCCTAATTCGTGCCAAAAGTCCTTCTCATCACAATTAACGAGACTTACCTGTTCTTATTACATCCGATTTCCCATAAAGATCATGTAGCTCACTATTATGTAGTATTCTACATCCACCAGTCTGCTCGTTTTTAATACCGTTATGTAAAAGTTTAATTTTGAGAAAATATTTTTGAATGGAATGGACACTTACGAGGAATTCCGTAACATCATTAATAAAAATCACATATAAATACATTACTCGTGGAAGACTCGGAAGGATTTCATGGGATCAATTCTTTGGAGATAGAATACCCTAGATATCTTACACTTAAAACATGTGGTGATGATAATGATGATAATAATAATAATAATAATAATAATAATAATAATAATAATAATAATAATAATAATAATAATAATAATAATAATAATAGGAAGAAGAAGAACAACAACAACAATAGTGACATTGATGTGAATTGTTCGTATCATAACAATGGAGCAGATAAAGAAGGGACGCGTTGCACGTGTCGTAATTTTCCTCTCTGCTACCTCTGAGTTTACACCCTGGAAAATCCGAACAATAGTTAAATCAAGTTACATAATGATAACAACAGTAGTTCTCTGCTCTGATTCGTCGTGTGAAACTGGAGGACAAGAAAGTAATTTTGGTAATTACATCGTTAGAGAAAAAGTAATTTATGAAACATTTTTATAGTTAATCTATGTGCCATAAACAACTGTTAATCCATTTCCTAAAGTTTTTCATCAGGAAAGCAAATTGGAAAAATAAATTTATTCGTATTAATTAAATAAAGAACAAAAATTATGGCATTTCAAGGTGTAGATCCTGTCAGAAGTAAAATTGTACTGGACAATAAAATTTTGGAGCAGGTGAATAATTTTACATATCTAGGATGCAATATCTCATATGAAGAAGAAGAGGATGTAAATGCAAAAATATCTAAATTTTTAAGAATTTTAGGGTTAATAAATTCTATCTTCAAGCCACAGTTAGTCCAAAAGCATTCAAGACTGAAAGTGTATAAAACACTAGCTCTTCCAACTCTTTTGTATGGTAGCGAAGTATGGACGTTGAAACAGAAGGATATACAGAGACTTAGATCTGCTGAAATGAGATATCTTCGGAGGACTGCAGGATACACACTACTAGATCACAAAAAAAATGAAGACATCTTAGAAGAATTACACATGGAATCTTTAGAAAACAAAATTTCTGATTATAAGTCAAGATGGATGCAACATGTTCATCGAATGGAAGATCACAGAATACCCAAACAAATGTTAAGATATCAACCTGCAGGAAGAAGAAGACCAGGACGTCCACTCAAAAGACTTCTGGATGGTGTTTCTCTTTAGGCCGAAACAGGTCAACAAATGGCCTAAATTCGTGAATGTACTATGATGATGATGAATTAAATAAAAATAAAACGTAGTTTTATTTGATTTTCATATTTATTATATAATTCAGTGACAGCTGTTTCGGTACACTGTACCTTCTTCAGACATGTTAACAAATTATGAATTGTGTTCCAACTGATCTAAGCAACAATACAACAATATTTATTTAAATTTTTAAATTTAACAAAGTTAAATTCATATTTGTTAACATGTCTGAAGAAGGTACAGTGTACAGAAACAGCTGTCACTGAATTATATAATAAATATGAAAATCAAATAAAACTAGGTTTTATTTTTATTTAATTAATAAATGTGGATTTTCACCAAGTAAACACCAACTGATTAAAATTTATTCCTGATAATTAAAAAAAGTATTTTATATTCTGTATCTTCCGAACGTAACAGACCACTTATTTTAAATGAAGCAGATAGTAAAGGAGCATCTTGAGGTAGGAAACACCTGTACTAGTCGGAAAATCGAGTTAAATGGCCTGAAGATCTTGAACGTTTATGTAAATTATTTTTGTACACAAACTTTATAGCAACACTTGAAAAAAAACAATGAGGAAAAATAAGACATTGCTGTAAAACACAAATTAAGTTACAAAATTCTCCTAAGGAGGCAGATTATCAAAAAATGACCACTTTATGTGCGGCGACTCAGCTCTAGAAATAGTCCTCAACTTTAAGTACCTGGGAGTGACGCTGCAGACCACTGGAACCACGTTCACCATGCATATACAAGACAGGACCACAGCGGCAATAAATTCGATGTTCGACATCCCTAAGCTTGAGAGACTGTCCCTGCCAACGGCGATGGCACTGTTCTAACTCAAGGTAGCACCAGCGGCCACATACGGTATTCAGATAATTTGGATTCACCTAACAGCGAAAAACCTCAAGAAATTGGAGAATGTCAAAGCCAGATATCTCAAGAGGACCTTGTCACTCTCAAAGTACACAAGAAACAGCTACGCCTACAGAATAGCACATGAATCCTACTTCATTGAGGACATCAAGCTTAGCTTCAATCTACCAGAAACCCAGGCATATAAAGACGCCATCAAAGAGAGACAAAATAAAGCCAATGCAATACCGATGGAAATAATGGACACAGAAGCGATGAAAAACGATGTGTGGAAAGGACCGAACTTCCAACTTCGCCACCTATACACACGCTTCGCCGCGCATGGTTTCCACTGGAAAATATGTCAGAATCCGTCATACCACGACCCGAAGGAGGACTGCAGATGCAAGCTTTGCGACGAGCCATGCTCCAGGTACCACCTAATGAAATGCCAAAGCAGAACTCAGCCTCTCACCAAAATTACAAAAGACTGGTGAAAACTCTAAATGTACACATTGTGTTTAATAAAATCAGTTAAAAATTCTCCTAACCCTTTAATTTGTAAGACGCAAATGTCTTGTGCCAAGATTTTTATACAAATATAACATTGTTCAAATCTTCCCTTCTGTCCAGAGAGAAGAATCTGAAATTTTATGGATAATGCCATCTGAATCATATGCAGCTGAAACATGGACACTAATCTCATAAGGTTAAATTGTACTGAGTATTTTTTAGAGAAAAATTATAAAAAAGGTGTATGGACCAATATGTGAAATTAGGATATGGAGAATAAGAAATAATCAATAAATACAACTAATTTATAAAGGATAAGATGTAAAATATTTATAAAATCGTTTATACTCAGTTGGATAGGACATGCTTATAGAAGGAATGAAAATAGAACGCCCAAAACTTTTTAAAATGGCGTGATGCTAAGAAGTAAAAGAATAATTAAACCAAGGGGAAGGTGGCTACAAGTACTAGGAAGTGACCTGGGAGAAATTAAGATTTGGGAATAGAAAAAAAAAGTAATGAGAAGAGATTAGTGGAGGCGGATTGTAAAAAAGCATAGCCCGCCCTGGGCTGTAGAGCTGAAAAGAATAAGAAGATATTTGAATGTATCAGACCGTAGCGAACAAAATCATGTATAACTATGAGATATAATATATAGATACAATATAAGTCACCTGATATTGTAACTGAAATGAAGGCCGAAGTTTCAAATTGTTGAGACATAACATAACCTTAAATTCAAAACCGGAACTTCGACGTAAGGTGATATTTGGCAGAGTAAAGATTGGTGGAATTATTTTTTATGGTACAACTATTATACTCACTCACTGGCACTATCGAACATGTAGGTTTATAGCCGCACGGACATAAGCTCTCCATACATCCCTATCCTGAGCTAATGCTTTCCAATCATTTCCTGTATAATCTACTTCCCTCAAATCATAGTTAATGTTATTCTCCCACCTCATTCTTGGTCTACCAACTGGGCGTTTTCCCTCTGACTTTCCTACAAGAAGCTTCCATGCAAGTCTTTCATTTCCCATACGTGCAACATGTCCTGCCCATCGCAGTCTACGAGACATAACTGTTCTTATTATATCTGGCTTCCTATAAAGACCATGTAGTTCATTGTTATGAAGACTTTCAGAATATTAAAAGGGCAAATTATTACCAATAAAAATATCTAATTTGAATACATATATATTTTGTTGAACATGTAAACAATTTACATCATACACTCTACAATTAATTAAATGTTTGCACATTTTTTCTGAAATGTTTTAAAGACTTCAACAGCACTCTATATAATATTTTATCTATCATTTCAGCAACTTTTTTTTTTATCATTGCCTTCAATGTTATTTTTTTTAATGTTCACTCCTATTTTTAAATACTGAATTGCTTGACAGAAAACAAAAAATCCTAGAATATGTTGCTCATATGGATAAAATATACTAGCAACAGATAAAAAAACACTCTCATTCAAACTTGTTTAATAGTTTTTAATTATAATGAAAACCGTTTCAAAATTGAAGTGCGGGAAACGAGTGTTAAGAATATGAAACATAAAGACTTACATTACCACTCACCTGTTGTTTTAATAGCCTACACCTTTCGAAATAGTGGGGATAATTTAAAAATTATTTCGCCAGACTGAAGACAAAATTATTCTCTATAAAAATAATTTACATGTGCTATTTTCACCTTAAAAGTGTACATCCCCCGAAATATAGGATGACATAAATTGAAATGGTTGAATGATGTGGAGGCAGATTTATAAATTAAAAGATGGACGACAAAGCGCAAGACAGAGATCGATGTTTTCGGAGGAGTATAAACGTAACTAAACGGGTCGTGAAGAAGAAGAAGAAGAAGAAGAAGAAGAGGATGATGATGAAAAAGAAGGCACAATTTTCAATAACTTCTATTCGTTCGCTTTTCTGTTGTTTTATTAAAATTATTCGATAATTAGAGTAATATACCTTATGGGATACATTGCCAATTTTTTTATTTAGGAATATTCAACAATTCAGTTTTTCTGCTTCAACCCAAAGTGATTTGTCGCCAGAGTTTCCTGTCTAAAGCATCTTATTCCCTCAAATCTCTAGCTTCCATATTTCTCTTCACTCCATCCATCCATCCATCGTTCTCTAGGCCTGCCTCTTCCACTTCTTTAATAAGGTTTCCAATTAAGGATCTTCCTTGGTATTCTCTGTTCTTCCATTCTTATGAGGTGTCCATACCATTTCAAACGTTTTTCTTCTATTTTTTCGAATATTTTTTTTTTCAACTTGCATAATTTCCCTTGTTGTGCTGTTTCTGAACTTATCCCTTCTTGAAATTCTTGTCGATCGCCTCCAAAAATCCATTTCTCCTGCTAACAGCTTTTTGGCTTGTTTTCTACTTACTGGCAAAGTTTCGGACCTATATAATAAAATGTTTGTAACAGAAGTTGAAATATAGTTTTCGTCATTCTATGTATTATATTTATATTTCAAAGCACTGAGTTCAACATACCAATGATTCTTCTTCCATCAGTTATTCTTCTTTCAATTTGTGTAGTTGAAATTCTCAGTTTTATCTAAAATATATCCTAAATGTTTAAATTTTTTAACATTACATATTCTTACAATATTACGTTTTAGCTCATATGTTGTACATAAAAATGAATGTTTGTTTGTTTGTTTGTTCGTTCGTACTTTATGCGCGGCCATACCTTTGATCCGATTGTGATAGGGCTTTTTGCAAAATGTTCAGGAGATTCCCGGGGATGAACATAGACTTTAAGAGAGTTGTAATACTCAACTCATACATCCTTAAAAATCGCCATTTTGTAGTGGAAAACGTGAAAATAGTAGCTCTTTGGACGCTTAAATGGCTTATGCTGCCTTACCCTATGTCAGAGACTGCCAAACTTTACCATCTTTCAGAAATAAATTGAAAATAAAATCACTAACAGAAACAACTCACTAATACTACTTTTTAAGAATTAATAATGCGTGTTTGCATTATTTAATAAAAATAGACTTAGGATTTGTTAATATATTTACCTAATGCCTTGTATAAAATGCTTAGATTAATTCATTGTAGTTTATTACTTTCTTTGTATTTTTTTTCTTTTCTTTTTATGTATAGTAGATTCGAGCTGTTATTCCTTTTTTTTATTCATTGTATCATTCATTTAATTTTAATTGTATTTAGTTTCATTCTATTATTAGACATTAATTTCATTATTATTCAATATGACAGATAATTAATTGTTCAATGACTATTATTGTAACTTTTTTTGTATTCATATGTAACATATGTTTGTCCTGTTTAATATGACTATTATTGTAATTTTTTTGTATTCATGTGTAACATATGTTTGTCCTGTTTAATATGACTATTATTGTATTTTTTTTGTATTCATATGTAACATATGCTTGTTCTGGTGAGTGGAAGAGAAGGCCACATGGCCTTAACTCCACCAGGCTAAATAAATCTATTCTATTCTAAATCTATTCTAAATTCTAAACCATAACAAATACACGAAATTAATGTATGCAGAATTGAATATCTTAAACAGCTCTACAAAAACGTCCGGGACAGCACATGTGTAACTCTTACGGATAAGTCACAATAATAATTTTTTTTCTTTCATTGATGCCAAGAAGATAGAGATAGTACGTAGATTCCTGTGCAAGCGTAGCAGCACATAGCGGTATTCTTTTACGGATAAAACGAACTTTGACAATTGGTTAATTTATGCCAAGAAGATGGAGATAAGTACATTCCCGGGCAACACCGAGTAATCAGCACGGGGAAACTTAAAATAATTACGATATACATTTATAATTATTTTTCATGTTACTTATTCAACTAATAATAAGAAATACATTATTTTTTGTATTTCAGGTCATTTATGCCAAGAAGATCGGGATGAGTAGATTCTTAGACAACACCGGGTAAACAGCAAGAGTTATCTAAAAATAAATACGATATAAATGTTTCATTTTACTTATTTAACTAAACATTAAACACATTAATTTTCGCATTTCAACTCATTTATATCAAGAAGATCGGAGTAAGTAGATTCCCGGGTAACGCCGGGGTATCTAAAGAATATAAATTTATAATTATTTTTCCCTTTACTTATTGATTTTCATTTATTTAGGCGTAACAGCGCACGCCGAATATTAGCTAGAGTTGTATAAAATGAAATATATTAAAGACACTGTATTGCCAATTTAAAGTTAAATATCTTTATTGGACAACAAGATAGGCAACATACAGCTAGGATACTCTCAAGCTGCTCATATATATATAATCAGTTTTATATACTAATGCCTTAATAGTAATAAAAATGGAAATGGACTGTTAATGAAAATGAGGGATATTTTGAAGAGATTGGAAAAAACAAACATACACTCAGTTCTGTAAATTCATGCTGTTGCGCGTTACACAGACTCTTGTCACACCAATTTCTCTAAAAAAAGTTAAACTGAAAATATATAAAATTGTTATTCTCCTAGTCATATTATGTGCATACGAATCCTGGACTTTATAGGAAATAAACAAATACGATATTGGGAATAAAATTCTTAATACAATTTTGGACCAAAGAAAAATAAACAGATAGGTGATTGGAGAAGAGTAACACTGAGCTGCATGCTCTTTATGGGAAACCAGATTAGTAAGAAATGTTAAGACCGAGGTAGGTACGACTTTTTAGCACGAATGGGGAATAAAAAATCGGCATTGGAACTCCTTGTATGAAAACGAGAGGGAAAGCGCCAAAGAATGATGTAGGAGAAAACATTAACAATGTTTTTACGGAGATAAAGTATATAGAGGATGATTGGAAAACTTTAGCTCGGGATAGGGATGTATGAAGAACACCATGAACCTACGGATTCGATAGTGTCAGTGAGTTAGTTAGATCAATACATAGTAATTCTGCCCGAGGGCAGATCTTTCACTGCAATCATAGCATTTTCATGCTATGGTAGTAAAAGATTCCGGGCTATGTGGCCGTGGTCTATAACTGGCGTTTCTTCCAGACGTTTCTCCCTCAACTGCGGAAGGCATCTTCAGTGGCGAGTCGAGTCTACGACAGGGAAACAACAGCTTCTAGCGCTCGCCACTGAAGATGCCTTCCGCAGTTGAGGGAGAAACGTCTGGAAGAAACGCCAGTTATAGACCACGGCCACATAGCCCGGAATCTTTTACTACCATGATTACCGGCCGTGAAAGCCTGCATTCCATTTTCATGCTAAGTTTTGCAGCTTTACTAGGGAATTATAGGTGTGGTAGCTTCCCGTTGCTTTCCACACCGGTGAAGGATGATGATAACGATGATGATAATAGCGGCCGGATGATTTTCGGGACCGTTGGGTCCTTATCTTCCTGACATTTGTCTTACAAGTGAGGAAAAAACCCCAAAGAAACCTCACCCAGGAGCCTGTCCCAACCGGGAATCGAACCTGGGTCCGCTTCGTGATAAGGCAGCACGCTACCTCGAGACCACAGCGGTGGACGTTAGTTAGATATTCTATTACAATTTTAATTAATATTTATTTCGTTAAAGGTCCCAAGAATGGTGGATTAGTCCTTCTAATTGAGCCCTTGAAATGTACCAAGCCATGTTTGGTGCACTTAAACGTGAGTAGGCCCACGTTACTGATACTTCATGAGTATAGGTATGTTTACATTGTATGTTTATAGTGTTTCCAATTCTCTATTAAAACAAATAAAATATTTGTTCTTTGCATTAACTAATTTACTAACTAACTCACTGGCACTAACGAACACGTAGATTCATCGCTAGGCGGACATAAGCTCTCCATACATCCCTATCCTGAGCTAATGTTTTCCAATCATCCCCTGTATAATTTACCTTCCCTCAAATCATGGATAATATTATTCTCTCACCTCATTATTGGTCTACCAACTGGTCGTTTTCCTACAAGAAGCTTCCAATTCACCTCTTCCATTCCCCAATCGTGCCACATGTCCTACCCATCGCAGTCTACGAGACTTAACTTTTCTTATGATAATCTGGCTTCCTATATATATATATATATATATATATATACAATATAGCTTACTCTTATGTATTTTTCTTCATTCACCTGTCTGTTCATCTCTTTTTGGTCCAAATATTTTCCTAAGAACTTTATTCTCAAATACTCGTTATGTATTACTATTTACAAGACATTATTTAATCCAGTATTTAAAAGAATCTTCTTTGTTCTCGAAATATTACCTAATAGACATAGCCAATTTTTATTTTATGACTCTCCACCTCAACGGTTTTAACAATCAATTTTATTAGTATTTTCTCATAAAATAAACGAAACAAATAATAATTATCTTTACATCGAATACTTCATTATGAAAATTCATGTTAATGTATCTAGAAACTATATAAATTGTAAGAAATCTTCAAGTATGCAGGACTGTTTCTCTTGTGGTACAAGTACTGAATTCGTGTTATCCTTTAGCCATAGGTAATCCTGATTCTCCAGCTTGAATCCCACCCTTTACCCACTCCACGGCCTCATCTCGAAAAATAAGGAAACTGTGGCTAACTTCAACCCCCACGAGGCTCGTACAGCCTTTCCCTTCCGCCAGCCCTCAAATTACCAGCAGGGGTTGAAATCTTCCCTCTTTCTCTTCTTATCTGCTTGTTTTCCCGTCTTTTTCTACTAGTGATCAGCCAGCAGGACCCAACCTGTGGTTCCCCGAGTCACGGAACAGTTGAACATCTAGGGGACACTCGCTGAGCACATCTGGACCTACAAATGACTCACCTTATCCATTGTCTCCCCTTCACGTCCTGTGCCCCTAGACTAATTGAACAAATTATGTGCAAGCCGGATCGTTTAAATCTCAAATTATCACACCTCAATGAAGTGATAATTGATGCGATTATCCTAATTCCGTCAAAAGGAATTTGTACGTTATTAGAACATTTAGGTAATTACTCAATACTCAAACCCTGCTTAACCAATACATCGCAAAGAAACAAAATTCAATTTCAGTATTTCCCCCATATACAAGTTACAAATGTTCTCAACGCACCTTCACTCTTATGTGCTTGTATTGCCCCAATTTGATTATTGTTTTACTCTTTTTACATACTTAAATATTATTTTCACTCAAAGACTTCAACGTGTTCATAATTCTTGCGCACGTTTTATTTGTGGTATTCGCAAATTTGACCATGTTACACCGTCCCTGGAACAATTATCGTGGCTTCGTCTAAGAGATCGTAGAACTGTCCATTCCCTATCCCTTCTCTATAAAATACTTTACAGATAATCGCCTAATTATTTATCACGCCGCTTCATCAGACTATCCGACCCACATAATCTTGACACTGGATCCCATCAGTACATTGTCCCTTATATCCCTCCTCATCACACTGTGTATTATTCATTATCTTTTACGGTCTCACTTACCAAAACATGGAATTCCCTACCGCCCTATGTCGGAGACTGTCAAAGTATAACATCCTTCAAAAACAAATTAAGAATTATTTAATGAAACTAACTTATACACCTCACTGATAGTATTATTTTAACAATTGATAAATTTAATTATTTATGAAAATAATATTAAGATTAACAAATATTTTTATTTGTTTTGTTTTAAATATTGTATAATCGTAAAATTAGTTTTCTATATCTCATTATTTTTTTTTTGTTTTTATATACCTACATTAGACATAGACAATTTAATATGTCTTGCTTGTATACATTTTATTATTAGTTTTAGTCTTAATTTTAACTAACATTAACTAGTTGCATTATAGATCGTAACATAATAGATATTATCTTTTTGATCAAATTTTTATTTAGTATTTAATATTAGAGTTAATTGAGATTGTTATATTCTGATGTAATATATGTTTGTCCTGGTGAGTGGAAGAGAAGGTCACATGCCTTAACTCCACCAGGCTAAATAAATCTAAAAAAATCTATTAACTGATAATAATATTGGGTATCGAAGATATGTTCAAATTCTTAAACCTTTTGAGATAGATTAACTGATGGTTCTTGTTTAATTATATTACAAATAATATGGAATTGCGATGTATGTAGGAGTAAAATTTACAATGGGTTTTAGGAAAACTATTGATTTGTAGAGAAATTGTTAATACAAATCGTATTATTATCATTATGATTAAGTCGACCTCTGTGGCCTTGGGATAGCGACGCTACCTCATACGCAGCGGGCTAGGATTGATGGGTGATGTATTTTTTTGGTGGGTTTTCCTCACCTGTCAGACAAATATCAAGAAACGTTAAGGCCCAAATGGTTTCCGATCATCATCTGTCTCAAGTCATCAATATCGCATTCGCCATGTTTAGCATGAGTGTGTGTTTGTGTGATTTAATGGGTGTTTCGCTTTAGGTTGTGTTGTCTTGGAGGAGGCCGTAACTTTTAGGTGATCACTCATTCGGGGAAGCTTCTAAATGTCCTTATTTGGTCAAAAATGTAATTGATCGACAGTTTAATAAAAAATCCTCTCCCAAAAATTCGTTCCACTATAAATTCGGGTGGCGTGTGGCATGTAACATGTACTTAGTAAGGTGAAAGGCCAAATTGAGTTTAAAAAAATAATTATATTTTATATAAAAAATTATCAAATAGAACATAGCAACAAATCTTTTTATGCAAATTTACCATTACTTAAGAACAAACTAATCTCTAAAACCCCAAACTTAATCAATTCTTTACAGTTACAAGACCAATTGTAACTTTGAAAGGAAAGTATTAAGAAGAATCTTTGGAGCAATAAAGAATTGAGACGGATCAAGGATAATTCTAACAAATGAAGAAATAAATAGAATTCTGAAAAATATATATAATCAACTTCAATAAAGCACAAAGATTAAGCTGGATTAGACACATATATAGAAAGGATGATGAAAGGATGGTAAATAAAAGCGTTACAAATGGAAGTCATTAACATCCAAATATATTGGATGACCCAAAAAAATATGGGATGATGTTGTTGTAAATTATACAAAATTAATTGTGATAACAAATTGGAATGAGTGTGTCCAGGATAGAAAAATGTGGAAAGTACTCGTTGAGAAGGCCAAGGCATTCTCCAATTGAAGCTGTACCACCTTATTAAGAAGAAGAAAAAGTATGAAATTGATGGGCAGTGACATAACACTGGTTCACTCACGATCCTAGAACAAATATTTCTTTTTCATTCCTCTTTTACGAGAGGCCATGATACAACGGACTCAAATGCCATCTAGTGGATTCTAAAAGAAGTAAAAATTTTAAAGAGAATATGTTATACTATATTTTGACATTTAACAATGAAGGCCAAATATGACATGAAAATAAAAATAAACCCATGAACCGGAATTTGAACTCGAGATCTCTAACTCTACACATCAGATACATAACCATTAGCCCACTCATGCTCCTTGCACAAACATTTTATGTTTCATTCCTTATATTATATGATTTTCATTCATGAGAGGCAATAGTACAACGAACTCAATGCCATCTAGTGGCTTCTGTAACAAGTAAGCATTTTAAAGAAAATATTTACATTGTAGCGGTGAAGAGTACTATATATATAGTACTTGTGAGAAAATGTACGAGAAATAGGGGCAAAATTAATAAGAATTTGACATAAAAAGAATTTAAAATCGTGACATAGACAATATGGAATCCTATAAAGCTATGAATTACGGGAAAACAGAATTACCAACAAATTAGAATATATCAGGCACGTTGCCCCACTCAGTATCTCTGTCTCCATTGTTCTAAAGCATCTAAAAACTTAGCTAAAATTTGTAACGCAACTTAAATATATTTAACAACCGAAATTCTAACTTAATCTTCCAAAATCCTATTCTAACATACCCATTTAAATCGAAACACAAGGGGAAAAAATTACCGTTGTGTGATACAGCAATTTACAGTGATATTAGATGTCGCAATATATATATACAAAATACCTCGAACTTAGCAGGTAATGTAATTGATGGCATTCGATACAGTTTACAATCTTTAGCCCTATAATTCACCTGTGTTCAGTTCTAATATGCACGGTTCATCATTTTCTAACAGCAGTCGTGTTCAATGTTTCCATTTTGTATATTGTATATTAAATTGTAAGTTTATACTTTGTATAATAGTGTTGGTTAAGTGGAATAGAAGGCTTTATAGCCTTAACTCTACCAGAATAAATAAACTTTATTATTGTTATCATTAATTAAATAAAAATAAAACGTACTTTTATTTGATTTTCATATTTATTATATAATTCAATGACAGCTGAATATAATAAATATGAAAATCAAATAAAACTACGTTTTATTTGTATTTAATTAATAAATATGGATTTTAATCAAGTAAACACCAACTTGATTGATTATTATTATTATTATTATTATTATTATTATTATTATCATCATCATCATCATCATCATTATTAGATATAGGACTATAGATCATCGATTGATTAATGTCTTCGACATCGTCCGATTCCGAATAGCCAATTTTGTCGGTCCATTCAATCTCCTGGTTGTAGATGTTTCTCCTTCGTGTATAAATATATTCCCTGACTCCAGGAGGTATTAAGTCTTCCTCTGCCTCGTCGTCCCTCAGGTTTCCATAACAAAATAGATTTTGGTAGCCGATCCTCTTCCATTCGCTGGACATGACCCTACCATCTTAATTGCTGAGTTTTAATATAATCTAAAATAGTGTATTCGATCTTAATATTCTCCCTTATAACTGAGCTCTTAATTTATTCTCTTTTTGAAATTCTTGCGGCCCTTCGTATAAAATCCATTTCCGTTGCCAAAAGGTACTTATTTGTTTTTGTTGTTAATGGCCAAAGTTCTGCTCCAGAAGTAATGTTGCTTTTAACATTTGTATGATATATATTCATTTTATTATTATTATTTATTATTATTATTATTATTATTATTATTATTATTATTATTATTATTATTATTATTATTATTATTATTATTATTATTATTAGGATAAAACCTGGTGGCTCACCCGCGCACTTTTCATTTGCTCTCCGCAAATATCTCGATCAAACTTACTGTGAAAGGTGGATATGTCGAGTTAGTCCTAACCCTTAGCCACCACGGTAGCCAGATTTAATCCTCTCAATTTTTTCTCCTGTGGGGCCATGTGAAGAACCTTGTTTACGAGACATCTGACGAGACGAGGGAAGATATTGCACGAAGACACTTTTTATTTTGAGCCGATATCAAAGTTTATACAATTTAGAGTGACGTCCAAAATTATCGATAAATTCACTTCTCACTTCGTGAATCGTGAATTTGTCATAAGTAATGCCAGAAGTGATTTCCAAATTATCGATAAATTCACAACTCACGAAGTGAGGAGTGAATTTATCTAGAGAATTTGGAAATCAAGAGTGGCATTTGTTAGGACTATTTAACGAATAAAATTAAGCTGTTTACTCACAAACAAATTACATGTTTGAAAACAAATTAGAAACGATTGGTACGCTGCATTTGCTTCTTTTGTTAATCACTGCAACCAGATCATAATATTATTTATTGCCAAAGGATCGCAATGTTGTAAGAATGCACCCTAGTGGAGAAATTTATAACCAACGATACAGGTATTAATTAATTTCTGATGTCCTATGATGTAAAAATGTCAGTTATATTTTTCTGCAACGTCATTTCCTGGAAAACAATTCGTTTAAGAAAGTGCAAACAGTGTTTTTTTTTTGTGGTATAATCAATTGTTACAAATGTTTTTATATTAACTCCCGAATGCGCTATGTGTTGACATTTATGTACTATATATATATATATATATATATATGTACAATCTGGTAGTCGTATTTCTTGGAGAGTCAGTCACTGCAAAATAATGCTATGACCTATTCAGAATGTTAAAAAGGAGGTGCTTTCTTTATTATGATAAACTTTAGTTGGTAAATTCTAGTCGAAACACGACTGTGATTGGTTGTAAATAAAAAATCATTGAAATGTGATTGGTCATTGAATCCCATTTGGGGCATAAGTTAAATAGTCTAGATAATTTGAAAATCAAGAGTGGCTTTGTTAGGACTATTTAACGAATAAAATTAAGCAGTTTGCTCACAAATCATTATTTAAATATAGTTATTAAAAATATTTATTTATTTAATGCAAACAGCTATGTTTGAAAACAAATGAGAAGCTATGCTTGAAAACAAATGAGAAACGATTGTTACGCTTGTTCATCACTGCAACCAGATCATATTATTCATTGACAAAGGATCACAATATTGTAAGAATACACCCTAATGAAGAAATTTATAACCTAAACTATAGTATTAATTATTTTCTGATGTCCTATGATGTAAATATGTCAATTATATTTTTCTGCAACCTTATATCCTGGGAAGTAATTCGTTTAAGAAAGTGCAAACAGTGGTTTCTCTTTTTTTTGTGGTATAATCAATTGCTACAAATGTTTTTAGGCCTATATTATCTCCTGCAATCACTATCAGCTGACTTTCGTGCAGTATATAATATACAATATGGTAGCCGTAATTCTTAGAGAGTCAGTCACTGCAAAATAATGCTATGATATATTCAGAATGTTAAAAAGAAGGAGCTTTCTTTAATATGATAAACTTATCTGATAAATTCGAGGTGAAACACGACTGTGATTGGTTGTAATTAAAAAAAATCATTGAAATGTGTTTGGTCATTGAATCCCATTTGTGGCATGAGTTAAATAGTCAAATTAAATATATATATATATATATATATATATTCCTTACACCTGCAAAAAGGGACCATAAATTCGACTTGTTGAGAAATTCGCCTAGTTTAGCAGTTTATTTTTTAATCCTAGTGTGACATTTAACGGCTGGTCTGTTCATTCTAATTAAATTGGAGATATCTATGTAGCATGATGTAGTGCTAGAATTGGAAACTGCATGGCGTATAATTAACACTAATTAATAATGATTAATGTTATTGAACTTGAAGATGTGGAAACGTCTCAAACTGGCTGAGGAATGGGGAATTTCATGGGGGATTAAACTTAGGCCACACCTTGCCCATTACCAATAGCTATTAAACCGCGCAATTAACTGTCATGTATAATTAATACGATAATTGTCGTTCATGTAACATGACAATGCACCGTGATCATTCATTACACCTAACTCTGATCACAACTACTACGTATGCAAGTCCCTTGTATTCACCTCGCGTTTGTGTCTCCTTGCAAAACTCGATAATGCTTCATTATCAGCACGTTGCACTGTCAGCATTACACCTACCATAATTACTGTTATATTCACTGTTTTAACATAATAATAATAATAATAATAATAATAATTATTATTATTATTATTATTATTATTATTATTATTATCATTATGTATATATTTATGTATATACAGAAGTTTAATGTTTGCACATCTTTCTGTGCCTAAAGTTTTATGTTTCTTCTCCACTCGTCTCTATCCATCCACTCCAAGTCCTCTAGTCATCTTGTTCTCATTCCAGTTCTTATTTCTAGCATCAACGAATTTCGAGGTCTTCGCTTCCTTCTTCTTCCAGGTAGACACCATTCCAATGTTTTCCTGGATAACCTTTCTTCTTGCACTCGTCTTACGTGCCCGTACCATTTTAATTGCTTATATCTTATATAATGTACTATTGTATATCTAATATTCATTTTTTTCTCGTATGATATTATTTCTTATTTTTTAATAATTTTAAACATCTTGCTGCTCTCTTCAAGTAATCCATTTCCATCGACATACGTTTTGTTCTAAGTTTTTGTTGAATTTCCAAACTTCAGTTCCATATGTGACAAAATACTTCTCACTATTAAATAATAATAATAATAATAATAATAATAATAATAATAATAATAATAATAATAATAATAATAGTTCTGGTAGCTGGCACTAGTTATTACGGTATTTTATTTGCTGACACTCTTCAGCTACTAAACATACTACTACTAGATCTACTAATACAATTTTTTTCTTTCTTTTCCTTAGATTAAATCCTCCATTATAAGTATATTTTGCTTGCTCCACGGTAGAGGATTTTAACCCTGGATCACATAATATTTTTTTTAATCACACAAGGAGATGGAGGTCTCCTTGCATAAATGATCAGCTCAGAACCAAGGCCATCTCCGAGACAAAGTGAACATTTAAGATAGAACACACTATTACCTATTGATTCATCATCATCATCAACAACAACAACAACAACAAGGATTAAGCCCAATGGCCTGTTCCGATCTCATTGTAGGTCGAATTGGTCCTTCCATCTCTTCAATGGTCATCCCAACATTATTCTCCCTTTTGGTTTATTAATTATACATTCTTCTTGGTATTCGCTGTTCATTCATTCGTAATACGTGCTGAATATAAGCATTTTGATAATATTTTATTCTTTCAGAGAGATTAAATATATTAAGTTCTGTTCTTATATCTTCGTTTTTCTTTTTATTGATTCATAAATGGTAAAATAATAAAACATGTACCTGAAACCTCAGTCATTCTTATGTAAGTAAAAATGCATTAAAATATTGTTGGCCTTTCGGAACAGGTATTAAAAGACTACCAAAGTGTTACTTTATTCAGGACGACTGAGATCTCAGGTAGGCCTACATGTTTTAATATACCGTGTCCACATCATAGTTTAAACTACTACTACTGCGTCGCTTTGGATAATCGTATCTGAATGAAATTGGTGACAATCAAAAGAGAAACTCAAACGCTTTTGCTATACCTCATAGGCACGCCGTAGCGTAGTGGTTAAGGCACTGAGCTACAAGCCGGAGGGTCGAGGGTTCAAGTCCCGTTGGGGTCAGGATTTTTAAACTGACCCAAACCCTCTGGCGGCACCATGACCCTGGGGTCGACTCAGCCTCTAACGGAAATGAGTACAAGACGCTTGTTCTGGGGGTAAAGGCGGCCGTCACGCAGGGCTGACAACCCGGCTGACATAAAGTGCCGATTGTCTAGAAAAAGTGGGAGCCTTAACCTCCTACTACCCCAAGGGCCCCCGAGTCTGTTGTGGGATCACTTTACTTACTTTTACATAGACATTGAATGTGGCCCCCACGAGTGACGCTGCAGACATCACATTTAACCTGTCTGCTAAATATCAAACAATGAACCCATATCGACCACAAAAACATGATTAAATTTAGTTTAGTTTCTGTATTGTTGTCCATTATTATCAATTGTTAACATGCACAAAACGTTTTGAGTTTCTCTTTTAATTGTCACCAATTTAATTTAGATACGATTATCAAAAGCGACTTATAATAATAATAATAATAATAATAATAATACTTTATTTATTCTGGCAGAGTTAAGGCCATAAGGCCCTCTCTTCCACTCAACCAGCACAAATACAAATAAATATTTGACAAATATAGATATACACTATACTAATTATAAACAGTTAAAGATACAATAATGTAGCAATGTAAATGTCATGTACAAACAACATTTTATAGTAGTATATTTTATGATATTTTATATGATACCATATTTGTGGACACGGTGTATATTAACTTTTCATGCAATAATGTTAACGATGATTTAGCATGAATTTTAGAAGTATTGACTAAACTATGTGAATATCCATCCATAGTAATTCTGCCCGAGGGCAGGTATTTCACTGCAATCATAGCATTTTCATGCTATGCTTGCAGCTTTACTAGGGAATTGTAGGTGTGTTAGCTTCCCGTTGCTTTCCACACCGGTGAAGGATGATGATGATATCATATATGGTGCAGAAACTAGGGCTGATATAACAAAAACCAAACAAATAATAAGCACATGTGAAATGAAAATATTAACAACTATTCAAGGGAAAACATTATTTCATAGGATGCACTGTACTGAAATTAGAGACAAATGTCAATTTCAGTACATGACCAAATTTATTATAGAAAGTCGAAAATATTGGAAAGATCATATAGAAAGAATGGAAGATAATAGACTTGCAAAATAGATAAAGAAGATAGACCAATGGACGGGAGAAGAACAAGAGGACGACCAGCCAAGATTGGATAGACAGTGGCTGCATATCTAATATACGAGGAGTGATTTGGACAATAAACAGGATGAAAGTCCTACATATAAAGAGTAATACTATTATTATCATCATCATCATTTATTCTGAGAGAGTTGAGTCCATAAAGCCTCACATTCCACTCAAAGAGCACATATGTACAAAAATAAATAAATAAATAAATATATCCATCTATAGTAATTTTGCCCGAAGGCAGGTCCTTCACTACAATCATAGCATTTTCATGCTATGCTTGCAGCTTTACTAGGGAATTGAAGGTGTGGTAGCTTCCCGTTGCTTTCCATACTGGTGAAGGATGATGATGATGGCCATATGATTTCGAGGACCGTTTGGGCCTTAAAGTTTTCCTTACATTTGTCTTACAGATGAGGAAAAACCCCGATAAAAACCTCACCCAGAACAACTGCCCCGACCGGGGATCGAACCCGGGCCCGCTGCGTGACAAGGCAGCACTCTACCTCGAGACCATACCGGTGTACTATATATATGCCACCAGCTTGTCTTTATAACATTTCTGGTTTTCTCAACTTGGCATTGGCGGAAGATTGGAGCTATTATTCATAGGTTGGTGCACCTGGAAAGCTAAGTTACATTACATTATGCGATGGGTTATATACAAGTTAGAATACATTATATAACATGAAACACATGATGCAGAATACGTCATCATCATCAAGCATAAATGCCTAGTGGCCTGTTCCGGTCTCATTATTCATCATGCCGGACATTGGCATCTTTTAAAAGAAATCTAAATTTATATTTGCTCTAAACTCGACTTCATTATTATCCAGTGTAAGATATATATATTAATTGGTGTTTCCCCTGTATAATGTATCCTATTTATATTATTCTTATTATGTATTATTATTATTAATTATTATTATTATTATTATTATTATTATTATTATTATTATCGTATCCTTATTGTTATTACCCTATAAAATGTTTTGTTTTTACATGACATTGACATTGCTACATTTATTGTCTCTTTAACTGTTTATAATTCGTACATAGTAGATATCTCAAAACATCACTAATTTCCAAGTGTAGATCCTGTCCGAAGTCAAATTGTACTGGCCAATAAAATTTTGGAGCAGGTGAATAATTTTACATATCTAGGATGCAATATCTCATATGAAGAAGAAAAGGATGTAAATGCAAAAATATCTAAATTTTTAAGAATTTTAGGGTTAATAAATTCTATCTTCAAGCCACAGTTAGTCCAAAAGCATTCAAGACTGAAAGTGTATAAAACACTGGCTCTTCCAACTCTTTTGTATGGTAGCGAAGTATGGACGTTGAAACAGAAGGATATACAGATACTTAGATCTGCTGAAATGAGATATCTTCGGAGGACTGCAGGATACACACTACTAGATCACAAAAAAAATGAAGACATCTTAGAAGAATTACACATGGAATCTTTAGAAAACAAAATTTCTGATTATAAGTCAAGATGGATACAACATGTTCATCGAATGGAAGATCACAGAATACCCAAACTAATGTTAAGATATCAACCTGCAGGAAGAAGAAGACCAGGACGTCCACTCAAAAGACTTCTGGATGGTGTTTCTCTTGAGGCCGAAACAGGTCAACAAATGGCCTAAATTCGTGAATGTACTATGATGATGATGATGATAGTGTATATCTATATTTGTCGAATATTTATTTGTATTTGTGCTGGTTGAGTGGAAGAGAGGGCCTTATGGCCTTAACTCTGCCAGAATAAATAAAGTATTATTATTATTATTATTATTATTATTATTATTATTATTATTATTATTATTATCTTTTAAGTGGTCGACATGGCTACGTTTTCAAACTAGGCGATATTTAATATTAAATTGGAGAGATTTCTGTAGTCAGTTTTCCAACATGTAGTCTCAATTTTTTCTGTATTTTGTATTTTTTTGAAGAATTAATTCAACATTCAGTTCTGATTATATATTTCCATATTCGTTTTATAATCTGTCCAATGTGTCTCATGAATACGTAAATAATATACACTTGTGTCCAAAAGTTAAGGATAATTAGTTAATTTGCCGACTTATTATAAAGCATTTGTCAGAATAATACAAAATTTGGTAAGGGTATGTCACAGATAATTAGAAACATGGCACGAAAGAAACAATGGCATGAATACGTCATTCACTTGTCATTTTCACAACAAACGAAAACTGCATTTCAGAATTCGAACATAAAAGTTGAACAACAATGGTTCAAATGATTAGTATGGGGTGTGATTACCCCTGACAGCTACACAAGACTCACATCGACGTGGCATGCTAGTGATGAGGTTGTTCAGGAGTTCGATGCTCAGCAAATTCCACTCCTCATGAAGAGCAATGTGAAGGTCTTGAAGTGTCCTCGGAAGGAGGCTGACGAGAGATGCAATTTGTCTCCCTAAGGCATCCCATGCATGCTCTATAGGATTCATATCCGGAGACCTCGCTGGCCACTCCATACGCTGGATATCTTCCTCCTGAAGAAACTCATCCACCAGTTCTGACCTGTGAGGTCGGGCATTGTCATCCATGAATATGAATTCTGGACCCACAGCTCCCCTGAAAAGTCTTACATGAGGTTCCAGGATCTCTTCTCTATACCGCTGAGCATTAACAGTGCCACCTGCGAAGATGTGAAGCTCTGTGCGTGCATTCATCATTATACCTCCCCATACCAGGAAACCACCGCCACCAAATGGATGTCTTTCCATGATGTTCATGGGGTTGTAACGAGTTCCTTGCTCCCTCCAGATAGTCACGCGATGCGAATCACAGTTCAAGCTGAATCTGGACTCGTCTGTAAATAGCACGCTGCTCCACTGATTTAGAGTCCAGTCGCGATGTTCCTGACTCCACCGTAAACGTGCTCTCTTGTTATCAAGGGTGAGTGGGACGCACACTACAGGCCGTCTAGCATACAGACCAGCAGCTCTGAGTCTTCTATAGACAGTTTGTCTGGATACTCTGATACCTGAGGCGGCCGCAAGTTCTGAACTCAGTTGTCTGGCAGATATTGTTCGGTTTCTTCTTGCAGTTAACGCAAGATATCGATCCTGCTGAGGATTTGTAACTCTTGGACGACCTCCCACTGGTCTTCGCCTAACGTCTCCGGTCTCTTGGAACCATCGCCATAACCTAGATATAACATTTTGTGGCACATTAAGTGCTATGGAGAGACCTCAGTTTGTGTCTGTCCTGTTTCTAGCCGCCCAATAATTCTACCCCGAAGCAGAGGGTCCAGATGTTGTCTTTGTGCCATTTTACTGCAATCTGTTCTTACACTACATCTGATTATATCATAACTCTCTTTAAAAATGAAGATTTATGGAACAGGGCTTAACTGCAACAATGCAATTTTCATTTATAATTGCTATTAATTTTTTCATTGTTGAAGAGAGATTATAATTTAGTATGTAAACTAAACTAAATGTACTGAGAAACGTTTTGATAAATAATGTTTACTCCTTGCTCCTCTTTAAGCATTTTGATTTTCCGTTTTACAAATTATCCTAAACTTTTGGACACCAGTGTAAATACGACTGTGAAAGCATTTTTTTAACTTTTCAGTTCACTATCTTTTAAGAACATTTTGTAGTCATTTATAAAATATATACTTACTTGCTCACTGGCACTATCGAACCCGTAGGTTCATGGCCGCGCGGACATAAGCTCTCCCTACATCCCTATCCTGAGCTAATGCTTTCCAATCATTCCCTGTATAATCTACTTCCCTCAAATCATAGTTAATGTTGTTCTCCCACCTCATTCTTGGTCTAGCAACTGGGCGTTTTCCCTCTGGCTTTCCTACAAGAAGCTTCCATGCACGTCTTTCATTCCCCATACGTGCAACATGTCCTGCCCATCGCAGTCTACGGGACTTAACTGTTCTTATTATATCTGGCTTCCTATAAAGACCATGTAGTTCATTGTTAAGTAGTCTTCTCCATTCACCTGTCTGTTCATCTCTCTTTAGTCCAAAAATTTTTCTAAGAACTTTATTCTCAAATACTCGTAATCTCCTTTCCTCCCTTAAAGTAAGAGTCCATGTTTCGCACCCATATAATATAACTGGTAGAATAATAGTTTTATATATTTTCAGTTTAACGTTTTTTGAAAGGAGTTGGGACATCAAAAGTCTCTGCAATGCATAATAGCACGCATTTCCAGAATTGAGCCTATGTTTAATTTCTTTGTGCATCTCATTCCTATATGTGATTATTGTTCCTAGCTATTTGAATTCTGCTGATGATGTAGTACTACTGGCCGATAGCGAGGAGATACTAAAGGCCAACACGCACACACTATTGAGTAACACTAAGAAATTAGGACTGGAAGTAAATATCAGTAAAACTAAATATATGGTCACACGTAGAAATTCAGTATATAGGCCTAATGGAAATGGACAGCTAAGGACAAATGAGGGAAATTTTGAGGAAGTGGCTGAATTCAAATACCTGGGAACAATAATCACAAATAGGAATGAGATGCACAAAGAAATTAAACATAGGCTCAATTCTGGAAATGCGTGCTATTATGCATTGCAGAGACTTTTGATGTCCCAACTCCTTTCAAAAAACATTAAGCTGAAAATATATAAAGCTATTATTCTACCAGTTATATTATATGGGTGCGAAACTTGGACTCTTACTTTAAGGGAGGAAAGGAGATGACGAGTATTTGAGAATAAAGTTCTTAGAAAAATTTTTGGACTAAAGAGAGATGAACAGACAGGTGAATGGAGAAGACTACTTAACAATGAACTACATGGTCTTTATAGGAAGCCAGATATAATAAGAACAGTTAAGTCCCGTAGACTGCGATGGGCAGGACATGTTGCACGTATGGGGAATGAAAGACGTGCATGGAAGCTTCTTGTAGGAAAGCCAGAGGGAAAACGCCCAGTTGCTAGACCAAGAATGAGGTGGGAGAACAACATTAACTATGATTTGAGGGAAGTAGATTATACAGGGAATGATTGGAAAGCATTGGCTCAGGATAGAGATGTATGGAGAGCTTATATCCGCGCGGCCATGAATCTTCGGGTTCGATAGTGCCAGTGAGTGAGTAAGTAAGTAAGTAAGTAAGGTATTTGAATTCAGCCACTTCCACAAAATGTCTTTATAAAATATACCCATTTTATAATTCAACTAAAATTTCAAGAAACTACTCAATTTGAAATTATAACATTTTATATTATTATTATGCTCAAAAATAAATTTTTGTTTAAAATTGCATCTAAATTTGGTTCTATTCAGATATCGTAACTTTCTATGTTTTACATTTTCTTTGAAAGTTTTGTACAGAAAATGCAGCAGACTTTCTTATATTCTCGTAGTATATATAGTGCATTACCAACTCATTCATATATAAAACCTACAAGGCAGTTAATCCCCCATCAAACCCTCTGCCAATCCACCCCATTTCCTTTTCCTTCTTGACGAAAAAGATAGAAGAAACCATATTCCTGAAAGAGGCAACGCCCCGTAACAGACCATCGACGGACATCGTAAAAATCATCATATGCCCCTCTATCTCATCTCATAGCAGGCAGAGGTTTGATATGCGGTAAATGTACCATTACATACACACGTAACTCGGAGAGAAGTTAAAAGGATGTGGCCATTAAATGAAGAACCGCTACGTGTATACTTCTGACCCTGTATGCCGGAGAAAGATAGTTACTGAATCCTACAATATATCCTTATTAAGTGTTGTATAGGACGGCCACTTGAAGAAATGGACCTTTAAAAATTATGTTATAGCATAATAAAAGAAATGCCTTTACCTGCAGAGTTATTACAGCATCTATGTGTTCTTACATTCCAAAGTCCTTATGAGAAACATTTCATTGGCTTATTTAACGACTTAACTTCTCAGATTTTTAACGATATTTAACAAAATAAAAAAAATAGTGACGTAAACTGTTGATTAGAATCTCTATTTGCCGTTAGAATTAGATTGTTCTAATACCTTTGTCTTGTTAACACATAAGATGAAATGCATTTAGTGAGGATATTGTGGATTAATCTCGTAGACTGCGATGGGTAGGACATGTGGTACGAATAGAGAATGAAAGACGTGCATGGAAGCTTCTTATAGGAAAACCAGACGGAAAACGCCCAGTTGGTAGATAAAGAATGAGGTGGGACAATAATATTAACTATGATTTGAGGGAACTAGATTATACAAGGAATGATTGGAAAACATTGGCTCAGGATAGGGATGTGTGAAGAGCTTATGTCCGCGAGGCCATTAACCTACGGGTGCGATAGTGCCAGTGAGTTAGTTATTATGGATAAAAAATATTGTAGTGAATTGGTGTAATGAAATTTTCTGACTCTTACGAAATATAATAGCACTTTATTGAATAATAATGATATAATAATAATAATAATAATAATAATAATAATATTAACATTAATAATAATAATAATAATAATAATAATAATAATAATAATATTAACATTAATAATAATAATAATAATAATAATCTTATTTTAGAAATTTCTCTACATTACAGTAGGTTTCCTACAACCTGTAATGAATGTTACTACTCCATAAATCCCTATTCTCTGCATCACTCGTTGTTAATCGTCTCGACATCATACTCCCATGCACTCCCTGAACCCACTGTTTTTGGTCTTTCCTTTCTTCTGTTGCCCTCCGATTCAAAATTTAATATAATCTGAGGTATCGTGCCATCTGACATCCTCTTTACGTGGCCAAACCATTTCAGTCTTCTCTCTTCAATAACTTGTAGAATATGTTTTTAAACATCCATTATTCCTCTGAATTTAGTATTGCTATTTTTATATCTTCTTCAATAATAATAATAATAATAATAATAATAATAATAATAATAATAATAATAATAATAATAATAATAATAATAATAATAATAATAATAAATTCGCTGGCGCAATCGAATACGTAAGTTCATGACCGCGCAGACATAAGCTCTCCATACATCCCTATCCTGTACTAAGTTTTCCAACCATCTCCTCAATAATCTACTTTCCTCAAATCATGGTTAATTTTATTCTTCCACTTCATTCTTGGCCTACCTACTGGCCGCTTTCCACACGGTTTTTCTACAAGAAGTTTCGATGCTCCTCTTTCATTCCCATTCGTGCCACATGTCCTGCCCATCTTAGTGTGCGAGACTTAACTTTCCTTATTGTATCCCATAAAGATCATGTAGCTCACTGTTTAATATTTTTTATCCGCTTTGTCTGTTCATCTCTCCTTGATTCAAAACGTTTCCTAAAAAAATATTTGTAATATTTTCTCTTCCTTTAAAATAAGAGCTTATGTTCGCGCGGCTATGAACCTGCGGGTTCGATATTGCCAGTGAATTAGGTTGACTATGTGATTGCAAGGTACCATTAGCTGTCGGCAATGGATGGAAATTACATTTTCCTTGTAATTTACCTAAATTGGGTAGTATTTTAATCTCGCTAACAAAAAGCAAGTCTGCAAACACTTTACAGTTAAAAAAAAGTTCTTTGATCTTTGAGACCGCTGTAATATTAATTTCCTACAGGTAATAATAACAAAATATAAAAACTTTACTTTGAGCATCCCATATTTTAATCCAGTTTCCTTGGCATCAGACCGTTTGTAATGAAGTAATGACCCCTGACTGTACCCCTCTTTTCTCCGCTCCTTCAGCTTCATCTCAGTCAATTATTTAGAATCAAATCAGAGATAAAAGGACGAGAGGGCGAGGTACAGGGCTTTCCTGCCCAACATTTCGCTTTCCTTGGGGTCGATAAGCTCAAACGACTTTATTAGTATAATAAAAAAAGCCGGCTGAAGAAGCTACGTGTATATATATGAATTATTCAAACGATTCGTGCCTAGAAGATTATTCTGTAGGCACCTTAACACGTTAAGCGAGACATAAGAGTGTTGTTCATTAATCATGGGCGTTGTTCTTTCAGTAAACATTATTGATAGGATTGTAAGAAATTCTGTCTAAATTACATTCCACATTAATTGACGGTTCCAACGCTACTATATGCATCGGAACACTGGGTCTTAACCAAAAACCAGGAACGAAGAATAGAAACGACAGAAATGAGGTTTCTGAGGAGTGTGGCTGGCTATACAAAAACAGATCGAAAACGAAATGAAAATATACGAAGAGAAATAAATATATTCATACTATTAGATAGAATTACACAATACAGAGATGAATGGATGAACCACATCAATAGAATGGATAACAATAGAATTCCGAAACAGATTCTTCATTACAAACCACTAGGATGAAGGAATGTTGGAAGACCCAGTAAAAGATGGACATACCAATTCAAGCATGAGATCGGAACAGACCTTAAGATCTAATCCTTGATTTTGATGATGATGATTAATTGAATTGAGTAGGTCGCGGTGGACTAGTGGTTATTTTCTTTGCCTCTGGTCCTGAGGGTCGCGGGATCGTATGAATTTTAGGATGAAAAATCCTAGGAGCAAGTCTTCCTGAAGGGACTTCAAGCCGTGTGTGCCGAGTCTGAAGGCTTTCAGGCTAGTAAAAGATTCTTAAGCCTAAATAAAGAGGCTTCTTTGCAAACATTTACCGAACTTCTTCATGCTAGTTGCCTTCTTGATGTCTCATTGCGTCGATAAGTTGACCGCATACTACTCATGACGTCTGTAGGGAAATGAGCGTAATTAATTTAACTAGGTCTAGTAGCTCCTAATAATGGGCGGGCTAAGGACCAATATCGGGCTGTTACTTCATTCATTCATAGTGTTCTGCCCAAGAGCAGGTCATTCACTGCACACTCAACATTCTCCACTCTTTCCTTAACTCAGCCTTCCTTTTTGTATCTGCATACAAACCATTTATTTAATATTGTCTATCATCTGATGTATTTTTCTGCCTCTAACTTTCTTTCCGTTAACCATTCCTTCTAGGGCATCCGTCAGCAAGCAGGTCCTTCTTAGCCAATGGCCAATCGAATTTATTTTTCTTCTTTATGAGTTCTAAGCATTGTTCTTCCTTCACCCACTCTATCTAGCACATTTTTCATTTTGTCTGTGAATTTTATATTGTGTAATTAAATTCAGGTTAATGTAAGCATTGAGAATGAGGTGGGAGAATACCCTTAAAGTTTAAATTGGCAATATATTATATAAAATCATCATTATCATCATAGTACATTCATGAATTTAGGTCACTTGTTGACCTGTTTCGGCCTCAAGAAACACCATCCAAAAGTCTTTTGAGTGGACGTCCTGGTCTTTTTTATTCCTGCTGGTTGATAGCTAAACATTTGTTTGGGCATCCTGTGATCTTCCATTCGATGAAGATGTTTTAATGTTTTTGTGATCTAGTAGTGTGTATTCTGAAGTCCTCCGAAGGTATGATATAAGATACTTTGATTTAATTTATATATTCAATAAATCAATATAAAAACTAAACACTTAAATTTACTTAAATTCGTGCCGAATTTCACAATATTCCATTCCATTAACACAGTTTTACCCCTCGCCTTATATGTACTTTTACATTTCACACGCTACCCGGACCTTACAGTGGCATGACCTATCGGGAAAGGGATTTTAACTTTGGATTACGCAGATACCTTTTTGTCCACACAAGTACATGTGAATGAGTGATCAGATCAATGTCAGGCTCTCTACCGAGACAACACAACTTTGAGATGAGATACACCATTCACTCATATATTCATACTGAACAAGGCGAATTTGATAATGATGATTATGATGGCCAGATAACGTTGGGGGACCATTTGAGCCTTGACGTTTTCTGATATTTGTCTTACAGGCGAGGAAAAATCCCGAAAAAAAAATCACTCAGGAAACTTGTCCCGATCGGTGATCGAACCCGGGTCCGTTTCGTACAAGGCAGCGACCATACCCTGAGACCAGGAAACTTTAAGCCCCAATCAGTCCCCGAACATCATCTGTTTTAATTCTTGTGTTATGTAAAAAAGAGGGAGTATTTGAGAGAAAAATCAATGATCTCGAAATGAACGCAAAATATCGGAACCACAGAATAATATATCAGGGAATTTCGGTAGGAATAAAAAAGCTTCAGGCTAGAACAGATGTAATTAAAAATAAAAATGGGATATGATTTTAAGTTCCATACTATTGTATGGACTCTTATCAACCCAGCTTCTCTAAAAAATAACTTTAAATTATATATTTTATTCTTCCAGTTACATGGATGCAAAACATGGACACTTACGAATACTTTAAGGGAGGAACAAATATTACACGTATTTGAGTATAAAACGAATTTGGAATATATTTTGACCAAAGAGAGACGAACACACAGGCGAATGAAGAAGATTTACGTAATAGTGAGATACACGATCTTTTTGGGAAATCAGATGTAATAAAAATACAGTGATATCAGTTTAGTTAGTAGTGGAAGGCAGACGCGGGGATTTCACTGTGCACTGCTGACGCACTCGCGGCGGGGAACGGACAGCGTAGGATCGCAGTGATACAACCACACGCATTTTCGTAACTATTTTACAAATTCTCGTACTTACCCCAACTTTATTGAAGCAGGTGTTGGAACTGTTCACCTTCGTTGTCAATACATTTTTGACACCTCTTTACAAAATTTGTTGTACATATTATGGACTGTTGAACGTGATGGAATATTTACACCCGGGAATCGTGTTTTAAAATTTCTTCGTACTTGGCTGGCAGACTGAGTTAATACATATTCTTCATAAATAAATACACATTGTTCAGTAGAAAAAATATTAGCCATTATACAGTTTGCACTAATACACATGTGATTCACTTTACACTTATGTTTTATGAGATACAAATTTTAAAATTAAATAACTTATACACATGTCATTCAGTTTACATTATACACACGTCATTCAGATCACAAGGAAAAGCGATCAAGCACCTTATCTACTCGAGGTACACTATCTGACTGTGACCGTGAACTCGTAAACTGCTGAGTCAGCGTACATTTCAGGTCCCGTGTAAGCCTTCGTTATCGCACAACACAAACCCCGCATCTGCCCTCCGCTACTAAACTGATCTCACTGTATTGAAGTATCATAGACTGCGATGGATAGAATATGTGGCGCGTATGGAGAATGAAAACGGAGCATGAAAACTCCTTGTATGTAAACCAGAACGTAAACCTCCTGTAGGTAGGGTGAGAATGTGTTGAGAGAGTAACATTAATCATGATTTGAGAGAGGTAAATTATATAGTGGATTATTAGAAAACTTAGGTCAAAATAGAGAAGTGTGGAGAGCTTATATTAACGCGGCCATGAATCTCCGGGTTCGATATTGCTAGTAAGTTACTTAGTTTTAAGAGCTGTAGGCTAATTAACACAAATAGTTCAATTTTTAACTAACTAACAAACTCACTGACACTATAACCTAGATACATACGTAGTGGTGATGGTGAAGTGAACCGTCCAGTGTGTGCTGCATACTGAAGCTCACGGGGCATTCTTGGCAGCTAACACCATGGTGGCTATCGAGATGGGGTTGTGGTCCTTCAACCTTAGATGGATTCGCCTGATAAGTCAATGTTGGGTAATAAAAAGTTGATATTATATTATATATAGGACGTCAAAAACTGCACTTCCAGCAAGCAGAGAGCCCGAAAGTCAAGCAGCGCAGAATGAGCCTCGCTATTCTAGGTGAGTGAATCTCTCACGATTTAAGTGGTAGGTCATACAAGTGGAAATTACCTATGTCTTACATAGGTTTATAAGTCAGTTCGTAAAGGGGAAACGCTCCATGGTATTAGATAATTCAGCCAACAAGGGCTGAATATTTTGGAGCATCTTCTCTGCATGATTGCTTAAGTTCGATGTTGGCGTTTGCCGGCCCTGGGTTTGTGTAGAGTTATTTACATTTGTATTTTGTGAAGAGGTGCCAGGATTTAGGACCACTGTGAAAGAGACAAAAGGATGTACCTTCACCGAGGTGAAGATTGTAGGTTGGGCTTTAGAATCAGGGTTTTTTGGAACAGGTTTAGCTGCCTTACTATAAGTTTGAAATGCCGTCTTCAAAGGAGGACAGCCACGATAGGTTGTCGGGTGTCCGGATTCCGCCAAATTCGCACACTTCAGCAAATTTGAGATTCTCTGTTCTGAGACCTTAATGGGACAATATTTGTGACCATGGACCTCAGCGCAGACTATACAACGTAGAGACTGGCTACATGCAGAGAAGGTGTGGTTAAAGGACTGGCATCTAAAACACCGTTTAAGCCCAGTCCTTGTCTCGTAGGCCTCTACTGCCACAAGTGTATACAATAATCTCTTCAGGTTCAAATTACTCTTGCTGAGTAGTGTTGTCTAGATCTAGTTCTGTATTTGAAATTTGGTTGACAGATTTAAGAGGATATCCTAAAGAAAGGATTTCCTCTTTAATTTATTCAACCAGTCGTCGTCGTCAGTATGTAATGGAAATTGTGTCACTTTTTGAACTTCCCTTTTTTCACATCAAGGAAAACATCCATTTTTATATGGAAGTTTCTTCGACCTATGGGAATCGTTCAATCATGAACAGCAACTTCCGGCTATTATTAGGGATTTCCAACCCTCTTTAGCCCTTTTGAATTATTTATATCTTCGTTGATATTTAATAATTTATCTTTTACGAACTTATTTGTTCGTATTCTAGTTTTTTGTAGAATATAGATATCCTCTACCAACGATAACTAGCCGCAGTCCGGTGCCAAAGGATCAGTGGTTGGACACACCAATCCCGCATTCAGTTACTAGTTGAATTTCATTGAAGTTCTAGTTGTTTCACTTGATGCACTGAGCCGCCAACAGGAAGAGTGCCACCACCGCAGAGCCGCCCGCCCTAAAGAGGGCAAGAGCGGGAAGTCAAGTCGGCATTCCAAACAGAAACGGCTCTTTTTCGGATTTAGCTGTTATTATTTTTTAATTTTGAATTTAGAATATTTATTGGACTTTGATGATTTTACTAGTGGCCCTGAAGAGAGCCTTTTCAAGACCTCCCTTAGCGACAGCTCTTTCTTAAGCTGGTATCTATAGTACTCATTTTTTAAATAATTAAAATACTGCCTCAGCTTATGGAAGTCTTCCACGGAGGATGTATAATAATGCAGTCCTTCTCCACGGGTAATGACCACTTTCATATTGTCACATGTTTTAAGTTCTCTGTTCATGCGGAACAAATCCCTATGACCAATAACAGTAATTGGCGGGGATTTCTGTCACGCGGTGTCATTATCAAGAGTAGGTACTGATTTCGTAGTGGTCGTAGTAGGGCTAAAATCCAGAGTGGGTGGCATTACATTCGAATATGTTGCAGCAGTTGGGGTTGAGTTTTCATCAAGTACTGAAAATATATTCTTAGAGGCAACCGCTGGAACAATAGCTCGAGCCACTTCGGATTGCTTGGAACGGTCTTTTTCACCTTCAGGTTTGACAATTCCCTTAGTCAAATTGACCACCTTTAGATTCTTTCATTTTTCTTTTTCTCAATTTGAGATTCTGGTGCTGAATCTGACTCAACTCCACTAATACGGCAGATTGAAATTCAACGGCGAAATCTTTAACTCATTCAACATATCATTGAAGAGAGCCAGACCAGGTGATTGATTTTGAATAATGCCTTTGAGTCGTTGCAAGCACCCTGACGTAAATTCTCCAGCCGCATCGGACTTCTCTTATTCACTAAAAATTGTCAAATAATGCATTATAATGAAAAAAGTTCCACGAATTTGGTGGATGACTTCACTTAAGTTTTTACTTTTTTCACAATTACCAATTACGTTGTTATACAAATGTTTCAAATTTATTTAGGGAATCTTTCCAGAGTATGAGAGGTCCGATGTCCTCGTCTCCCAGGTCCATTGGCCCGTCAAGATATAGCATATATGCCATGCTTGGTTTAAACCATGATCTAGTTCAATCACTACACTAAATTCGCAGAATGCACTTGTCTCCAATGGTTCGGTTAAACACAGTCACAGAATGGTATTGGAAATCACCACAGCCTGATCTCGAAGGCACGTCACACGCAAATAAGTAGGAAGCAGACTCGTAAATTAAATTTTTAATTTAGTTATAAAACACTAAAAACAATGGGACTGAGCCGATTGCCTGGTCTGGAATTAGCTGCCACGCCCTAAGATTGGCCAATCACACATCACTTTATTTTGGCCAATCGCAGAACAAAGTGTAACTATCAGTCATAGCACAATATGTATGTTTTTCCATTTGAAGCATTATGTTGTTTGTTAACTATGGAGTTTTCATGAAAAGTTGCCAAGAGCACGTGGTGTTCCCACTTCCAGTTGCTTTTCAATCAACCTTGCAGTCACAATACGATGACGATCTGATGATATGATATGGACTAAAGCTCTCCATATATTTCTATCTAGAGCTAATGCTTTCCAATCATCGCCTGTATAATTCACCTCCCTTAAATCGTGGATGTTATTTTTCTACTGTTTTTATTTCATCTGGTTTCCCATAATGAGCATATAGTTCACTGTTAACTAGTCTTCTACGTTCATTTGTCGGTTCGTCTGTCTTTAGCCCAAAAAAATTCCTTAGAACTTTATTCTCAAATACTCGTAATGTGTATCCTCCCTTAAACTATATGCCATTTTTTTTCATTCATTTAATATAACTAAAACAATGACCGTTTCATATATTTTTGTATTTCAATTTTTACAAAACCAATTGAAAACAAATTTGATCCGGCTGAGTTTTTATCATTTATGATAAATTAGATTTATATATTTTGTCTGTCATCTCCTCAGCCAGACATAATATCATTTCATAATTTTTCGAAGTTTTATACATTCAAAAAATCATGGAATATTGATTTGTAATTTTCCTAAATAATTATATGAATTCTTGGAAACAGTTGCTGACCCAGTACGAATATTGACGCATTACAATTATTAAATGGAGGATGGGAGAGTAAAGTTGGTAACAGCACTCTAATAAAACCTATTCAATTCGCATGAAGTTTCTGATTCGGTACTTCATTGTTCTCAACTTTATCGCTGAGTACAGCTGTTAATTAATGTAAAAGCTGGAAGTGCTGTGCTCGGTTGCAGAGATGCTTAAAGCATGCTACGTTGCATGTATGAGAGATTCTTATGTTCCAATTTCAAATGCTCCCCATATAATTGACGAGAAATTATTTAAACTAAGCATCAGATTCATTGACGTAATGTGAGTAATAACATGTCGATTATCAATAATTATTATTGTGATGTACACTCTAGAAATTATATATTTATTTATAAATTTCACCATACTAATATTATTAATTAGCAATTATTAATGTATTTTCTTTTATAAAATATTATCTAGATCGATCAAAAATTTAACCTGATGTTTTAATTTAACCGATATATTAATATATTTTATTTTATTACTTTCCTCATTTTTTATTTGGAGATTGTTTCCTTTGCAAGTAGATTTAAAAAATTGCTCCTGAAATTAACAAATTTTCATTTAACCATCAAGGAAATCGCATTTCTTATAATGATTATTATTATTATTAGTAGTAGTAGTAGTAGAAGTAGTAGTAGTAGTAGTAGTAGTTGTTTTTGTTGTCGTTATTATTGTAGTAGGACTTTGTTAGACTAAAAGTAAGATACATACAATGTTAATTGCAAATAGGGATCGCTCGGACAGTAAGCCACACATACTGCTGACAGTCCGTTTCATTAAATTGGTGTCTAGTAATAATATTAAAAACCAAAACAATAGATAACAATACAATATTATATTATACATTAAGCTAGATATAGTTATTAAGTACAGGATTCTTCATTTATAACCTGACGGGCATATGGCGTTTTGCCTATAAGCAGTTGAGTGTGCCACAACCGCTTTGCTCCTACATACACTCCACGTGTAAAGCATGTATAAAATCTTACCTTGTAGAAGATGCTGGAAATGTCCAGCCTCGGCTAAATAGGCATTATATCGGGAAAACATATTCTGACTTAATTGATTAAGTTTGGTCACTGTAATTTTTCCGATTTCATTTCTAATATTTTGTTTTAGTTCTTCCAGTGTATGAGAATTTGTCTTGTAAACTTTGTCTTTGAGGTTATCCCACAAGTAAAAATCACACACTGCTAGATCAGCGGAGCGAGAGGGCCATACACCAGCACTAATCTCTCTATCTTGAAACACTTCCCTAATTTCATTCATGTATGAGCAGTAGCAAAATCTTGTTGAAACCACCCATATAATTCCTCTTCTTTTGTCAGTTCACGAAAAAAATGAGGTAAAAATGTAATTTCGGTACCTCTCTTCTATAAGGTAAAATTTTCATACATGCTTTACGCGCGGAGTTTATGTAGTAGCAAAACCGACTGTGGCATACCCAACCGCACAGAGGCAAAACGCCGTGTGCCCGTTAGGTTTTTAAAAGAAGAACTCTATATAAATAATATTACAATTTACTTACATACCGGTATTTATTTCTTCACGAACAAGTGTAGTTCTTATTTTCCGCTTCATGTCCAGAAATTTACTCATGTTTATCCAAATTTCTGGGTTTACCTCTAACTCGTAGCATGCCAAACTATGAAGATTTTAATTTAGAAATCTTTCAGACAACTATGATAAAGACGTGCAAAAAAACTCCTGCGTTTTCTATGTATGTGTGGAAAAATCAGAAGAATGACAAGAAACAAAACAAGAAGTGACTATCACTTAAAATAAATGTTACAACACAAAGGCTGTGTCATCATTTTTGTATGACAGTGAATGTTAGGTGATGAATAAAAAGAATGAAAGAATAAATGCATTGGAAATGAATTGTTTTAAAAGCAATGAAGAGATACTCATTAAAAGGCAATAAAGGTTGGGCAGGAATATATATTTTAAACAACACTGTATGCGGTAAATATATATAAAAAGAAACAAATACGAACATTTAAAATGCAATTGTAAAATATACAATAACAGAGAGATGGCATTTGAAAGCTAGAAAAATGGACAATACATTTCAACACAGGTTGATTTCTAGCGACGATCGGCAAGCATTTTGAGAAGGGAGAAAATTATAAATGATGTTACAAGAGAAAAGATGAAATTGTAATAATTCCGTGTTGAATCTAGCAAAACTACCAAATTAAGATGGTTTTGGACACATGAAAAGGATGACGGAAGGCAGATTATCGAAGAAGAATTTTGAATGGAAAGCTACGGGAAGAAGAAATGGGAGAAAATCAAAAGTAACAAGACACAAATAGACAGAACAATTGAAGAAAGAGGATTGGAGGAAAGGGTATGGAAAAATAGAGATGAAAGGGGATTGGCTATAGAATATAGTAATGGGTACCTTAAAATAAATAAATAAACAAACGTTTTATTTATTCGCATAAAGTTATGGCCATAGAGCCTTTTCTTATACTCAACCAGTTTAAACACACAAAGTACAGATTTATAACTATAAATAGAATAGGCCTAAACAAGTTATAATACTCTTAAGAAAAGTAAAAAAAAAAAAAAAAACTAGAATATGTATAAATGTAGACCAATACATATAAACATAGACTTTATTTTATACTAAACAAAGTAAATCATATGCACTATCGAATTCGTAGGTTCATGGCCGCACGGACATAAACTCTCCACACATCAATATCCCTAAGGTAAAGGTAAAGTGATCCCACTAAAGGCCTCGGGAGGCCCTTGGGGAGTAGGAGCTTAAGGCTCCCACTTTTTCTGGACAATCGGCACTTGATGTCAGCCGGGTTGACAGCCCTGCGTGACGGCCGCCTTTACCCCCAGAACAAGCATCTGGTACTCATTTACGTTAGAGACTGAGTCCACCCCAGGGCCATAGTGCCGCCAGAAGGTTTAGTTCAGTTTAAAAATCCTGACCCCGCCGGGACTTGAACCTTCGACCTTCCGGCTTGTAGCGCAGTGCCTTAACCACTACGCTACGGCGTGCCCCCATCAATATCCCTAGCTAATATTTTCCAATCATCCCCTGTATAATGTACTTCCTTCGAATAATGCTTAACGATATTCTTCCATCTCAGGCTTGATCTACCAACTGTTCGTTTTCCCTCTAGTTTTCCCACAAGAAGCTTCCATGCCCCTATTTTTATTCCCCATTCGTGCTACGTAATGAGCATAATAATAATAATAATAATAATAATAATAATAATAATAATAATAATAATAATAATAATAATGAGTAAAGTAAAGTAATCCCACTACAGGCCTCGTGAGGCTCTTGGGGTAGTAGGAGGTTAAGGCTCCCACTTTTTCTAGACAATCGGCACTTGATGTCAGACGGGTTATCAGTCCTGCGTGACGGTCGCCTTTTCCCCCAGAACAAACATTTGGTACTCATTTCCGTTAGAGGCTGAGTCGACACCAGGGCCATAGTGCCGCCAGAAGGATTTGGTCAGTTTAAAAATCCTGACCCCACCGGGACTTGACCTTCCGACTTGTAGCGCAGTGTCTTAACCACTACGCTACGGCTTGCCCCAATAATAATAATAATAATAATAATAATAATAATAATAATGACAGCGAACGAATGGGAAGTTAAAGAAGGGCATGGATACTTCTTATAGGAAAATCAGAGGGGAAGTTCTCAGTAGATAGGTCGAAAATGAGGTGAGAGAATAATATTCACCATTATTTGAGGGAGGTGAATTACGCTGAGTAACAAAAAAGAAACTTTATTTTGTCTCAGAAAGAAAAATATATGATTCTGATTGTATTTTTTCTCATGAATTCAAATATGATATCGGTTTTTCTCCATCACGCAATGTTTTTCAGAGACAGGAATTTATAATTTCAAACACTTTGATATTTTCTACATTCATAACTACACAATATTCGAACATTCGGACTCACCTAGAAGTGACGATTTTCTGCTATATTTCGCCTGTGGAGCATTCCTCTTGATGGTCCAACAATAATCGGTCAGCATATTAGGATTCCATTTGCCTTGATATCTCTTTTCCATAGCTGAAATCTCCTGATGAAAGTGTTCCAATGGACAAATGGACGAAAAAAAGTTTATTAAAAAATAATTATTTAAATCCATTAAATGAAATTGAAATAAAGAATGGTGGGTGATGGAGAAATTCCGAATACATATTTAAAAACATGATAAAAACTGCTTTAAGTACAACTATTGGTACTCATGAGAAAAAAATCATGTTGACCAGTGTTGTACATGATGAGTGGAAACAATAGCTCTGCATAGGGATGTTTACAGATCTTATGTCCGCTTGACCATGAACCTATGGGTTCGGTAGTGCCAGTGAGTTAGTAAGAGATAATTATATGTTAATTATACAATTACCACCAATTAACACATGCACATTAAGCTGAATGTAATATTCAAACCGAAGTTAAAGCTTACATAAATTTAGATATATTTAAACTAACTAATACCCGGCGTGACTCTGCTACCCCTGAATAAATTAAATTCGTTTTCACTGTATATTTAGTTGTATAAGTAAAAAGGAAAAGTAGTTATAAATTTATATCGTAATTATTTTTAGATACCCTGTGCTTAATACCCAACTTTGCCCGGGAATCTACTTAACCCGATCTTCCGGGCTACAATGAGTGAAACACAAAAATGGTTATTGCAAGCTATTCGTAAAAGATAGGCATATGTTGCCGAAAGACCATGTATTAAAAATATTATTTTAAATTTTTAATTATTGTATATCATTGACTATTTTGGCAGATAAGTGCCCCAGAGTTAGAATCTGGTGATGGGACTTTTTTGTAGAATTTTGTAGATGAGCCTATTCAATTCTGTGCTCACTAATTTCGTATATTTGTTATGATTTAGGCAGCGTTTAAGTGTCCAAAAAGCTACTTTTTAGTGCACTGATGCCCATTTTTTATCCCCGGCCCTATAGTACGTACGGTAATTTGTTATATATGTTAATGGTTGTATGAAAATACTCTAAATGATGATAAAACTCTTATTCAAATCCGTCAAGTAGTTTTTGAGTCCACAAAGGACAGACAGACAAACAGATTGAGTAGGCTACACATTTTTATATACAGAGATGATTATAATTTTCTTTATTAAGATATTTTTACTAAAAATCAGATTGAACTTTAGAAAAAACTAAATCCAAAATCAGTGAAACTACTGTTAATATTTTCAGGAGAGGATTTTTCGCTGCTGATAGATAATTTCAGTCGGCAATATTTGTTTGGTATCACGAACAGCTCCCACTCTTTGAATACAGTTCCTCACCCCTATATCGTTTCATTGCAGAAGAGATTGGAATGGCACACCGAATGGTTGATCCCTCGCTCTTCTGGTTTATATCATGAGTTTTCCCGCCCCCTATCTCTTTCCTGTTTCCATTACTTTTAATGTATGAAGCGTATCGTTGAATTAGGCTATAAGCAAAGCTTCCTCCATCCCCTTTTGCTGCTCTTCTGGTAGCCAATATTAATTACTTGATGGGATACGTAGTCCATCCATCCACCTAGTTAGTTAATACCGTACGTATTCGTTCTGATCACTAGGAAGGTCGCATCACTTTCTCATCTGCCATCATATTGAACTTTCAACTAATGCTCATTTTTACATTTCTAATGTCAGATTTTTTAAAACTTATTCCAAACAAAAGGGGACATTTTGTGTGGCAATAAATTTTAAGTTCGTTTATTCTTAATTAATTTATGCCTGCTTACATTGGGACACTCGTAGTGTAGTTAGTTAAGCTATAAGTCGGATGGTCGGGAGTTCGAGTCCCGGTACAATTTATTGGTATTTTACAGCCATTTAGAGATGCCATTAAGTTGTTTAGAAAGAAACAGACATTCCCATTAACAGTTCTTAATCTGATATAAAACTTCTGGCAGCACCGTGCTCTTGGATTAACTCGACCTCTAGCGGAAATGAGTAAATACTGCCGTCACCGGGCCGACAACCCGGCTGACATCCCGTGCCGATTGTTTACAAATGTGGGAGCGCCCCAGGGGCCTCCTTGGGCCTGTAGGGGAATCATTCTGCATTTTTTTTTACCTATGTATATTTTTTTTTCTTTGCCTTGTCAACTCTATATTGTGTATTTATGCTTATTACGTATCATTATTCAACAAGTAGATAATTCACAATTGTTATTATATGTAGCCTATAATTTAACCCTGGTGAAGTTGAAGAGAATACTTCACTGTATTAATTCCATCAGGTAAAATAAATAAGTAATATTAGCTCCGGATAGGGATGTATGGAGATTGTCCTCCTGGCCATGTACCTTCGCGTTCGATAATCCCGGAGAATTAGCTAATTGTACTTTATTTACTATTGTCTCAATCGTGGGCAGCTTCCTATAAATGTTTTATACTGATATAAACCTAATTGATATATAAAATTTAAAAAAATGTACATTTTTTAATTCAATGCCCCAGGTTGTTGTTTCGACAGTTCTGGTATATAATTGGTACCTGGGATTTCAGTCTTCCTCAAATATCAAATGCTATCATTTATTTTGGATACCTTTCGAAGCATATTCTCTACTTCTGATTCTGCAGTAGTACTTGCTATAATAGCTAATACCAGAAGCAGAAAATGAAACATATGTTACGAAAGGCCTCCAGAATATTTGTCAGCATTCGATCTTTCTGAGAACGACAGAGATCTCAGGTACTAATTTAATATTTTAACTTTAATGCAGTGGCCTCAATGGTGTTTCGTAATGAATTATACTCGTACAAGTATTGAATGAGTAATATGTTTTACTAAAATCTTATATCTGAAGATTGTAATTTCATTGATTTACTTATTTATTTTATTAATTGTATTTATTTATTCCCCAGCTGCAGCTCATTACACAAAATGCATATAAATCTATAATTCCGGCACTCCCTTGAATGAGCGAAGGCTCGTGCTTAAGGGAGGATTTCATTATAGAGGGAACACAGAAATAAACTATTATATTCAAATAATCAAGAGATTTTTTTAATACTCGGGAGAGACGAAAAAATGCTTTAGAGTTTATTCATGTCTTCTATTTGATTCACTGATAGACACGTTACTGTACAATTTACTATGATTATACTTCTCGTATTATTTAAAAATATATATATCATGACTCTGAGATATTACAAATGTTAGCAGAACGAAAATAAAGATCTTATACGTGTTATTCATTGAAAAACTGTTAGTGTTTACTCACAGTTCTTTGAAGTTTTTAAGCTTTTTAATATCAGATCATCACAGATTTTAAAACAAATCACAATTTTATTATTTTTAATTAGATCAATCTTAGTAATATAAATATATAATTTGACTTCATTATGAAAAAACTACTAATGTGTTAAAACAAATAATTTTAATATAATTCAATAAAGCTGAAAGTTACATCCTGTTATTAAACTGAACAAGGGAATTCTTTACAACATGTGACGCGACAAATATTTCAAAAGTTCTAATCATACACCATGCGCATGCGCATGCTCCAACAAACGCGAAGCGGTTTACACTACGGAATCGCGGGATCCAGCCAACATACACACGAACCTAAAAGCTAACCTAACGCAATTTAAGTACTCTAATCTATGAAAGACCAACCTAAAAGCACAATTTAAGCACTCTAACATGTAAAATAATATAATATCCAAAAGTAAATACTAAGTTCTGAAATTCTGAAGTATATGTGTATAGTTAATTAGTACACACTCTATGTTGGCTGCACTGGAACGCGACTTTATTTTCACTTAGAATATTCGTTAAAATCAATATGGCTGCCACGTCTTCATGCTACGTATGTAGTTAAATATCATAGAAAAATATTTACAAATAATCGTTAGAAAAATGAAAAAATCATTGTAAGTGGTGAAAAATATTTTGAAAAAATTGAATCTTAAGAATAAAATTTGACAGGAGTTTATGATGGAATTAAAAAAAAAGTTGCGTCACGTGTTGGAAAGAATAGTCTCGAACTAAACTATTTAATATAATTAAAGCAGCAGTTTCAATGTGTCAAGATTCTCTTAAATAGTCTGGTAGTCTCTAGGAATAAACGGATGTGAGTCCCTCTAAATGCTACCACTATTTTGTTCCTCAAGTAGAACTGGAGAATCATTGAAGTTCATAGAATGAGTACCTTATTTGTGTTTTGGCGGGAGGTCTTAATAGTCATGAAATAGGTCATGTTAAAATGCATCATTTAATGATAATTTTCAGTGAGAGTTAAATTAGATTTTATGCTTAGAATTCAAAATACAGTCGTGTCTTCATATTTAGTTTCTATTGACTTCTGTTTCGCATACTGTTGTTTAATTATTCCATTTATTTCACTTTTGTACTTTTATTTCTAGCCTACACATTTATTTATTCACAATTTAATAGTCCTTCGTAATTTAATTCCGATTCTTATTCAGTAATTTTTATTCTTTTAAAATTCTCCTTAAGATTTTTCCTCACATTGCTAAAGCTTCCTTTGTTTTGTTAAAAATTGGGAAAATAAAACTTCATAAAACAATGAAAGTCCACTGATCCGCTATGTATTTTATAAATCATATATATATATATATATATATATATATATATATATATATCCATCCATAGTAATTCTGCCCGAAGGCAGGTCCTTCACTGAAATCATAGCATTTTTATGCTATGCTTCCAGTTTCCTAGGGAACTGTGAGGTGTGGTAGCTTCCCGTTGCTTTCCACAATATATATATATATACATAAGGACTTTATTAGACTAAAACTAAGATACATACAATGTTATTTACAAATATGGGTCGCACGGGCAGTAAGCCGTACGTGCTGTTGACAGTCCGTTAGAATAAGTTAATGTTTGGCAATAATATACTTAAAACAAAACAAAAAAAGCACAATAATATTACAATTAGATATCAATACAATTACATTATACATTAACTTAGTTATGTAGAATTATTAAGAATTAATGGTATTGTAATTTGTTAACATATGTATTCTCTAATGATTGAGTGTTGTTCTTATTTACCGCGTTTTGTCCAGAAATTTACCCAAGTTTATCCAATTTTCCGGGCTTTCCAATAACTCGTAGCATGGAGGCGGCTCCGTGGCGCAAGCGGTTAGATGCTCGCCTCTCACCGCTGGCGTCCCGAGATCGAGTCTCGGTCACTCCAAGTGCCACAATTTCATTCCACCACTTTCTCTATGCTCATCGCATTAATTTCGTTCATCTGCCCCTGAGATGGTGCGTCAGGCGTGGTCGGGCCGGCACCCTTGTCATTCGCATACCTCTATATATAGGGATTCATTTCATCTCATCCCTCGACCCGACTCTGAGTTGGACACGAGTTGAGGATATTTATTTATTCATATATATTTTACTTAACGTTTAATTGGAAACTTTGCCATTGTAAAATTGCTGTCCGGAAAATCCATCAAAAGTGTTCGGTCCCGAGTATTCCATACCATTAACTCTGTTTAACCTCTCACTTTTAGGCACATTTTACATACCACACGCCAACAGGACCTTATAATGGTAAACCTGTCGGGAGAGAGAGATTTAAACTGTAGATCACACACTTACTTTTTTTTTTGACTTCACAAGAACATGGAAGGTCTCCTTGAATGAGTGATCAGCTCAAGGACAGGCCTTCCTCCGAGACAAAACAACACTAAGATGAACCACACCATTCATACACACATTCATACTAAACTTGACGAATATGGTGATGATGATTGTCATGACCAGATGATCGGAAACTGCTTGGGCCTTACAGTTTTCTAACTTTGTCTTAGACGTATGGAAAACTCCATCGTCACAGGTACGATTCATAAAATGTTAATAATTTGTCTCAATTACTATTCGCCAAGGATAGGAACATATTATTATTTGTAAAAATCTTCCACTCAGTTGTGGTTGAGACTTTCAAAGCTGCTCCAAGAATTTTATATCAATTATATACAATCCATGTTGTGTTTGAGAACAATGGTTTCCAGTCGTACAAAAAAAACTAGACAATCGTATCATGCATTGAAAGTACTCTATTATTAAAATTCAACTGCAACGTGATGTAACGGAAGTTGACAGAGCCATCGAAAGATTGCATGCTGGAAATTCACCGCCTGCTGAAAAGAGGAAGTGATTTCAGATCGATTCTGGAATACCTAGAATTATGAAGAATATAAAACTTGTATTCGGGGAATAGGTCATAATCTCTCTGGTAACATTAATTTTCGCATTGTTTTCACCTCCATTAAAAAGAAAATCTTACCTGTAAAATGCCTAGTATTTATTTTCGTAAGTCCACCGCTGTGGTCTCGAGGTAGCGTGCTGCCTTGTCACGCAGCGGGCCCGGGTTCGATTCTCGGTCAGGACAGTTTTTCTGGGCGAGGTTTTTATCAGGGTTTCTCCTCACCTGTAAGACAAATGTCAGGAAAACTTTAAGGCCCAAAAGGTCCCCGAAATCATATGGCAATCATCATCATCCTTATCATTATCATCATCATCCTTCGCCGGTGTGGAAAGCAACGGGAAGCTACCACACCTACAATTCCCTAGTAAAGCTGCAAAGCATAGCATGAAAATGCTATGATTGCAGTGAAAGACCTGCCCTCGGGCAGAATTACTATGGATGGATATTTTCATAAATAAATCACAATTCCATAGTTTAAATTATAAAGACATCTAGTGACAAATCTAAAAGCCTACAAATAATCCACATGTTGTTCCAAGCTATAGCCGAACGGTGTAAGACATCATACCTTGTGGTAGAGTTGCGGGGCTCGAGCTGATCCGAGTCCCTATGGGCGAACAAATGTTTTCAAGTAATTTCGGTTCGTATGGATCCAGTACTCATCCAGAATCGTGAATAATTTGGCTAGCTAAAAAATAGCGGATTTTGAAAAAAAAAATTCTAACGGTTGATAGCTCGATGTGGTGACCACATTTCACCACTTCATTGACTGCTCGATCATCCACTTATGTTACATGTGGATGTGAGGCCAGCGGTCTGTGGGTAGCTTAGGGTCTTCTAGGCTTGCCGCTTCATGACATTTTAGATACTCGTACGTACTGTTATTTACTATGTCCTACATTAGGTATGTCTATATGGTAGAAAAATGTGTGTTATTTCTTAGTTTGAGTACCATTGGATTAGGCCTATTGGTTATTACTCATTCAAAATATCTCTGTAGGCGGAAGAATCAGGAAGCTCTGTTTGTTGGTACACGTGACGTCATATAAGGCAGTGTACACTGTCAGCGTCCCACGTCCCATTCCCCTTTGCACTCATAGATAGCAGTGTCACGTGTTCTATTCCTGCATAAACACAACTGCAGCGCCCTCCGTCAACAACTGCGCTTACTCCTTAAACGGGTAATAACATTGGTTCATGTAAACAGCGAGAAGAGAGTACAGTCTGATAATGAGAACCTCATCACTATATTCAATTTCTAAACTCATGATTTGTAAATACTAGAATGAAAATGTAATATTGTTATGAATAAATAAATTATTTACGAGTTGTAGACTAATGTTGCGTCGTATATTTCTCCAGACTATTTAACTCATGTAAAGTAAAGTGTTCTGGGGGTAAAAGACGGCCGTCACGTAGGGCTGACAACCCGGCTGACATAAAGTGCCGATTGTCTAGAAAAAGTGGGAGCCTTAACCTCCTACTACCCAAAGGGCCTCCGGGCCTGTTGTGGGATCACTTTACTATTTAACTCATGTCCCAAATGGGAGTCAATGACCAATCACACTTCAATGATTTTTTATTTACAACCAATCACAGTCGTGTTTCGCCTCGAATTTATCAACTGAAGTTTATCATATTAAAGAGAGCTCATCTTCTTTAACATTCTGAATAGGTCATAGCATTATTTTGCAGTGACAGACTCTCCAACAAATACGGCTACCATACTGTATATATAGTGCATGAATGTTAGCAGATAGCGCATGTGGGAGATAGTATAAAAGCATTTGTAGCAATTGATTATACCACAAAAAAAAAACATTGCTTGCACTTTCTTAAACGAATTATTTTCCAGGAAATGACGTTGCAGAAAAATATAATTGGCATATTTACATCATAGGACATCAGAAATGAATTAATACCTATTATGTTGGTTATAAATTTCTCCACTAGGGTGCATTCTTACAATATTGCGATCCTTTGGCAATAAATAATATGATCTGGTTGCAGTGATGAACAAAAGGACCAAATGAGGCGTACCAATCGTTTCTCATTTGTTTTCAAACATCGCCGTTTACATTAAATATATATATATATATATTTTTTTTTGATCCCACAACAGGCCCGGAGGCCCTTGGGGTAGTAGGAGGTTAAGGCTCCCACTTTTTCTAGACAATCGGCACTTTATGTCAGACGGGTTGTCAGCCCTGCGTGACGGCCGCATTTACCCCCAGAACAAGAGTCTGGTACTCATTTCCGTTAGAGGCTGAGTCGACCCCAGGGCCATAGTGCCACCAGAGGGTTTGGGTCAGTTTAAAAATCCTGACCCCAACGGGACTTGAACCCTCGACCCTCCGGCTTGTAGCTCAGTGCCTTAACCACTACGCTACGACGTGCCCCACATTAAATACGATATATATAAATCGTATATAAATATTTTAAAATAAATATAGTTAAATAATGATTTGTGAGTAAACAGCTTAATTTTATTCGTTAAATAGTCCTAACAAATGCCACTCTTGATTTCCAAATTCTCTAGATAAATTCACGACTCACTTCGTGAGTCATGAATTTATCGGTAATTTGGAAATCACTCGTGACATTACTTATGATAGTCTTTAAAATGTGGATTTTCTAGTAGGACATTTTTGTTATGTCGGATATACCTGTGACGTGTCTATACATCAGAGAAACCTACCCAGGAACGAGTATAAGCGAACATTTCTCCAGCCCTTTAGGTATGTCTAGTGCAAACGGGACCAGTTTTCCTAGACAAAATTTGTGATGTGGCAAAAAAATAATATTACATTTGGTTCTGCTACCTTATAAATCGATACTATGACCTTCCCTTATGTTTCTGAAACAAGAGCCGAAACATCCTAAATAAATCAAACAAGACATTATTACACTTAAAGAAATATATGATACTAGTACTAGAAATAGGCCTAGTAGTAGTTGTTGTTGTAATCCTCTTGGAAGCATAGGGCATTAGCGCTCAGTTTCTTTGCTATATATTTGACTTCAATACAGCTTTTCCCTTGTTCTTCAAATTTTGTTATAACTGTGCTGCGCCATGTATTTTTTTGTTCTCCTCTTATCCTAGGCAATCCCTATGGGTTCAATTCCAGAGCTCTCTTTGACACACTCTCTAGTTCTCTTCTGAGTATGTACCTAATCCATTTCCACCTACAATTTTTAATCTCCTTTCTTTTTAAATTTGTGATGATGTCTTTCATAATCATCCTTTTTTATATGGGTTTTGGCCACCAGATTTAAAAAAGAAATATCACGCACCCGTTTACATATATCTGCAATTTTTTGTACAATGCAAATGTTTAATCGAAAATCTCACACACATGTGGCATTGTAGCATTGTACTTTCTTTCTCTTTTTTTTTTTTTTAATGTCCCAGGTTGCCTTTCAACATTCCTGGTGTTCTCTCCTGGCATGGTGTACTTGTAACTCACTTCTGAGGTTGGGCGCCTGGAAGGCGGCGTTACGTTGCCCTGATGATATGATGGGTGATGATAATCCTAAGCTTAATTTAAGATGAATATGAATGATGATGAATGCGATGACCATATGATTTCGGGGACCGTTTGAGCCTTAACGTTTTCCTGACATTTGTCTTACAGACGAGGAAAAACCCCGATAAAAACCTCACCCAGAAAAACTGTCCCGACCGGGGATCGATTATTGAATGATCTTAATTTAGTTCTTGTTGAGATATAAACTAAAATCAACTAACCCACTGGCACTATCTAACGCATAGGTACATAATCTCTCCATACACCCCTATCCTGAGATGTTTTCCAATCATCCCTGTATAATCTACTTCTCATAATTTCATGGTTAATGTTACTCTCGTATCTTATCCTTGTTTACCAACTGGGCGTTTTCCCTCTGGTTTTTAACAAGAAGCTTCCATGCACCTCTTTCATTCCCCATTCGGGCTACATGCCCTGCCCATTGTAGTCTACGAGATTTAACTGTTCATATTATATCTCGCTTCCTATGCTCACTGTTACGTAGTCTTCTCCATTCATCTCTCTGTTTACCTCTCTTTGATCAAACAATTTTCCTAAGAACTTTATTCTCAAATGCCCGTAATCTCCTTTCTTACCTTAAAGTAAGAGTCCATGTTTTGCATCCACATAACATAACTGGAAGAATAACAATTATATATATATATATATATATATATATATATATATATAATTATATAGGCCTATTTTCAGTTTAATATTTTTTTCTGAAATGAGTTGGAACGACAAGATTACGAGTGACAATTGTGAGAATAGAGCTTTTAAGATATGAAGGCTAGAGGAAACAACCAGGTAGGTCACTTTCTTCCTTGTATCCTAGAAAACGTACTTTAAGTTTTATTACAAAAGTCGATAAAAAACCAAAACCACCAATTAAAAAAGTTAAGAGTGTCAATGCGTTTCAGTAGCTACTCTACCATTATCCATTATCTACATTTAATATTGACTTAATCAATAAATATTAAGTCTTGATAGTGGTAGCGTCGCTACTGAAACGCGTTGACAACTTTAACTTTTTTTAATTAGTGATTTGGGTTTTTATTCACTTTCTGTAAAACAATTTTATCACCAACAAGATCCTATTTATTGAATACAGTGTTTTAGTTGTATAACATCAATACTTCCTTAACCGTGTCCCAAACCTTGGACATAAATAAATCCATCAGTAAACTATATCCCTTACTGCTCACACTTGTAAATGATAGTGCTTTCCATTGAGAAGCTAATGACACCTCAATCTCCATTTAGATAAAATAGTGACTTGCGTATTTTTCTTTCCTTGTTCCCTTCATATGATAGAATCGTCATCATCAGCAGCAGCACTACAGCCTTAGGTGGCTTAAGTGTCCCTCTAGAATTTCTCGCCAGGTTTCTCTACCTCTGGTAATCGTCCATCAGTTCTTGAGTTTTCAAGATTTGATATATGTCCACCGCTGTGGTCTCGAGGTAGCGTGCTGCCTTATCACGCTCCGGCCCAGGTTCGATCCCCGGGCGGGAAAGTTTGTTTTTTTTTTGATGAGGTTTTTAATCGGCGGTTTTCCTCACCCTGTAAGACAAATGGCGTCAAACTTTGTAGGGCCCAAACGGTCCCCGAAATCATATGGTCATCATAATCATCATCATCATCCATATTCATGTTAGATTAAGCTTGGGATTAGGGGCTCTCCTAGTCCACCACCATCATCATCACCCATCATATCATCGGGGTAACGTAACCCCGCCTTCCAGGCGCCCCAAACCTCAGACATGGGTTAAAATTACGCCATTGCTAGGAGAGAACACCAGAAATGTCTAAAAGGACAAACTTGGGGCATTAAAAAAATTGATATCTTGTAGTACTCCATCCATTTCATCTCAAATAACGTCTATTTCCCGTTCTCCTCTGTCTTCCTTATCGCTTATCATCTCCAATGCTCTAACTACCTAACTACTTTCATTTTTGTTTAGTTCCTACTATGCACATTGTCGTGTCCATTTTAGATGGTTTACTTTAATATCTCTAATTATATTTGAGGATTTGTACAAGCTCTTCTATTCACACACACACACACACACACACACACACACACACACACACACACACACACACACACATATATATATATATATTATATATATATATATACAGTATATATCATTCGCCATTCTCCATATTTGTTAAAAAGTCCATATGCCCTTATAATTATATTTCTCTTCTCTCAAAACAACTAATTGAGATTTCTCAAGCTGTTTTCACAGAGTTAGAACCCAGGTTTCCAATCCCCAGAGTTAGGCCTGGTTTAATTAGTGTTTTGTGCAATCTGATATTTGTTTCACGTATCACATATTTTGTTTTCAAATATTTTATTATTACAAAAAAAAATATTAGAATATTGTATTATTTTATTTATTTCTTCCTGAATAGTGTTTTGTTTATTTATCGGAACTCCACGGTTTATTTACTTTCTCAAATGTATTATTCTGTATCTTAATATGTTGTTCAGTTTTTTCTGCTTTTACCAAGTTCATTGGTAATCATACAGGCCTATTTGGTTACTTCTTCATATATGTTTAGTCCCATTTTTTTGGCTGAAGGTTTAGTACTGGGCTAAATGACAAGTTCCCGCTTTCCAGTTTGGGTCATTTCAGACTCGACTGATTTTATCAATATCGTCTGCGCATGAGTGCTGTTATTTCTGTTTGATTTGTGGCATATTGTTCCCCGTGTCTGGATGTCCTGCATCCTATCCCCTGAATTATAGAATGAGAAATTATTTTTTTCGGGCACAATGTGAAATTCGGCCGATAAATGAATATATAATATATATATAGTATATCAAGAAGGAGAGATGAATGGAATACCCATGCAATTTTAGAATCAGCCGTGGCAGGTTTTCAATTATTGTACGATGTAATATTCCAAATGAGAGCAGATCCCCCCAGGATGGCACCACAATAATGGAAAAACTCACTCCCTAACCATTCTATAGGAGGCCTAATTATTAAGAGAAGATTTTTAAGTTACGCCTCTCCCCATAATCTCATTTTTCTTCTATTGAAAGTTAAGAACTAATCAAATATTTTCGACGTATGTATGTGTACTTACTTTCAGATTACTGTAAACATATCATGACATTCGACTAATATCGTACATTAACATAGCGTGAAATTTTGAACAATTCGGAGATAGAAATGAACGCATCAAGGATGAGTCATTGAGGGTGAAATGTGAATATCACAACATGGTGTATGGCGATTCCCAAGACCGGGGTATTAACATGCCACTCAAACCCCCCGCTACCCGCTACTGTCAACATCACAATTACTGTTCTTGAGGTCTGGCCGTAGGGAGTCTGTTTTCAAATCTCTGAAGGTTGTAGATATTACCATCAGTGGAATTATTGTTAGTCAGAGAAGATTTGCCGTTTATTATTAAAATTTATTCAGCCATGAAGGGAACTTCCTTCCTTGTAACTTGGTATGCTGTATATGCCTGGCAAATCAATGACTTTATGAATTTTCATATTTAAAGATGATTTGGAATATATTTGAAGCTCAGTTGCTAACACACAAAACTAAGATTGCTATCTACACTTGTACACTTATTCATTCATAGTGTTCTGCTCAAGAGCAGGCCTTTCACTTCAAACTCAGCATTCTCCACTCTTTCCTTAACTCGGCTTTCCTTTTTGTATCAGCATACAAACCATTTATTTTAATATTGTCTAACATCTGATGTATTTTTTCTGCCTCCGAATTTCTTTCCGTTGACTATTCTTTCTAGGGCATCCGTCCGCATGCAGTCTTCTTCTTCTTCTTCTGCCATGGCCAATCCAATTTCTTTTCCTATTGCTTTATGATGAGTTCCAGCATTGTTCTTCCTTCACCCACTCTGTCTAGCACATCTTTATTATTTTATTTTGCCTGTACATTTAATATTTTCCATCCTTCTCCATATCCACATCTCGAAAGCTTCCAGTCGATTTTCCTCATTCCATCGTAATGTCCAAATCTATGCACCATACAATGCTACACTCCACACAAAGCACTTCACTAGCCTCTTCCGTAATTATTTTGCCAATGGTCCACACTAACAAATTCAAAAGAAATTCTATGTCTCTCTCTGCATATTGAGTGATAGTTCATTACATTGGATGAGGAATCAAGAAAAAGCTGAAAGAGGAGAGTTTTTGTGCTTGGATGGGAAGGAAGCGTGAACAGCTCAGTGGTAAAGTATTGGCATTTAAAGCCCATAATTCGGTATTCGATTCCCGGTTCACGCAGAATTTTTTGTCTTTACCATTGATTTATATTTCGTTATCTAACAGCTAAAATTACAACACAAATGGTACTTTATTCAGGCACTAGTTTCGACACAGCGCACGCCATAGTATAGTTGATCAAGGCGCATGCTATACTCGTAAGGTCAGAAGTTCATAGCTGCGCAGACATAAGCTCTCCACACACCCTTATCCTGAGTTAATATTTTCCAATAATCCCTATATAATTTAGTTTACAATCAAACTACGATTGAGGTTATCTTTCGACGTCATTCTTCTTATACCTGTAGGGCGTTTTCCCTTAGGTTTTCTTACAAGGAATTTCTTTGTCCCTCTTTCATTCCCAACGCTTGCCACATGTCCTGCCCTTAGCACTCTGCAGGACTAACTCTTCTTTTTTACATATTGGTTCTCCATAAATATCATGATATGAAGTATCCTTCCATTCATCTGTTTGTTCTTGTCTCTCTTTTGTCCAAATATTTTTCTATGATATTTATTCTCAATTACACGTAATACTTACTTCTCCATTAAAAGTTCAGTCTATATTTGACATCCATATAATATAACAAGAAGAATAACTGTTTCAAATTTTTACACTACAAATTATATTTATTTTTCCACGAATGGTCATTCCTGCTTCTCCATAATTGGGAAAACAATTACAATATCTACTTACCCTGTTCACAATGTGTTCTACTTACATAGCGTCTCATTTCCAGTATTACTTATTCTCCGACCATAAACCAAATATTCTTATCTCATTACTCTAAGTATCTTATCTTCGATTCGTTTCCAGCAAACGAATATTCCCGTAAGAAATCAGAGGCTGCCACACGATAGAGACTTTGTTTTAACTCTCTGGTTCAAATTATTGATTATGTGATATATTAATTGGTGTCTATATAATTATAGTATTATTATTATTATTATTATTATTATTATTATTATTATTATTATTATTATTATTATTATTATTATTATTATTATTATTATTATTATTATTATTATGGGTGCCACTTGATAGAAGAAGAAGAGGATGGCCAAAAATGTCGTGGGTTGATGGTGTTTTGAACAGCATGAGGGAAAAATTGATTGGATGATGGAGATTGGAATGGCAGAGATGTGAAGGAGAATATCAGTAGATAAATTGAGCAAAGGAAAATGTGAAACCTGCTAAATAAATAAATAAGTAAATTAAGTAAAGTAGTCCCACTGCAGGCCTCGGGAGGCCCTTGGGGTAGTAGGAAGTAAAGGCTCCCATTTCTTCTGGACAGTCGGCACTTGATGTCAGCCAGGTTGTCAGCCCTGCGTGACGATCGCCTTTACCCTCAGAACAACAGTCTGGTACTCCAGGGCCATAGTGACGCCAGAAGGTTTGGGACAGTTTAAAAATCCTGACCCAATCGGGACTTGAACCCTCGACCTTCCGGCTTGTAGCGCAGTGCCTTAACCACCACACTATGGCGTACCCCTCAAATAAATAGATAAAAATTATTATTATATATTAATGTTGTTATTATTATTATTATTATTATTATTATTATTATTATTATTATTATTATTACTATTATCATCTTTAGTAGATATTATCCAATCGGAGGTTCATACCCGCGCGGACATAAGCTCCCCATGTCCCTATCATGAGCTAATATTCCCTAATGAGTCTTTGAACAATAATTCACCTCCCTGATATCATGATTAATGTAATTGTCCCACTTAACTTTTTTACTTACCTATTGGGAGCTTTTCCTTTGGTTTTTCCACAAATGTTTTTTGTATCCCTTTTTTGTTACCTGTTTATTTTAAATGACCTGATCATCGCTGTCTACGAGACATGATTATGCTCATTATATATGATTTTCCATAAAGATTATGGATGTTCGTTTCTCATTGATTCAGATCCTGTCAGGTGGCTTTCACTTTTTGTCCTCTAATCATAACGTCAACTCTAGATCTCAGACCAATGAAATGTAGACAAAAACATACCGTATTACAGAACATCACATCCATATCATTTCACTATATCTTTTTTGCCCTTTATTGGAATTTGCTACTAGTGGAAATCGATAGCTACATTCAGTAGTCTCTATCAAGAAAAATATTGCATAATTTCTGGAAATTATAGTGTCACTTTCTATTGCATAATCATAAGTTATTTGATAATTTGCAAATTATTCATATAAATTATTTCATGATTACTATTGTAATTTATGTATTACTATTATATTGTTATTTTATTATTGTTTATTATTATTATTAATTATTATTATTGTTATTATTATTGTTATTATTGTTATTATTATTATTATCATTATCGTCGTTGTCGCAGTCTCCATTGCCGTTATTGTTGTTGTTGTAATTTTTGCTGTAGTTTTTGTACATGATTTTGATTTTCTTGTTACTGTTATTGTTGCTGTCTTTGTTTTTGTTGTCATTGTTTTCTTTGTTCTTGTTGTTATTTTTGTTTTATTCTTGTTTCTATTTCTGTTGTTTTGTTGTTTTTTGTTGTTGTTTTTGTTCTTTTTGTTTTTTGATTGTTGATTGTTTTTTTGTAGTTTTTTTTGGTTTTGTTGTTTTTGTTGTTTTGTTTTCTTTTACTGTTGACTTTTTGTTTCCGTTGTTTTTGTTTTTATTGTTTTTGTTTTTTATTCTTTTTGTTTTTTGTTATTATAGACACTGATGCATTGGACATTTCATATAGGCCTACGGTACTATTTTTTAACTTTTTCTAGTTGAAGATAATTACAGCATTGTAGAAAATTCGACTAAAGTTTACATCCTGTGACGCGACTTTTTAAATTCCTTCATAAACTCCTGTCAAATTATATTCTTACGGTTTCATTTTACAAATTATTTCCCACCATTTACAATGATCAACTTTTAGAAGATTCATGATGTGTTCCGTTGAGGTATTATTCAAAATTAAAATGTAAAATTATGGAATATTCACTTCCTCAACTTAATTAATTATTTAACTATAGCGCTTTCGGGACTTGTCCCGTCATCGGCAGGATTCAAAACTGGTGTTTCACTGAAGATCTGGTAGAGGAGGTTACATGTATTGGGTTCATTTTCGTTTTTCAGATTGTCGTTGTTGTGAGCTGCTTTCATGATTTCCATCTCTTCGAGTACGTTTATCTTCGCTGGATTATTTTCTCTGTGCATTATTGTTAGGGTGTTTTTAATACTTATATAATATATATTATTATATAATATATATAAATATTTAAAACACCCTAAAAGTAATGCACAGAGAAAATAATCCAGCGAAGATAAACGTACTCGAAGAGATGGAAATCATGAAAGCAGCTCACAACAACGACAATCTGATAAACGAAAATGAACCCAATAAATGTAACCCCCTCTACCAGATATTCAGTGAAACACTAGTTTTGAATCTTGTCGATGATGGGACAAGTCCCGAAAGCGCTATAGTTAATATTAAGTTGAGGAGACGGACCTTTCAGGTGAATATTCCTTAATTTTATATTTTAATTTACAATGATTTTTACATGTTTTCCAAGGATTATTTGAATATATTTTTTTCATGATACTGAACTACACGAAGACGCGGAAGCCATATTGATTTTAACGAATATTCTGTGTTCCAGTGCAGCCAACCTACCAAATAAAATCAGCGTGCATTCTTTCACAGGTAAGAGTGCTTAAATTGCTTTAGGTTGGTCTTTCTCAGATCAGAGTGCTTAAATTGCAATAGGTTAGCTTTTAGGTTGGTCTTTCAGAAGTTAGAATACTAACATTTTGTCAGTTTAGCTTTTAGGTTCGTTGGCAATGTGAGTTCAAATATCGTGTATATGTTGGCTGCATCCCGTGATTCCATAGTGTAAACCGCCTCGCGTCTGTTGGCGCATGCGCATGGTGTATGATTGTAACTTAGAAAAATGTTACGCATCACATGCTTTAAAGTATTTCCGAAAGTCCTAAATAATAATATAATAATAATAATAATAATAATAATAATAATAATAATAATAATAATAAATGTGTAACTACTGTAATTAACTGGCACTATCAATCCCGTACGATCATGGCCGGGCGGATATAAGCTCTCCATATATTCCTAACCTTACCTAATATATTCCAATCATTTCCTGCATAATTTACATCCCTCAAATCTTGGTTAATATTACTCTCCCACCTCATTCTTGATCTACCTACAGGGCGTTTTCCCTCTGGTTTTCCTGGATAAGTTTTCATGACATTATTTCATTCCCCAATCATGCCAAATGTCCTGACCATCGCAGTGTACGAGACTTAACTGTTCTTATTAATAGTATATCTGGTTTCCCATTAAAAATCTCTCAGTTATGAAGTCCACTCCATTCACCTGTCTCTAGATTTAGAAGGAACAGGTTTACAACAGATGATATTTTTAGTATAAGACAGATTTTAGAAAAAAATGGAAAATTAATGGCACTGTACATCCACTATACGTAGACTTCAAAAAGGCATATGATTCAATATTAAAAGGGAAAAGTTGTAGTAAGCTGCTGTAGTTGGGAATTCCTAAAAGTTATGCTTACACGAATACGTCTAAATGGCGCAAAGAGTTGGGTGCGTGTAGGCAAACAACTTTCGGATACTATTAAAATTCACAATGAGTTGTTTATTTAAAATATAAATGATTAACCTACAATGTTGATTATAATAGTTTGATGTGTTTCATTATTACTCCACTAGAGTGCATTCTTACAATATTGCGATCCTATTTGGCAATAAATAATATGATCGAGTTTAGTGAATATACATAACCTCACATTTCTAATTTGTTTTCAAACATCGCCGATTACATTAACTATATACATATTTTAAAACACCGGTAACTATTTTCAAATAATTATTTTTAGTAAAAAGCTTAATTTTGTTCGTTAAATAGTCCTAACAAATGCCACTCTTGATTTCCAAATTATCTAGATAAATTGGATATCACTCGTGGCTTTACTTATGATTATGTAGTATTATTGGGCGATAGTGAGGAGACAGGATGGGCCAACACGCACACTCTATTGAATAACACTAACAAATTGGGACTGGAAGTAAACATCAATAAAACAAAGTATATGTTCACATATAGATATACATTATAGAATGGAAATGGACAGCTAATGACAAATGACTGAAATTTTGAAGAAGTGGTTGAATTCAAAAACCTAGGAACAATGATTACAAATTGGAATGAGATATACACAGAAATTGAACACAGGCTCAATTCTTGAAATGCATGCTATTATGCAATACAGGAACTCTTGTCAACCCAACAACTTAAAAAACACATTAAATTGAAAATATATGAAACTGTTATTCTACCAGTATATGGAAGCAAAACAAGGACTCGTAACTTTAAGGGAGGAAAAGAGATTACGAGTATTTCAGAATATGGTTGTTAGGGAAATTTTTCAATCAAAGAGACATGAACAGACAGGTGAATGGAGAAGACTTCATAACAGTGAACTACATGGTCTATATAAGAAGCCAGATATAATAAGAACAATTAAGTCTCGTAGACTGCGATGGGCAGGACATGTAGTAAGAATAGGGAATGCAAGTTTCTTGTACGAAAACTAGAAGGAAAACGCCCAGTTAGTAGACACAAAATGAGGTGGGGAATAATATTAACCATGATTTGAGAGAAGCAGATTATACAGGGGATGATTGGAAGACATTAACGCAGGATAGGAATATGTGGAGAGCTTATGTCCGCGAGGCCTACCCAGGGTGTAGGGTTCTTGCAGGGTTAAAGTTGTTAATACTATAATTAGGATTATGAATCCAAAAGCATCTTCAATGGAAAAGTAAGGGTGGAATGCGATCTTGTCAATGTTTATATTTAATCCCCTACGGATTCGATAGTGTCAGTAAGTTAGTTAGTTTGTAATAACAACAATAGTTATAATAACAATAATAATAAAGTAATAGTAATAACAATAGTTATAATTACGTATTATTCATTTTTACTTTCTTTCATTGAGGAAAGACTACAGAAGAATAGGAAATCCTGAGTACAGAATGTAATAATAGAAACAAGGGGATTCTATGTCACCATGCACCTACATAAATTGAAAATGGAAAACGAATTACTTTAAATTTACTGTTGCAGTATGTGAATAATTATCCGAAAGAATTTTTTTTTTGAATGTGAGAAATGTCTTAAAATGAAGTGATAATTTGAAATCAAAGTAACCTAATATCAGTGGCGTGCATTCAACACCAGCTACCCCAGCACTGCTGGGGTAATTAGTAAATTAATAATTTTGAATTAAAAAAATATATTTGCCAAATTACATTCAAATCAATTAAGCATGAACATAAAAATTCAAAATTCCCGCCGCGCCAACAGACATGTATCGCATTCAGTTTGGTGGAGTCTTCGCCGTATTCACATTATCTCCATAGAGGAACACCACCAACACCAGCTATTGCGCTACAGATGAATCCGCGCAAGCGAATTACATCACTGCCTGCTATGTCCAGCGACAAGCCACACTAGACCAGCGATAATCCACTAGACGAAGCTTGAGTCTTATTCCATCGATTTTTAATTGAATAACAGCTAGCTATACCCAGTTAACGTCACAACTCGAATAAGTATATATAGAAGGTCGAATGACGTTTCGACCTATCGATTCATGAAACATTCATTTCTTGAAGAAAAAGTAATTGGCTGATTTGGGAAGCGCCAATTCCTCAATAATATAATTTTCGAAATAACATTTCTTAATTTATAATATTTAACTTATACCAGTTACATTTTTACCAAATAAAATATATATATATATATATACACAATTATCCGGTTCGTTTTATAAACTAATTTAATTTAATTTAAGAAGCATGATTTATATTATATAAATCAATAACAACGATTGGATTATTATGAACGTGTATGTAGTATTTGTGAAAAGCAACAGTTGAATTTAATATCGACACTGAGTTCGTTCAAAAGCATTATTGATACGTTTTCACAAGTTTTAAAGTCTTACTGATAAATTTTATGTCAATTTAGTAAAAATGAATTTACAAACGAGAACCATTTTTTTGCAGACATTTCAACGAGAAAAATGACCTCGTACAACAAGTTAAGCCAACTCCAGTTTTACCGGATCTAACAAAAAAAAAAAGTAAAATTTACAAGGCATTTTAGTATCATACTATTTGTAAACTGAATAATTTGGAATACAAGTTTTTTATAAAGTATAAGTCACATTTTTGTCATACACCTGGGGCAATTGCTCTGACCACCGCACGCCACTAAAATCATATTTGCAATGTAAAATACATATTAGTCATTGCTCAGACAGTGTAACTAACTTATCACAAAAATCCGCTAACAAACAAGTGAACACTAAATTAATGTGGTGTACTAACTCGCCCTTTTTCTCACTCTAACTTGCCCATTGATATAGGTGGACTCCTGGAATAGGATCCCCTCATATGTGAGTAAACATGTTGGCAATTGGCTCTAGCTGGAACGTGTGTTATCACATTGGTCAACATGACGCTAGCAGTCACTTATTCTCCGATCGAATATTCACAAGTACCACGGTGGCATAGAATAGCCAGAGTAATAATAGTAATATAATAATAATAATAATAATAATAATAATAATAATAATAATAATAATAGTAATAATAATAATTAATAATAATAATAACTATAATAATAACTATAATAATAATAATAACTATATTATTATTATTATTATTATTATTATACTTCTGTTGTCATTTTTATTGTTAGGTTGTTATTGTTCATAATAACATAATGTGGGATAAGTTTTAATATTGACCTTAAGTTTAGGCAGATTGAACTGTAGAAAAAGCTATTATTTTCTACATTAAGTGCTAAAGTAAGTACTTACGTTCTTACATTTATGCCAGACCATCAAAACTTATTTAATCTCTCTGCAATTTGACATCTTTGCGATATGAGCGTTATGGTGTATAAGTTGTATATTTTATGTCGTCTGCAGTACCTCGTCCATCATATGAAGATAAAGACATGGCGATTCGCGATGGGAAATGGAGTGAAGACTTTATGATGGTCTTCAAGTGTGGTTCAAGAAATTGGAGGAAGCTAGTAAAAAAAATAAGCTTGACCTCTGACTTGATTGCCGACCCACCTAGCACATCCCTATTATGTTTATATGTGTCGGCGAGGTGACCGGAAATTGCTTATTACCGTTCACTCGCTATATGACGCCATGTTATGTTCGAATTTGCTCCAAGTTGGAGAACGGATTCAATTGTACAGTCTCTTACAAAAATTGTTTAGAAAATAAATAGTTTTCTAGGCCTTAAAAAAATGAGAAATTTTACTTCGAAGAAAAATAAATGTACACAATTATTGAAATAAACTAGCAAAATCTCCATATGAATTAAACTAAATATTTATCTAACAGTCTACCGCTGTGGTCTCGAGGTAGCGTGTTGCCTTGTCACGCAGCGGGCCCGGGTTCGATTCCCGGTCGGGACAGGCTCCTGGGTGAGTTTTTTCGGGGCTTTTCCTCACCTATAAGACAAGTGTTAGGAAGATTAGGGCCCAACGGTCCCCGAAAACATTCGGCCATCATCATAATCCTTATCATTATCATCATCATCATCCTTAACCGGTGTGGAAAAGACGGAAAGCTACCACATCTATAATTCCCTAGTAAAGCTGCAAAGCATAGCATGAAAATGCTATGATTGCAGTGAAAGATCTGCCCTCGGGCAGAATTAGTATGGATGGATGGATTTATATAACAAACTAACTGGTACTGTAGAACCTGGAAGTTCATAACCATGTGGATATAACTCTCCGTATGTGCCTATCCTGGAAAAACATTTAGTTTGTAGACTAAGAATGAGGTGGGAGATTAATATGAACCATGTTTTGAGGGAGGTAGATTATACAGGAGATGATTGGAAAACACTAGCTCGTGATATGGATGGTATGGAGATGTAATGCCTGCGCGGCCATGATCCTATGGGTTCGATAGAGCCAGTGAGTTAGTTGGTTAATATCCATATTCTGAGTTAATATATTATAATAATTATCATAAGTAACGCCACGAGTGATTTTCCAAATTATCGATAAATTCACGACTCACGAAGTGAGGAGTGAATTTATCTAGAGAATTTGGAAATCAAGAGTAGCATTTGTTAGGACTATTTAACGAATAAAATTAAGCTGTTTACTCACAAATCATTATTTAACTATAGTTATTTTAAAATATTTATATATTTAATGTAAACGGCGATGTTTGAAAACAAATGAGAAACGATAGGTACGCTTCTACTGCTTCTTTTGTTTATCACTGCAACTAGATCATACTATTTATTGCCAAAGGAACGCAATATTGTAAGGAGGGAGCTTTCTTCAATATGGTAATTATAACACTGATAAATATTTGGTGAAACACGACTCTGATTGGTTGTAAAACAGAAATCATTGAAACGTGATTGGTAATTGACTCCCATTTGGGGCATGAGCTAAATAGTCTCTATTATTCTCCTCTCTGAAATCATGATTTATGATAAATCCCCACCTAATTTTTGCCTCATTAATTGCCACTTTCTCTCTTATTTCCTTACAATATACGTAGTGTTTCATGCGCCCAATTCACTCGTTCCTGCTACAAGTCCTGTCTATCGCAGTCTTGACATTTAATAGTTCGTATTAAATCTGATTTTCTGTAAATAGCATGTGACTCACTGTTATAGTTTTAATCACGTATGAAATGCTAATGTTGTCGGCCCCGCGGTGGTCTAGTGGTTATGTCACCTGTCCGGAGGGTCGCGGGTTCAAACTTGGCCGGGGTCGATGGATGTTTTTTAAGATGAAAAAATCCAAGGAACAAGTCATCCGGGAGGAACTTTAAGCCGTGTGTTCCTAGTATGAAGATTTTCAGCCTGAATAAAACGGCCTCTAAGTAAAATTTACAGACCTCATCATCCTAGTAGTACCTTAGTTACCTGCTGGATGTCTCATTGGGTCGGTATGTTGACCGCATACCATTAATGACATATGTGGGAAAATAAGCGTAACTAAATTAACTTGATCTAGTTACTCCTAACAAAGGAGAGGCTAAAACTCAAAAGCTAAGTAATTGTAGAATTACTAACGTTAACAAACATATATGATAGCTGAGAGGGTCCTCCTTCGGATTAAAAACTCCGTTCCGAAGTGGTCTCGCTTTACTCCATACCTTAATGTAAAGTTTTCTAATTGCTGACTACCTTCTCCTGGCCATCTAACTTTCTGTAAGGTGACTATAACCAAGGAAGTTTATCTAATTCATTTGATAACACTGGTGAACATGATTTTTGACTCATGAGTACCAATAGTTGTACTTAATGCAGTTTTTATCGTGCTTTCGAATATGTATTCGGAATTTCTCCACCACCCACTGTTTTTTTACTTCAATTAATGCATTTAAATGATAATTTTTTAATAAACTGTTTTCGCCCATTTGTCCATTGTAAAATATAACCAAATGAGCTAACTCAGGAGATTTCAACTATGGAAAAGAGATATCAAGGCAAATGGAATCCTAATATGCTGGCCGATTATTGTTGGACCATCAAGAGGGAGACTCCACAGGCGAAATATAGCAAAAAATCGTCATTTCTTATTTTCTAGGTGAGTCCGAATGTCCGAATATTGTATAGTTACGAATGTAGAACGTATTAAAGTGTTTGAAATTATAAATTCCTGTCTCTCGGAAACCTTGCGTGATGGAGAAAAACCGATATCATATTTGAATTTAGGAGAAAAAAGTACTATCAGAATCGCATATTTTTCTTTCTAAAACAAAAAAAAAGTTACTTTTTTGTTGCTCAGTGTATTATTTCTATTGCCACACTACTATACAGGATGTTTCAGTAATTGTGATACAAACTTTCAGGGAAGATTAAGGAATACCATTGCATGGATTTGATAAAGGAACGCTGGTCCGGAAACATCTCCTTCGCAGGTTCATTACCTACATTTGTTTTCGTAAGTTGAAGGTGATCAGTAATGAGGATGGATAACGGCACCAACATCTAGGAGTATCATGAGCTGTTCCGAATACCATAACCAGACGTTACCTGAAAAGTGGATAGGAAAAGGAGTCCCTGTTCCATTGACAGCCCCTTCGCCTGATCTGACTTCATTTGATTTTTTTCTTGCGGGGTCATGTGTAAAGTCTTATGTAGTAGTAGTAGTAGTAGTAGTAGTAGGACTTTATTAGACAAAAAGTAAGATATTTACAATATTATTTACAAATATGGGTCGCAGGGGCATTAAGCCGTACGTGCTGTTGACAGTCCGTTACAATAAAGTAATAATTGGTACTAGTGTAAAGAAAAATAAACAACAAAAACAGCAATAACATTACAATTACATAAAGAAAACACAACAATAATATTACAATTAAATAATAACACAATAGCATTATACACTAAAAACATTAACATTACAATTACATAAAGAACACACAATAATATTACAATTAAGTAATAACACAATAGCATTATACACTAAAAAACATTAACATTACAATTACATAAAGAAAACACATTAATATTACAATTAAATAATAACACAATAGCATTATACACTAATTAATTTATATATAATTGTTAATAATTAATGGTATTGCATTTTGATAACATATATTTATTCATGAATGAGTGTTGTATAAGACACCAGTATAAACCGCAGAGGAGCTAACAGCATGAAATCCCGCAACCTGTGAAAGCGTCAGAGAGACTTCAGGGTTATTCGCCCAAGTACGATAGAACTTCCTCCAACGTTGTCATGCCTGCATCGGAGCTGATGGATGTCATTTTGAACACATGTTGAAGTATCAGTAGTAGTAGTAGTAGGACTTCATTAGACAAAAAGTAAGATATTTACAATATGGGTCGCACGTGCCGTAAGTGCTGTTGACAGTCCGTTACAATAAAGTAATAATTGGTACTAGTGTAAAGAAAAATAAACAACAAAAACAGCAATAACATTACAATTACATAAAGAAAACACAATAATAATATTACAATTAAATAATAACACAATAGCATTATACACTAAAAACATTAACATTACAATTACATAAAGAAAACACAATAATATTACAATTAAGTAATAACACAATAGCATTATACACTAAAAAAACATTAAGTAGTACAGCGAAATGAAACAGATATTCATAAGGTATCATAATTTCACGTTCATTGGAGTCCGAACAAATGTTCGGCCAATAACTTGTGGAGGAGGTGTTTCCGGACCAGGGTTCCTTAAATCAAATCCCTGCATTTGTCCTTCTTAATCATCCAATGCGAGTTTGTGTCATCATCACGGAAGCACTCTGTATAATTGTTTTCGGATTCCTATGAACATGACCCTATATTTAAACTTTTATCGTGAATTTCAAGTAGTCCTAGCTCGGAAATTCAAATGGTTGAATTGTCTCTGGAGAATTTTACTCCAGTGAACTCATGCTCGAGATTTGTGATAATAGTACATTTCCATCAAAATATCTCTTTTATTCTAATTGTCTTTGACATGTCCGGCATTGGTGGCTTTTTTTTATACCAATGCTACCGCCAGCATAGCTCGAAAGTACATTTTATTACTCAAGACTACAGCGCCAGTGAGTTAGATAGTTATATGCTATATAATAATAATAATAATAATAATAATAATAATAATACTTTATTTATTCTGGCAGAGTTAAGGCCATAAGGCCCTCTCTTCCACTCAACCAGCACAAATACAAATAAACATTCGACAAATATAGATATACACTATACTAATTATAAACAGTTAAAGATACAATAAATGTAGCAATGTAAATGTCATGTACAAACAACATTTTATAGGGTAATAACAATAATGATACGATAATAATAATAATAATAATAATAATAATAATAATAATAATAATAAATATAAATATGATACATTATACGGGAGACATCAATTAATATATATATATATCTTACACTGGATAATAATGAAGTCGAGTTTAGAGCAAATATAAATTTAGATTCTTTTAAAAGATGCCAATGTCCGGCAGCCCCTTATTTCTTGTGGTAGGGAATTCCAGTTGCGAGAAGTGGAGATGGTATATGACATGGAGTGATGTGATGTCCTATGTTGCGGTATATTAAGTGAGAGACTATGTTGTGATCTTGTGTTTAAGTTATGATTTGAGGATAGATACTGGAAACGGGATGATAAATAATTGGGAATCGAGGTATGTAGGATCTTAAATAGGAGAATTAGACAGTGTGATTTTCTTCTCTCTTTTAGATGTAGCCATGACAATGCTATAAGTTGTTTACATGAAATGTTAAAGTGATTTATAATAAGAATGAACTAAAGTAAATTGTATTTTCAGAAGCAAAAAAAAATTAAGAACTCTGAATTTAAGTACAAACAACAGCATAGTTTACGCGGTAAATTTTATATTTCAAGAACGATAATAAATACAATAGCCTACACATGAATACAAACTAGAAAATACATAATCTACGCATTTTGTGAATATGGTCTAATCCAAATATCCTAGATGTTATTTGACCAAAGACGTTGATGCTCCTGAAAATAAATATGTAATTGCGTAGTCCAGTGTTGAGCCATAGTCTCTCTTTTGTTAGGAATTAATGAACAAAACTAATTTAGTTACCTTACTTGACCATAGATGTCTTGAGTGGCATGCGGTCAACACACCGACTCAATGAGACATCTAACAGGCAACTAAGGTATTACTAGGATGTTTTTGAGATCGGTAAATTTTGCTTAGAGGCCTTTTTCTTCAGGCTTAAGGATCTTTTAGGAACCTGAAAATCTTCTGACTCGGGACCCACAGCTTGAAGTCGCTCCCGGTGGGCATGCTCCTTGGATTCTTTCATTCTAAAAAATCTATCAATAGCGTCCGGGTTTGAATCCGCAATCCTCGGAACCAGAGACAAGGAGTATAACCACAAATCAACCGCAGCCTACAAATTAAAGTAGGGCCTACAAAAAATAACATTATGTTATAATCGAATAATCCAACAATCTGATTAGAACTTTCTCTTGGTATCCTAGGCGTAAATGCAAATGTTGGTTTGGAGTTTCATTTACAGGAACGATTCCATCATAATCACTATTTCATGTCATTAAAATTAAATCAGTGAGTTTGTAACAGGAATACGTGGCGAGCGCAGAAGTTTGCAACCTACTGAATACAATCATGGATTCTAAAATCAATATAACCTTTGATATTAGGGTATATAAAAATATGAAAGAATATTGAATCGAAACTGCATTGCATTGTTAGAGCACCTTCTCTATGCTCTCGCAATTAAAAATAAATTATTACTTAGTAGGCTTACAACATAATTGTAGTTAGTCCCATTAAATAAAAACCTTAAAGGCATAGTACCTCCAACATATTACGTCATCCACTCACTCCCTCTTCTGATTCGCTGTCTTCACTCACAATCAGAGAATGCAAACAGTGGTAAGCGGATGGTAATACATTAGAAAGACAGTAATTAGTTGATCACAGTGACGGCTGAGGGCCTTATTGCCAAGACTCCGAGTCCTTGGTTTAACATTAGATTTGTCTTCTTATAACTAACTCACTGGCATTGTCAAACTCGTAGGTTTCATGGCCGCACGGGCATAAGCTCTCCATATATCGCCATCTTGAGCTGATGTTTTCTAATAATCCCTTGTATAAATTTATCTCCCTCAAATCATGGTTAATGTTATTCTCCCACCTCATTTTTGGGCTACCTAGTGGACGCTTTCCTTTGGTTTTCCTACAAGATGTTTCCATGCCCCTCTTTCATCCTCCATTCGTGCCAGATATCCTGCGAACGTAATCTACGAAACTTTATTGTTCTTACTAAATCTGGGTTCCTATAAAGATAATGTATTTCATTGTTATATAGTCTTGTCCATTCAACTGAATGTTCGCCTCTATTTGGTCTAATACTTTTCCTGACAAGTTTATTCTAAAATACTTCTGATTTTTTCTCCTTTCTTAAGTAACGGTCCATTTTTTCGCATCCTTATAAGTGTAATATCCCGCACCGTAGCCGAGTGGTTAAGGCAAGAAGCCTTGGCACAGAGCTACGGGAATTGCGCTTGTTTTAGTCTCCATGGGGGAAGAAATTTTCTCATGGAATTTCATCCAGTATGGGACCGGTACCCACCCAGCATCGCGAGGCATTTGGATAGCTACAATAAGCAGCGACTCCAGGTTGAGAAGACCAGCTATAACGGCTGGGGAACTCGACATGTTGACTACATGCCTCCCCTACACTGGTTCGATGATCGCCTACCTATGTGATTAACACATGTGGATGTGAGGCCAGCAGCCGGATGGTCGACCAAGGGTCTTGTAGGCCTGTCGCGCTTGGAGTTGTTTATAAGTTGTATAATACATTTTTTTATATATTTTCAGTTCAACTTTCTTTTAGAAAAGTAGGGATGACAAGAAACAATTACAATGCATGATAGCACACATTTCCAGAATAAAACCATATTTTTTTCTGCACCTCGTTCCTGTTTGTAATATTTGTCGTTAGGTATTTGAATTCAGCCACTTCATAAAATTTTCCCTCATTTGCCTTTAACCGCCCATTTCGTTTATATATTGTTTTCAATACAATTAACCTATAAGATAAATATTTATATTTCTAAGCCGTATGGTACTTTTGATACCGATTCTTCCGTAGAATAGTGGATAGTATTCCCTGGTGCTTTTCAACAACAGTAGGTATATACCAGCCTCATCTCACGTGTCAACTTCTCTATTCTCTTCACACTGTACACAAATACCTAAAACGTACACTAATATTACATTCCTCTTTGTTCACAATATAAAGTATCATCTACTTAAAGTGGTCTTTCGACGTGGTACATACACAGTTAATCCTGTAGAAAAGTAGAGTAGAAAAAATATAAACAAATCTGGTAAACTTAGTAATATAAAATGCATTTAAAATCCACATTAACGCCTTTTATTAGGCTAGTGCGGAGTCCGGAGTGTAACCAATCCAATGGGCGATTGGTGAACGCACACACACACACAGTCAAATACTAGTTTAGATGATGTAATCCAAGAATAAATTGCTTGTAATGATTTATTAGCCAATTCCGAAGGAATGAAGTCATTCAGGTTACTGTCATTTTTTTTGCAGATGTTCGCCGATCGTATGTAATATCAACCGAAAATGACCATAACCAAAATGTGTATGTGTGTGTGTATATATATGGTATGATAAGAAAAATAAATGCCTGGACGGGATTCGAACCCGGAACTCTGAGTCTGTACCTCAGCGTGTTATCCGTTACACCACCAGGCGAATCCAATTCAAACACTTATTTTTCATAGGGTATATATATATATATATATATATGTATATATACAGGGTATATCAAAAAGGATGGCGCAAACGTACATGGTTGAAAGTACACGATAATAGAAGCAAATATGTTCCAGTAAACATGGGCCCGAAAACGAGCCGTTTGCGAAATAATTACGAATGTATGGTTACAAGCCGCCACTGACTTCATATAAAAATATCGTCCTAGTTAGTGCAAATTAATTTGAATTTAGACTTAACTATTAATTTTTCACCTCATTTAGTTCACATTTCACAGTTCGCTTCACTTATGAGTTACCTGTTAAAGGAGGTGTTCGAAGTGTCTTCCTTGCATCTGGATGCAATACTGTGCTCGTCTCTGCAATGAATGTCGAATTCTTTCGAAAACCACTGGATCATTTTTTAATTTTTGGCAAGCATGTACAACTCTCTGCTCCAGTTCTTCAACCGTGTTATCAGGCGAGCTGTACACTTCTCTTTTGAAGTGATCCCAGACACAAAAATCCAAAGGATTTAGATCAGGTGATCTTGGAGGCCAAAGTACAGATCCGCCTCGACCTATCCATCTTTGGCCGTATCTGCAAGTTAGATGCCGTCTCACAGCAGCAGCAAAATGTGCCGGAGCTCCATCATGCATGTACCACAAATTCCGACGTTGTAAACAAAGAACATAGGACTGCTTTAAGTACTCGAGGAGTAAACCTACCAATGTACAATGTACAACGTTACAAACAATGACGTCAGTGGCGGCTTGTAACCATACATTCGTTATTATCTGGCAAACGGCTCGTTTGCGGACCCATGTTTACTGGGACATTGTTGCTTCTATTATCGTGTACTTTCAACCATGTAAGTTTGAACCATCCTTTTTGATACACCCTGTATATACATATATGGCAAGTCAAAAGTTTCTGCGGGGTTTCGTGGATCTGCAGAACAGTCCCATAACAGACACGATGAAAACACTAGTATCAGAGGAAAGAATATATTTCCAAGTTTTCATACGTATGTTATAGGAGTTCCATTTGCCCACCGTTCGTGACTCGGCAGACATCTATTCTGTAATCAACCTCCTGCCATAAACATACCAACATCTCATGGTCAATACCACCGACTGCATGCTCAATCCTTTGTCAATCGAGGGGCATAGGGGTGGACAAACACGTGATCTTTAACATAATCCCAATAAAACAAATCACAATAGACTCACATTTAGCAAACTGTAGCACATAAAGCTGCGTATACACTAGCGCGCCATGAACATGCGCGGCGCGCACGCCGCTCATCTTGTGTTCGTCCGAATTATTAATTTCAACGACCTCCTGCGATCCATAGGAAACCCACAAACCTTCAGTAGACATTTTGCAGAGCAGGCGTGTCTCTATCGCGTTTGTTGCAAAACACAGAATCTCAGATAGGACTGATAGCGTTTATATTTTTATTTAATAATAATGCTATATTTAAATATATGCTTCTAAACGTGTGTACTTCATGAACCAGTGCAATAGATGCCATAAAAAAATTAATGGCGCTTAGTCGGTTGATGCATAACGCCGTCCAATTTTATTTACGAATTGTAATAATGAAACATTGAAAAAAATATGGTATATTACAACCTGCCTTTTCCTGTACCTTTGCTGCTTTTTAGAGTACTTTTCTCACGCTGCGCCGGTAGGAAGAAAGTAAAGAAATCACCTTCTTCTAGCATATATACGGAAATATATCCATCTGATCTCCTATTGCCTTCCAGGCATCTCCTTTCAAGGTTTTTATAAAATTATCCTTCTACTTACTTACTTACTGATTGGCACTATCGAACCCGTTGGTTCATGGCCGAGCGGACATAATCTCTCCACACCTCCCTATCCTGAGCTAATGCTTTCCAATCATTCTCTGCATAATCTACTTCCCTCAAATCATGGTTAATGTTATTCTCCCACCTCATTCTTGCTCTACCAACTGGGCGTTTTCCCTCTGGTTTTCCTACGAGAAGCAGTCTACGAGACTTAACTGTTCTTATTATATCTGGCTTCCTATAAAGATCATGTAGTTTACTGTTATGAAGTCTTCTCTATTCACCTGTCTACTCATCTCTCTTTGGTCCAAAAATTTTACTAAGTATTTTATTCTCAAATACTTGCAATCTCCTTTCCTCCCTCAAGGTAAGAGTCCATATTTCGCATCCATATAATGTAACTGGTAGAATAATAGTTTTATATATTTTCAGTTTAATGTTTTTGAAAGGAGTTGGGACATCAAAAGTCTCGGTAATGCATAACAGCACGCATTTCCAGAATTCAGCCTATGTTTAAATTCTTTGTGCATCTCATTCCTATTTGTGATTATTGTTCCTAGGTATTTGAATTCAACCACTTCCTCAAAATTTCCCTCATTTGTCATTAGCTGTCCATTTCCATTATATAATGCATTTCTACATGTAACCATATATTTAGTTTTATTGATATTTACTTCCAGTTCTAATTTCTTAGTGTTACTCAATAGTGTATGCGTGTTGTCCTTTAGTATCTCCTCGCTATCGGCCAATAGTACTACATCATAAGCATAAACTAACAGCTTATTAATACCATTGAGTTGTAGGCTTTCTTCATCCTCTAAAGATTTGATGGCATGCTCTAATTCAAAATCAAATAATCCTTTTTAGAACCCATTCTGGATTTCAAAAGTATCCGAAAACTGTTCGCCTACACGCGCTCTACTCTTTATGCCATTTAGACACATTCGTATAAGTCTAACTAACTCTTTAGGTATTCCGAACTCCAGCAGGATACTATATAACTTCTCCATATTAATTGAATCGTATGCTTTTTCGAAGTCTACGTATAGTTGATGTACAGTACCATTATATTCCTATTTATTTTGTGGCGAGTAGAACCACGCTCTGATAACTATTTTGCAGCGACTTGGTTTTACCAACCATGCGCTGCATAATAATTTTGTACGTAGACGTCACTGCTACCTTCCGGGATCGCTGGGTTATGATACTGCTGTACTTAGTAAAGGATTCCAAACATTCAACGAAGTTATTTACAACAAAACAGCCTGCCTCGGGCCCATAGAAGGCGGCTAACCATTCATCTTTCTGTTTCCACTTGAACATGCATATGAGTATAACACTGATTATAATTTGCATGGACTGAACTAATTTCGTTATGGGATAGAGAACAATGGCTATTCTTTAAATAAGAACAATGGGCGTAACATAAAATATTGGTTTTTAATACAAAAATAAGTGTGGATTATTATAAAAAAATAAAGTAATATAAATAACAGAACTATATCTTGGAACAATCAATCAAAGCCCAATAATAAACAAAACATAATAAGATAACGACGTACCATTCAAAACATCACACTCAAACGTCTCTAAGCAGAATCGGAAGTCCTTCTTCCATGCTGACATAGATTAAATTAAATCCAACCATTCTTCGGTGTACAATCCACATGCTTATCTTCTGCATTACCATGCTAACTTCGTCCTTTGCATGGTACACTAGAGTAGGATTCCAACACTGAATCCACTCGTAAAGAACCCAAACGCCACTTGTTAGGCCGATCGACTGACTGTTCAAGTCCACTGAAATTGCCGAGCATATATCAGGTTCGCCAGGAGAAGGGATGTGCGCTACCAAGATGCGCAATGGAAAGGGTAAAGAAGGAAGGGGTAACCACACGGAACACAGGAAACATTGGCAGGCTTCACAAATGTTCGTAAGCGGGAAGGAGCACGAAGATGATAACTGAACCGCAAAAGGCACTTTCGGTTCAATAGCTCCCGCTACACCCTCCGGGTAAAAAGAAAAAGTCCATAGACTTCCAAATAAAGTCCAGAGAAGCAATCCCACGTTGGGAGGGGAACATAAGCACTATTGGATTCCAGCGGTAACTTCAAAGCAAATCTTCCATCGTCCCCAATATCACGATCACCACACCTGCTTTCATGTAGACTATTCCAGCGCTGAAAAATAGACTCCAATTTGATTCAGCCGCCATAGCACAACATTGCGGCGTTCCAGGTGAAGACTCGGGTGACGATAATCCTCGGATTGCCGGATCGCAATCCCGTTCCACCGCTTTCCAGGAATCCATAGTTCCAAAGCCACTATGTCGGTCAGCTGGGCACTCGGGGGTCGGCCGGATCCTCCAAGCGCTCGACTGCCGAACACTCCAGGCAATATACACTGTAGAACTGCCAATGTTTAAGGAAAGGTAACTGAAACAAAGAACAGGCGCAAACAGGAAAGCAGAACCATAGATATGCTAATTTAACATGTGTCATAATACATAATAGGGTTCAGACCATTTGAACATAAGTTTTCCCATACGTTGTTCATCCGTAATACATTCTACTATCCCAAACGAAAATATATACATATATAAACAAACTACGTAAACTAAGATTGACATTCTCTAGACAAATGCCCATACCGCTGACATTTCCAACACTGTAGATTCTTCTTTGAATACCCAGAAGAACGATTCGCCGAAGTATTAGATTTATTTAAATTGTCAACTTTACTTCTTTCACTAAAGTCCCTCTGTTTTTCAGCAATTTCGAAATCCGCCACTTTTCTGGCTAAGAGACACATTTCGGCTACATTCTGAGGTTTTGTAGAAAATACCAAATGCTGTCTAGTAGCCGGGGACATATTTTGCAGAATAAGGTCGATTAACTTCTCTTCCGAAAATGAAGGATTCAACACCAGTGAAGCTCCTTGCACATTGGAGATAAACTCCAACAAAGATTCCTTAGGCGTTTGGAATCGACGTGACACAAATTTAATCCAAAAGTCTTCCAACAATCTAGGAGGCAACAATGAACACTTCACATGTTCTAAACTTTCCATCCAAGAGAATCTCAATTTAACATCACTTCACTCCAGATATTCAATAAAATTCCTCCGATGCAACTCAAAATCGAGTTTACAAAATACTCATCGGAAACCAATTTCAATTCAAAAATCGAGTTAATTTTGATGAGGAAGACCACTAACGATTCTTTATCTTCACCATCACAGGGATCTACCTTTCCAATCAACTCTCGGAAAATCCGCTGATTATTCTGCTCCATAAAAGAAGAAAGGTTGGAGACAGTTCCACTAGATAAATCTTTAATAGAACTAAGTCTACGATCACTCATGTTCTTGTGTTGTTCTGCCAAATAATCTTCTTGGGTTGTACCATCTACAATGAACTTACGCTTTATTAATATTTGTTCAGGCTGGGAGAGAGAATTCATGTAATTTTTAAGCCGCTGACGTAATGTGTTTACATCACCTTCAACTTCTATACCTAGCATGCCTAATTCACAAACGAGCTTATCTCTGGATATCACATCCACCCAGCTAGGCATGTTTATAAAGTATGATAGACACAAGATGTAAACAACAATAAGGGAACGTAGTATTACTTGAATAAATCAGTCTCTGTTTTGGAAGGAAGAAAGATGAATCAATGTTTACGTAAAGTACAACAAACACGTAAACCAGTACTTAATAACTTCAACATAAGTACAGCATATCTTTCAATATGAAAAATACAAAGTAAACACTTTGTTACCATTTGGGCGCAATTAAACCCAAAAACCAAACCCTTAACCACGCTCTGAGAAACCATTTGTGGCGAGTATTACCACGCTCTGATAACTATTTTGTAGCGACTTGGTTTTACCAACCATGCGCTGCTTAATAATTTTGTACGTAGACGTCACTGCTACCTTCCGGGATCGCTGGGTTATGATACTGCTGTACTTAGTAAAGGATTCCAAACATTCAACGAAGTTATTTACGACAAAACAGCCTGCCTCGGGCCCATAGAAGGCGGCTAACCATTCATCTTTCTGTTTCCACTTGAACATGCATATGAGTATAACACTGATTATAATTTGCATGGACTGACCTAATTTCGTTATGGGATAGAGAACAATGGCTATTCTTTAAATAACAAGAATGGGCGTAACATAAAATATTGGTTTTTAATACAAAAATAAGTGTGGATTATTATAAAAAAAATAAAGTAATATAAATAACAGAACTATATCTTGGAACAATCAATCAAAGCCCAATAATAAACAAAACATAATAAGATAACGACGTACCATTCAAACAATCACACTCAAACGTCTCTAAGCAGAATCGAAAGTCCTTCTTCCATGCTGACTTAGATTAAATTAAATCCAACCATTCTTCGGTGTACAATCCACATGCTTATCTTCTGCATTACCATGCTAACTTCACCCTTTGCATGGTACACCAGAGTAGGATTCCAACACTGAATCCACTCGTAAAGAACCCAAACGCCACTTGTTAGGCCGATCGACTGACTGTTCAAGTCCACTGAAATTGCCGAGCATATATCAGGTTCGCCAGGAGAAGGGATGTGCGCTACCAAGATGCGCAATGGAAAGGGTAAAGAAGGAAGGGGTAACCACACGGAACACAGGAAACATTGGCAGGCTTCACAAATGTTCGTAAGCGGGAAGGAGCACGAAGATGATAACTGAACCGCAAAAGGCACTTTCGGTTCAATTTTCTAAAATCTGTCTTATACTAAAAATCCGATCTGTTGTAGACCTGCTTCTTCTAAATCCACATTGATAATATCCTAGAATGTCATCAATATAGGGAGTAAGTCTGCTTACGAATATATTTGTTAGAATTTTGTACGAAGTTGAAAGTAATGAGATGCCCCTGTAGATATGGTAAATTAAATTAAATTGGCAAAGCACTAATTTAATTTAAGTAATTTCTACTCGTTCGTTTTCTTTGTTTTATTAAAACTATTAAATAAAATAAACTAATTGATGTATCCTACAGGATACATTGCGAATTTAGGGGTTAACATGTCTCCTTCTGACCACTCCATAATAACTCATAAAATAAAACTTGCAGGTGCGCACGGAAAACAGCGAACCTCTCACGCTCCCGTCCAAATCTGAACAGCGAACCATCAAAGTGTTCGTGGAAAAAAACGACAATGAGTGGATCGTGGTGCGCCGCGCGTGCGCACCTTAAAACCCCGTACAAATCTGTCGAACATGGTGCGCGCGCGCGGCGCTCAAGTGTGTACGTACCTTAATACGCCTTTTCTGCACCAGTGAACGCCACGTTTAATCAACGTATCAACTATATATGTTTTATCTAGCGGTAAGATTTACAAGTTACGCTTGTCAACAAGTAGGTATGAAAACTTGGAAATATATTCTTTCCTATCATACAAGTGTTTTCGCCATGTCTGTTATCGTTGCTGTTCTACTTACCGACGTAACACCGGAGGGACATTTGACTTGCCCTGTGTATATGCGTGTGTGTGTTTGTATGTGTGTTTTTTGTGTGTTTGTTTGTTTGTTTGTTTGTTTGTTTGAGTAGCTATCCATTAAAGCTTTAGCGGCCACAATTTTTAATTCTTCGAAAACAAATTTGGAATGTAGCGATCAATTAATAAAAGTAAAGTCAAATTCGTAAACTAGGAAATTCGGACCACCAGATATTGAAGTTCAGCTGAAAATAAAATTTAAAAATCGCTCTAGAAGTCGCAATTTTCGATTTTTTCAAAATGAACCTCAATATGTAGCATTTAAATAAAAGAAGAAAGTAATATTTTTAAAAAATCAGCAAAATCAGACCAATAAAAGTGGGGTTTACCTGAAACGCTAAAATAAAAAGTCTTGCTACCACTACTGTATGTTTGGTTCGTGGCAATGTATGGTATAAGATATATTCATTTAATTAGTTTAATATTTTTAATAAGGTAACGTAAAAATTAACGTGTATTATTTAGATCGGTGTCAAATTATACAAAAATTTGCAAATATGTAATAACTAATTATGGTTCTGCATGACTTATCATTATGGTTTGAAACTTTTAATTAAGCAGGCATCAGAAATTGAGTTTCTCTAATTTAACTATTGATATGTATACTCTGTAAACCAGCAAAAAAGGACCATAAATTCGACTTGGTAAGGAATTCACTTAGTACATGCAGTTCCCCAGTGAAGGACTTAATTTTATTTGAAAACAAATCATACGGAAATTAAGTATTAATTGGTGTCATACAAGAGGTCAAGGCATAATGTGGTGAGCTATATGATTTATGTCTAATTCCTAGTGGAGTCTGTAAGTAATTTGTCCACTCTGTCTACCGTTATCTTCATTATCGGAGGTGTTTTGTATTCCTGCCAACCCCTTCATGAAACTTTCATGTCTCCTAGGGGTGTATGGACGTGCGCTTCCAGGAGTTAATACAATTATTTATGAGTTAATAAGTGAGGATACACATCATCATTGTTAACAAGCATTTTCTTTTCAGCTGACATCTTCGTAATTTCGGTGATTACGTTAATACATGTAATAGCCTAATAATAATAATAATAATAATAATAATAATAATAATAATAATAATAATAATAATAATAATAATAATAATAATATTAATAACCGTCGGCCTCCATGTTATAGAGGTTTTATTCACTGACTCTGCTCCCGACGATCGCTGGTTCAAACCAGGCTGGAATCAATGCAAATTTTAGGATGGAAAACTTCAAGGGACTATCTCTCCGGGAGGGACTTTAGGCCGAGTCTGGTACCAGAGTCTTAAGATTTTCAGGCTCTTAAAAAATCTCAAACCTGAATACAAAGACCTCTGATAAAAATTTAACTGACCTTCATCCACCCAAGTAATACCTTAGTTGCCTACTAGACGTCTTATTGAGGCGATGTGCTGACCATATGTCACTCACTGACATCTATAGAGAAATAAGCGTTAATAAATAGCTTCGTCAAAAATCTCCCTCTAGGGAGCACCCAAGTCTCCACTTAGGGAAGTATGGGGGTATACCATATTAATAATAATACAGATATTGTCCCATAAGTGATATTTTTTAACAAAATTGTATTTAGAATATTTTCTGATAATAAAATGAACTACTCTTCAAAGTAGAGACAATCAGATTCTATGACCTTGAGTCATCTCTGACCGATGTTTATTATCCGCGACGGTACCAGTCTGAGCTTTTATGCGAAGAATTTGTTAAGACGCACTTCCACCAGCTTTGATGTTTTCGTAATTTCACACAAGGAATGGGTCATGGATCAAAACAGTTAGTCATCTGAAGGCTTCGAGATCAGTATTGTAATGCTGGGTATTGTAGCAGTTCAATTCCTCCCAATTCCTGAATTTTTCTCATGGTTTATCGTGCAACATTGGATCCGGTCGGGTTTGAACCTGCGACACTCAAAATTTCATGAACTTTTTCCAGCTGTTGAGAAAATAGATCCACAATTCGGAACAAATCACGCCTTGAAAATTCCATACACACAATATTACATTAAAATCGACAGTACCTACTATTGGAACAACCTAATAAGTTCTAATAATAAATAATAATTACCCGAACACGAATGATTAGTACTAGAAGTCCAAATTTAAATGCTGGTTACTGTTGTCGTATTGAAATGCATTTTTCATTAATATTGTACCGTGTCCATCGCTGTGCTCAAGTTCAAACGCAACGGGCCCTGGTTCAGTCCTCATTCGAGTCAAGTTTCTACTGTGAGGTTGTTTCAGGTTTTTTCTCACCTATTAAGACAATTGCCTACCTTTATGGCGATCGAGTATAAAGAATAGTCCGAGTGAAGGCCTATCGCATGAATGTCGCTAGAAGCGACTAGAATACTCTATACTAGGGGGAGGGTTTAGCCTTGTAGATAGATAGATAGATCATCGGTTGATTAATGTCTCTGATATCGTCCGATTCCTTACTTACTTTTACTTACTTTTGAGGGCCTCTCCACTTTTCAGCGGTTACCCTGTATTCCCATTCGCCATTCTTGCCGATCACGCCATTCATCCTCCTCCAGACCTCGGTCGTTCATCAATCTATGGATCTCTCCTCTCCAAGTTATTCTTGGCCTGCCCCGTTTCCTTCTACCAGAAGGTGATCATTCCAAAAGAGTTTTGGGCCACCAATCATCCTCCATTCTCCTGATATGGCCATACAACTGAAGAACTCGTCTTTCGATCCATTCCACCACTGTCTCCTCCATATCCATCATCTGCCTCACTTCTTCATTTCTTCTTCTTTCCAACCTGGACACCCTGGCACTGCGTCTTATTCCATCCATCTCCACTGCCAAGATCTTAGTCTTTTGTCCCTCTACCAAAGTCCATCCCTCAGCACCATAAGTTATTATGCTTTCCACAACAGACTTCAAAATCCTCTTCTTCGTGTGGTTTGACATGGTCCTACTCCACAGTACTCCATTCAACATTTTTATGGCTCTTCGTGCTTGTACTAACCTGCTATCTACTTCAGCTTTACAACTTCCTGATTCATCAATAAGTGATCCCAAATATTTAATTTTTTTAACAGCTCTAATAATTCCTTGGGATAGGGATATATCTCGTCCGCTTCCTCCTACTACAAGATATTCAGTTTTTTTTCCATGTTTACTCTTAATCCTCCTATTTCAAAAGCATTTAGAAGTTTTCTCATCATGTATTTCACATCCTCACGACTCTGAGTTATCAACACTTGATCATCTGCAAATAATAAGGAATGTATTGTGCCACTTTGGATTGGTACTCCCATACCTCCACAATATCGATTCCACTGCTCCAATATATGCTGGATGTATATTTTGAACAGATTAGGGGACATACTACAGCCCTGTCGCAGGCCTTTAGTACTTCTGAATGGAGAGGATATCATCTTACCCACTTTAACCGAAACCTGACACTGCTGGTACAACGTCGGACAAGTGAAATCGTTGGTAAATCGATACCAACATCAACCATTGCATCCCAAAGTTGGTTGATTGGCACTGAGTCATAGGCCTTTTCTAAATCAACAAATATCAAATGAATTTCCTGGCCCTTAGCATGTGATTTTTCTGTTATCTGTCTCAGACTAAAAACGTGATCCATGCATGATTTCCCTGTGGTAAATCCTGCTTGGTCTTCCAACATTCTTCCTTCGATAGTGTGTTCAAGTCTGTTTGTGATGATACTGCTAAAAATTCTACTAATGGATGTCACACTGATTCCTTTGTAATTTCCAGGATCTTTACGATTTCCCTTTTTATGAATAGAGTCCGATTCCTAATAGCCGATTTTGTCGGTCCATCTAATCTCCTGGTTGTAGATGTTTCTCCTTCATGTATAAATAGGCTACATTCCCTGACTCCAGGAAGTTTTAGGTCTTCCTCTGCCTCGTCTTCCCTCAGGTTTCCATTCTAAAACATATTTTGGTAGCCGATTCTCTTCCATTCGCTGGACATGTCCTTACCATCTTAATTGCTGAGTTTTAATATAATCTAAAACAGTGTCTTCAAATCTTCATTTTCTCCCTTATAACAGAGTTTTTTCTCTTCTTGAAATTCTTGATACCCTTTGTATAAAATCCATTTCCGATTCCAAAAGATACTTATTTGTTTTTATTGTTAATGGCCAAATTCTGCTCCATAAGTAAATATGCGTTTAACAATTGTATGATATATATTAATTTTATTTTTATTCCTTACATTTTATCCCCAATATTCCATTGAGGCAAGCAATTGAAAAATTTCTTTTATTATTTATATTTCTTATTTTCTCTTCATAACTTCCATTTTTATTTATTTTAATTCCTAAATATGTGCTCTGACTACAAGATTTTATTGTTTCTCGTCTCCAAAATTAAATTTTGTTCTGGTTAACCAATTGATTCATATTTATTTTCTTCATGTTCAAAATTAACCCCCACTTATCATATTCTTCTATTAATTTTCTAGTCATACGTACTAAACTTACATAACCTTGTACAATTAACAATAATTTGTTATATACTACATGTCAATTATTGATTATCTGCAAAGTATTAGTTCTATAAAGTTCTATTGTTTGAAATAGGAATTCCTATGCTTGAATATTTTCTCTTCCAATTCTTTAATATATCATGAATATATATTTTAAACGGAGCAATCTATAGTTTCTCTATAGTGACATTGTCGTACGCATTCTCAAGATCTACAAATAGTAGGTGCAAAGGTTGTTCATATTGTATTTCACTTTCTATTACCTGAGTAATCCAAAATAAATTATCGGTTGTGGAACGACCAGCTCTAAATCATTACTGTTCCTCTAATTCCTTATCACTATAGTTTTATGGCTGATACCTATACGTCTAGAAAAGAAAATATTTTTGAGAAGCTTTTACCTAAGTTTCGGATATGGACTGAGTAGGGAAGGATGGAGGAAATGATGAAGGTGGCTATGATCCTACATTGTGTATGAAGCACAATAAACTTGTACATCATACTCAAAATAAATAAGATAACTCTATTAAATATAATCAATCAGAATTACAATTAGCCCATAACCATCCCATTTCGGACAAGGGCCTCCAGGGACTGATGGATGGCTTACGTTACCATCCCCGGGTTAGCCAATCCCTTGGGACTATCACTTCAACTTTTTTATGGATTGCTTCCATCTTTGTTTATCTTACGCTATTCTAGTCTACTGTGTTCCTATATGACACTTAAACACTTCACTCCAACGCCTTTTTTGTCTTCCCACTTTCCTTTTCTCTAGTATGGGTTCCCACATAGCCACTGTATGAGTCCACTTCTTAAGATCCATTCGGAGCACATGACCCCACCCACTTCCATTTCAACCCCATTGCTGATGTTGCTACGTCTTTTAGCCTCATTATCTTGCGGATGTCCTCGTTCCTAAAGCGGTCCCTTCTTGTGATGTGTAATAGCTCCCGCTCCATTTTTCTCTGGCAAATCTCTAGCATGGAAGTTCCTTTTCTTGTTAATGGCCAAGTCTGCGAGCCGTAAGTTAATATGGGTAGTACACACATGTCCATGACTACTTTTTTCATTTTTAGGCTGATGTATTTTTCTAGTAATATAAACTTTCGAGAGCAGAATTTTTTTTTCATACCTATGAGATTCTCCTTTCTATTTCGTTTAGAGTTTGGTTGCTGAATGATACGGCTTGACCTAGGTAAACATATTCATTGATGTAGTCGATTTTGTGATTTTCGATCTGGATTATCTTTTTTGTATCGTTAGTCATTATCTTCGTTTTTGAGACATTTATTTGAAGTCCTGATTGTTAATATATTTGCAGAGCTCTCTTAGCATTTCTTCTTCTTCCCCGTATGAGTCTATTATGAGAGCGATGTCATCTGCAAAACGGAGATTGAGTAATTTCCTTCCGTCTATATTTATTCCATAGTCTTCTTTCATCCTGCTGAAGATATCCTCCATTAGGCCTATGAAAATTTTTGGGGATGTTGGGTCCTCCTGCCTTACTCTTCGTTGTAGGGATAAAGGAAATAAATTAAGAAATACAAACTTTTTTTAATAGATCATTTTGGTTTATAATAAAACATACGAATTTCAAGGACATCGTTATTTGAAGAAAGGAGAGAGACATAGTGATGGCAATGACCTTCGATTTATTTAGTTAGTAATTATTATCATTGTAAAAGTTGTTGACATTGTTGTTAATATTTGCTTGAAATCAATGATTCTTTTTATTTCAAGAAGTTGATATTAACGTGTTTAAACTTGAGATTTGTGATTCTGCAGTTGACCTAACCCGAGTCAGATGTAAAATTATCTAAATGAATATAGAGGCTTATGAAATAACTTCATAGTAAAGCTTAATATATTTTGAATATTATAATAACTGGTGTCCACCGCTGTGGTCTCGAGGTAGCGTGCTGCCTTGTCACGCAGCGGACCCGGGTTCGATCCCCGGTCAGGGAAGTTTTTGTGGGTGAGGTTTTTATCGGGGTTTTCCCTCGCCTGTAAGGAAAACTTTAAGGCCCAATCGGTCCCCGAAATCATAAGGCCATCATCATCATCCTTATCATCATCATCCTTCACCGGTGTGGAAAGCAACGGGAAGCTACTATACCTACAATTCCCTAGTAAAGCTGCAAGCATAGCATGAACATACTATGATTGCAGTGAAGGACCTGACTTCGGGCAGAATTACTATGGATGGATAATAACTGGTGAACTGGTGGACTTACATGGAATCTATGAGCACGTCAATGACATAATTCAGCAATTATGAAACCATTGTAGAAGAAGATGAAAACAAATGTTATGAAATATTAAGACTCATTAAAATTATCTGGCCACCATAACGTCCATATCGTATATACCTTCTTCACTATGAATATATGAGTGAATAATGTGTTTTGTTCTTAATGTTTGTGTACATCGCAAATAGCCCTGGCACTGAGCTGATCTCTCATTCGGGAAGCTCTCCGTGTCTTTTCGTGCCTAGAAAATAATGTATGTGATACAGAGTTAAAAATCAACTCTCAACACACGTGTCATTTTAAGAACCGTGTGGCGTTGGACACCCAAAACTAGCTACGAACGATAGGTTAAACCAGATGTCCTCAAACTTTTTTTGTCTCGTAGACGATATGTAATTTTTTATTTTATTTTGTGTTGACCCCCTACATCTACGATGGCGTAACAACCCAAAGTTGGGCCTTAACCCCCCCCCCTTTGTTAGGAATGGAAGCCTTGGCGCAGAGCTACGGGACTTGCGCTGGATCGAGTCTCCATGGGGGAAGAAATGTTTTTGTGGTATTTCGGCCAGTATGGGACTAGTGCCCACACAGCATCGTGAGGCATTTGGGTAGCTACAATAAGTAGCGGCTCTAGATTGAGAAAACCAGCTATAACTGATGGGGGACTGGACATACTGACCACATGTCATCCCTAAACTGGCTGCAGAGAGTTAATTTAATATAATATCATGAATGGTATGCGGTCAACATACTGAACCAATGAGACATGTAGTGGACAACTAAGGTATTACTAGGATGAAAATGGTCGGTAACTTTTACTTAGAGGCCTCTTTATTCAGGCGTAAAGTACTTTTACGAGCCTAAAAGTTTTCAGACTCGGGACCCACGGCTCAAAGTTTCTCCCGGAGGACTTACACCTTGGATTTTTCCATCCTAAATATCCATCGACCCCGTCTGGGTTTTAACCCGCGACCCTCGGAATCAGAGGCAAGAAACATAGCCACTAGTCCACTGCGGCCGACTGTAGACCCCCCTGCCTTTCTGATATTAATTTTTTTACAAATGCTCCAAAATCAAATGAGTTTTGACACCTAACACAGCACTACTCACTTTGATATGGACTTGTTGCAAATTAGAGTGGACACCTGGGGGTTGATATAGTTCACTTTGGGTTAAACCAAGGATAAAAAAATAAATAAAATATTTAACTAACTAACTCACTGGCACTATCGAACCCGTAGGTTCATAGCCGCGCGGACATAAGCTCTCCATACATCCCTATCCTGAGCTAATGCTTTTTTCCAATCATCCACTGTATAATCTAATTCCTTCAAATCATAGTTAATGTTATTTTTCCATCTCATTCTTGGTCTACCAACAGGGCGTTTTCCCTCCGGTTCTCCTACAATAAGCTTTCATGCACGTCTTACATTCCCCATACGTTCCACATGCCTACCATCGCAGTCTACGAGACTTAACTGTTCTTATTAATTTCTGGCCTCCTATGAAGACCATGTAGTACACAGTTATGTAGTCTTCTCCGTTCACCTGTCTGTTCATCTCTCTTTGGTCCAAAATTTTCCTAAGAACTTTATTCTCAAATACCCATAATCTCCTTCCCTCTCTTAAAGTAAGAGTCCATGTTTCGCATCCATACAATGTAACTGGTAGAATAACTGTTTTATATATTTTCAGTTTATCGTTTTTTGAAAGGAGTTGGGACGACAAGAGTCCCTGGAACGCATAATAGCACGCATTTCCAGAATTGAACCTATGTTTAATTTCTTAGTGCATTTCATTTGTGACTATTGTTTCTAGGTATTTTAATTCAGCCACTTCATCAAATGTTCCCTCATTTGTCATTAGCTTTCCATTTCCGTTATATAATGTATTTTTATGTGTGACCATATATTTAGTTTTATTAATATCACACAACAACAAAGGACTACTCGCAGGCTCGAAATGTATCAATAACTATGTTTTCGGACTCGCAGAAGACGAAAATGATATTAGTTTTTTCCAATCACCTAACCAGAGTCAGATATTTCGACGACAACCTTTAGTAGAAGTGACCGTTTCCGTGAGAGTCGCAGGCGCTTTTGTCTCTCAAACTGGTCACCCTTCTTTTTCTTTTGCCGGTTTTATTACTCTTAGGGATTGCTAAACCCTCAGGAATACACCGGTATACAACATTTCCTGATTGTCACTGTCAAATATGTGAAGTAATAGCTTGTAATACCTCGTTCTGTGCAGTTCGTCTTACATTACAGTATAGTGATTGCGAAGTGTGGATATATGCATTATTGTGTATCATTATAAAGAAATTGAATTAAAACAATCTACTATAATATATTTTAATACGTAAGTTTTAGTGTTTTTATAATTTTGCAATGTCTCGCGCTGTACGATTTCTGTTAAATATGTGGAGATTATTCTACAAAATCTCAGCGCAGAACTAGTTATAAAGGCGTACAATTTATATTTTGGGAACTATAGTAAATTTGTAGATACTGATACATATTGGGCGTCCAATTTTTGCTGTACAAACTGTCAAAAGATTTTAACAGGGTGGTTAAAAGGTTCGCATTCCGACATGTCATTCCAATCTTGTGGAGGGAACCTACTGACTTATTTCTGTTTGGTCAATATATCTGGATTCACTTTAAAAAATAAATATTCTCTTCAGAATCCAAATTTGCAGTCAGCCATGTGACCTGTTAAACATAGTGATTCTTCACCGAACTTGGGTGACGTCAGTGATGAACATGGCGAAAGGTTCCACGAAGACATTTTAGAAATGGAAAGGCGTTATAAAGAGAAAGCAGTGACCAACAGTCTTGCTGATTACTGCTGGCAACTTATCACAGACGTTTCGGAGCCATCTTATCGGCGTAAGTCATCCAGGAAGAAGTTTTGAAAGATGAGATTTTTGCTACAATTTAAGCATGTGTTGTAACGTAACTACTTATTTATCCTTCTTAGCAAAAATATTTTAACTTTTTGGATCTTATATAATTTGATTTTACATAGATCAATTGCTTCTAGCAATATTCCAAAAAAATTGAAACTAATTGCAGATAAACAATAATATGTGAAATATAAAGAAAAACGTTCAACACGTCCTGGCAAAAAACTGTTAGATGATAGAGAAAAACGGATTTCAAATTCGAAATCAGCGCATGCCAATTAACTAAAATCACCTATTTTCATTTCTGCGAGCGACAAAAGTTCAAATTTGTTGTTGTGTGCATTTACTTCCAGTCCCAATTTCTTAGTGTTACTCAATAGTGTATGCATGTTGGCCTTCAGTATCTCCTCGCTATCGCCCAATAGTACTACATCATCAACATAAACTAAGAGCTTACTAATACAATTGAGTTGTAGGCCTTCTTCATCCTCTAAAGATCTGATGACATGCTCTAATACAAAATTGAATAGTAGAGAAGATAGTGCATCCTCTTGCTTCAACCCACTGTTGAAAACTGAAATAAAATATACCGTTGGAAGTTACGTCATGTTTGTCCAAGGCTCCAGCAAATATTATTTATTGAAGGGCATTTCTGATTTTAGTCTCTCACTCACTCTCACTCTCTCCCTCTCTCTCTCTCTCTCTCTCTCTCTTTCTCTCTCTCTCTCTCTCTCTCTCTCACTCACTCACTCACTCTACCTCTCTCCAATGCTGTATAAAATATTTATCTCAAGTTTTATACTTGAAATCTAACTCAAGCCTCCCCCAGCACAAGTTTTAAGTGTGTCAGTATTTCTAACATTTACGACGCACATCAAAAATAAATTTTATCAGCCGTTAACTATACTTTGTTTGGCTTGGATCCAAGCAAACCTATGCTCCAGTAGCAATCAGATTCAAAAAGTTTTCTTCGAGAAAGGGCAGAAACTAAAGAAGGCTGTAGAGAAGTTGGCTATCAAAGTAAGTTATTCTTACAAGAGTAAGATAAAAAAAAAGAGAAAGTTTAAAAGTTTGCAATTCCCAAGGTTCCACTTGGAAAATATCAACCTGCACGTACGCACTTCAGCAAGTTTGATTCAGGAGAGAATATGTAGCTGCAGAGTATCCCTTCTTTTAAAAAATCTGACCTAGTAAAGTTTGCATAGTTGTTGTTTACAATAAATATCCAGAATTTCAAATTTATATATTTTCACACTTATTCAAACTTTCTCACTACAAGAAAACCGTTTCTTGTGTACCAGCCATGACTCAACACTAAATCGCGATTATTTCTGAATTTGTTAACATTCTCTATTTGAACAGGTGAAGAATAATAATCAAGTCCTCCAATTCCATAACTACCTAAGTCACTTTTATGAAAATTTTGGGGAGGAACAAAAAACTGTGATGAGTTATAAATGCAGGGTTAATTAAAAATAATTGGTCTACACATTATAAAATATGACTACTTTACATTTATTGCATGTTTTATATATATTTCAAATACAGTTTTTACGTAAAAGTAGACAATATTTTGCACTTAGAGAGTTCTGGTACAGAATTTTGGACTTAAGTACTTTTTGAAACAGTTACACAAATGTAGTAATGATGATCTCTATGTGAAAATGAAATGTATTATTATATTTCAAAATAAAGTATTACAATAATAATATAACAAGCGTAGTAGTAGTAGTAGTAGTAGTAGGACTTTATTAGACTAAAAGTAAGATACATACAATGTTACTCATATTTACAAATATGGGTCGCACGTGCAGTAAGCCGTAAGTGCTGTTAGCAGTCCGTATCAATAAAATAACGTCCAGTAATAATATGAAGTAAGAAAAACCATGCAAAACAATACGATTATCTTATACATTAATTAGGCTTCGTAAAATTATTAAGTATTAATTATATTACACCATGTTTACATATATTTATTCACGAATGAGTATTGTTCTTATTTTCCGCGTTTTGTCCAACAATTTACCCACGTTTATCCAATTTTCTGGGAATTTAACAAAGGAGTGTAGCTATTGAAGTTGTACTCGCCAAAATATGTGTTTTAAACATTTTTACAAATATTTATTGATCCTCCTTATTGGGCTCCAAAACAAAGTGTGTGTGTGTGTGTGTGTGTGTGTGCGTGCGTGTGTGACAATTTTTTTTTTCTGAAATCTTCACAGCAATTTCTGCACTACCTGCACTTTGATCGCCCATTTTTTCAATCAATAAAGTTCTGCCAAATTCTAAGAACATCTGAATCTGTAATAACATATTGTCAACATAAGTTTTAAAATTCCTTTTAGGTTTATTACTGAACTTCCCTATGAAAAGTTTAGAAAATATGCAATATTTTACATTCATGGATTTGAGTAGTTTTGTGGCAAAAATTCGTGGACCGCCTTGATGGAAGTATTGGACTTCAAATGTTTTGTATATTTTATTCAAGTTTGGACTTACAGAGGCAACAAGGACTACAGTAGTTTTGGAATAGGATGCAATATTCACATTGAATTTAGACAAGGAATTGACGATTTAGAAACAAACTAATATTTCTGATAGATGGAGAAAGAGTGACAAACGCTGTTATATAAAAAATTATAAATTTGAATGTAGGTGGATACGGGATTGGACGATTCAGTTATTACTGTACTATTACTATTGGCATTATTTCTCTGCTGCCAAATATTTTCCTCTATATGTCGTGGAAATGACATTATATATGATACACAATTAATATGATATGATTATAATAGTCATATGATGTTGGGAGATCATTTCGGCCTAAAGGTTCCTAACATGTATCTTATCCATCCATCCATAGTAATTCTGCCCGAAAGCAGGTCTTTCACTGTAATCATAGCATTTTCATGCTATGCGTCGCAGCTTTACTAGGGAATTATAGGTGTGGTAGCTTCCCGTTGCTTTCCACACCGGTGAAGGATGGTGATGATAGCCGGATGATTTTTCGGGGACCGTTGGGCCCTAAGCTTCCCGACATTTGTCTTAGAGATGAGGAAAACCCCTGAAAAAAACCTCACCCAGGAACCTGTTCCGACCGGGAATCGAACCCGGGCCCGCTGCGTGACAAGGCAGCACGCTACCTCGAGACCACAGCGGTGGTCATTTATCTTATAAGTGAGGAAATTATCTTCTACCTTATGTCAGAGACTGCCAAACAATAACATCTTTCCGAAATAAATTGCAGATTTTTATTAACTGTCAAAAAAAGTCACTAATACTATTCCTTTAACAATTAATGATTATTTTTTATTATATTTAATAAAATATGCTGATGACCAGGTAATAATAGCAAATACGGAAGACGAGCTTCAAAGGAATATTTTTAAATTACATAATATATGTGAACAATATAATCTCAAAATATCCATAGAAAAAACTAAGGTAATGGCATTCCAAGGGAAAAATCAAATCAGATCCAAAATAGTAATAGGAAACAAAATCAGAGAACAGGTGAACCATCTGAATTATCTAGGATGTGACATTTAATTTAATTATGATAATGATATAACTAATAAAACTGCAAAATTCCAGGGAATATGTGGTACGATAAAACGATCACTAAATAATAAAACAACAAGAGAGACCCTATTGAAATTTTATAAAACATTGGCAGTACCAGTACTGCTCTATGGATCAGAAGCCTGGATACATACAAAACAAGATCTAAGTAGGATAACGGCGGCAGAAATGAAATTTTTGAGATCTGTTAAAGGGTGCACTGAGGAAGACAGAATCAAGAACACAGAAATAAGACATGAACTTGAAATATTTGCAATAACTGATAAAATAGATACATATAGACAAAAAATGGAAGCAACACATAGACAGAATGAATGAAGATAGATATCCTAAACAAATAACAAAATACAAACCTAAAGGCACCCGAGATGTGGGCAGACCTAGAAAGAGATGGGCTGATGTCGGAACGAGTCAACAGACCTAATCCATGAATGCAGATGATGATGATTTAATAAAAATAGTATATAAGCGATATATTGATTCATTACATTTTATTATTTTCCTTGTATTTTTTTCATGTATAGTAGATAGTAGTTTGTCTCCCTTTGTGTGTCTATCCTTTCATTAATGTTAATTATCATTAACTTTAATGTGATATTAGCTCTTACTTTTATTAGCGTTCAGTTTGGCCAAATGATCGTTTAGTATCTGATATTACTCAGATTTTTGTATCTGAGTGTGACATACGTTTGTCCTGGTGAGTGGAAGAGAAGGTCACATGCCCCTAACTGCACCAGGCTAAATAAATGAATAAACAAAATAAGAAAATAAAGTAAAGTTCCGAAAGAAACTTCACCCTGGAAACTTGTACCGACCGGGGATCGAACCTGAGTCTGCTTCATACGAGGCAACAAATTTACTCCAATGCCACAGCGGTGGACATAATTAACTACTAATATCATAAAATGCACTTAAAATATGCCTATTATAAATATATTAGTTTTAAGTACTAATTTAGTTACAGTTGGTATAGTCTATCACTAAGTCTCCGGCTCTGGCGTTTTCACGAGTGTTGCCGATATGGATATTCAGTGGGAGGAGCCGCTTTACGTATGCGGTTAGCAGACATACAGCTGACAATATCTCAGCAATTTCTAACCTTACTAGCGGCGTCAAGAGCAGTGATTGGTTGTGACAGTGGTCCACTCCCACTCAACTATTCCCTTATTGAAAGTAGAGTACGAGTTTCTCTTTTTACCCCGCGTACAACCAAAACATCAGAGCCGGAGATCCAGGCGGCTGGACTTAACTTCATAGTTTTTATTTAACGAGTTCTTTAACGATTTATGCCATCAACTCGTCGGCGTCAAAATTCAAATATGATCTCAAAAAGGCTGACTTATATTAGCCAGAGGCCTCTTTTCATGCTAGAGGTTATGTGTGCCGTAAATCCACAACATCGAACTCATGGTTTTACCTTCTTTTCAAAGGAAATCATACTCAAGAATTTTAGTCTGAAATATTCCATGGACCCTCGAGCTTCGAAATCAAAAAGTGAGCATGGTAACTGTACCTCTTCCATTCTAAATTGTAATGTAAACAAACCAGATATATGACTCAATTTTCTTTGGTCAAATAACGGTTTTACCTTTAAGCATGTAAGAAAATGTAGTTCCTTCTCTAACATCCGAAGTAAAGGATATAAAAATAAAAATAAAATATCTAGCACCATTTCTATGTAAGTTATATGGGATATTCGTAAAATATACTATAACAGTTTCAATAGATTAAATAAATAACCATATCTTTGTTTAATTCATACGCATGTGCAATGCAAAATATGCTGTATTGGAATGAGCTTGTTTGCTTGTTCGTATCTTACGCTCTGCCATACCGTTCATCCGATTGTGATGGCCTTTTTGCAAAATGTCCATGAGATTCCCGGGATGAACATAGGCTATAGGAGAGTTGTGATACTCTATTCCTACAGCCTTAAAAATCACTCTTTGTAGAGAAAACGTCAAAAAAGTCCCTTTTTTGATGCGTAAATGGCTTACGCTGTCTAAACCATAACAAATAACAAAATTAATGTATACACAGAATTGAATATCTCAAAAAACACTACAAAAAAGCCCGCGACAGTTTATGTTTATCTCTTACAGATAACTTAAAATAACCATTTTTGTGTATCATTGATGTTAAGAAGAGTGGGATAAGTAGATCCCGGGAAAGCATTATAGCGCCCGGTGGGTATTCTTTTATGGAAAACTCAAAATAACGAATTTTGTTTTTTACCTCATTCATGTCAAGTATATCGAGATACGTAGATTCCCGGGTAAACAGCACGAGGCATCTAAAAATAATTACGACATGACTTTACTTATAGACATTGCTTGAATATTAAATTTTGGAAGATGAAATTGTATGTACTATTTGGATTGTATGATGGCATTAATGAGCTGTTAGTTTATGCTGATGATGTAGTACTATTCGGCGATAGCGAGGAGATGCTGAAGGCCAACACACATACACTATTGAGTAACACTAAGAAATTGGGACTGGAAGTAAATATAAATAAAACTAAATATATGGCCACCCCTAGAAATACAATATTTAATGGAAACGGACAGCTAATGACAAATGAGGGAAATTTTGTTGAACTGGCTGAATTCAAATACCTATGAACAATAATCGCAAATAGGAATGAGATGCACTAAGAAATTAAACATAAGCTCATTCTGGAAATGCGTGCTATTATGCATTACAGGGATTCTTGACGTCCCAACTCCTTTCAGAAAACGTTAAAATGAAAATGTATAAAACAGTTATTCTACCAGCTACATTGCATGGATGCGAAACATGGACTCTTAATTTAAGAGAGGAAAGGAGATTACGAGCATTTGAGAATAAAGTTCTTAGGAAAATGTTTGGACTAAAGAGAGATAAACAGACAGGCGAATGGTGAAGACTATATAACAGTGAACTACCTGATCTTTATAGGAAGCCAGATATAATAAGAACAATTAAGTCTCGTAGACTGCGATGGCTAGGACATGTGGCACAAATGGGGAATGAAACACGTGCTTGGAAGCTTCTTGATTGGAAAGCATTAGCTAAGGAGAGGGATGTATGGAGAGCATATGTCCGCGCGGCCTTGAATCTAAGGGTTCGGTAGTGCCAGTGAGTTAGTTAATTAGTTAGTTATTTGGATTGTATGAAAAGTAGTTTGGAAATAGAATTAATTAGTTTATTTTTCGTTTTAGCTACAATAACGAAGAGAGCAAATTTATAATTCATTTTCCTTTTACTTATTCAAATAATCATAAAGACATAATTTTTGTCTTTCAGCTAATTTATGCCAAGAACATCGGGATAAGTAGATTCCTTGGCAACGCCCGGTAATCAGCACGGGGTATCTAAAAGTAATATCAATATAAATTTATAATTATTTTTCATTTTACTTATTCAACCAAACTCAAACATACATTATCATTTAATTAGACGTAGCAGCGCACGCCGGGTATTAGTGTTTTACATGATCTCGTTTTCTTTGCGGTCCGGGACATTTAAATAAAAGGAGGAGAAATTACTGTTTAGCCAATTTAACTGTAAGGCATTTCGAGTGCATTCCCATGTTCATAGGAATTTAATCCACTGTGGAGGTTTAGTTAGAATTGGTCATCCTATCAGCAAGTGTCAAACAGTAAAATTGACATTAATTCATAACCGTTCAATTAATGGACTCGTGTTTAAAGGGACTCAATAAACATAATATCCTGGAAGAAATAAGTAAAAAAATACAAAATGCTTAGTGGTGTTATTATTTCAATAACTAAAGTATTGAAATTCAAAATATTTGACACATGAAACAAAAATCAGATTGTATGAAACGCTAATTAAACCGGTGCTAACTTAAAGGAGTGAAACCTGGATTCTGACTGAGATCTCAACTGGCTGATTTTAAGAGAAATATACTCAGAATGATATCTGGACATACTTACTTACTCACTGGCACTATCGAACCCGTAGGTTCATGCCCGCGCGGACATAAGCTCTCCATACATCCCTATCCTGAGATAATGCTTTCCAATCATTCCCTGTATAATCTACTTCCCTCAAATCATAGCTAGTATTATTCTCCCACCTCATTCTCGGTCTACCAACTGGGCGTTTTCCTTCTGGCTTTCCTACAAGAAGTTTCCATGCACGTCTTTCATTCCCCATACGCGCAACATGTCCTGCCCATCGCAGTCTACGAGACTTAACTGTTCTTATTATATCTGGCTTCCTATAAAGACCATGTAGTTCATTGTTATGTAGTCTTCTCCATTCACCTGTCTGTTCATCTCTCTTTGCTCCAAAAATTTTTCTAAGAACTTTATTCTCAAATACTCGCAATCTCCTTTCCTCCCTTAAAGTAAGAGTCCATGTTTCGCACCCATATAATATAACTGGTAGAATAATAGTTTTATATATTTTCAGCTTAACGTTTTTTGAAAGGAGTTGGGACATCAAAAGTCTCTGTAATGCATAATAGCACGCATTTCCAGAATTGAGCCTATGTTTAATTTCTTTGTGCATCTCATTCCTATTTGTGATTATTGTTCCTAGGTATTTGAATTCAGCCACTTCCTCAAAATTTCCCTCATTTGTCCTTAGCTCTCCATTTCCATTATATACTGGATATCTGGACATATTAAGGAAAATGCATTATATAATGTAAATAACACTAAGAACTTGGAACTGGAAATAAACATTAAAACTAAATATATGTTAACATATAAAAATACATTATACAATGGAAATGGACAGTTAATGGATAAATGAGCGAAATTTTCAACAAGTAGATTCCAAATGTTTCAGACAAAACCTATTCTAACTTATAAGCTTTTTTTTAACTTACGCCCCCCATTAAAATAGGTGTAGGCCTACTGAATGGTACGAGATGCTTCGGACTATAATTAGGGATTCGATTAAACTGGCTGATTAACAAGAAATAACCAACTACATTTACAAAGTTTAGCCTTCACAGCAAATAACAAGCTGTACTTTCAAAATGTGCATTTTCAAAATACGGTTGGCTAAATTTTATCAGTTGGGTTTCCTGCAATCTCTAAATGACGTCTAAAGCTACCACATTCCATTCTATACGTTCAATTAATTTAATGTTGGATTATGTGTATCACATCTAAACGAATCCAACAACCGATAAATTAATTTCAGCATGTTTCGTTTAACCAGATACCTTATCTAAAATTCATAAGTTGTAACACTCCATAACCACATCAATATTTAAGTTTTAATATATATATATATACTTACTTACTTACTCATTGGCACTATCGAATCCGTAGGTTCATGGCCGCGCGGACAAAAGCTCTCCATACATCCCTATCCTGAGATAATGCTTTCCAATCATTCCCTGTATAATCTACTTCCCTCAAATCATAGCTAGTATTATTCTCCCACCTCATTCTCGGTCTACCAACTGGGCGTTTTCCCTCTGGCTTTCCTACAAGAAGCTTCCATGCAAGTCTTTCATTCCCCATACGTGCAAAATGTCCTGCCCATCGCAGTCTACGAGACTTAACTGTTCTTATTATATCTGGCTCCCTATAAAGACCATGTAGTTCATTGTTATGCAGTCTTCTCCATTCACCTGTCTGTTTTTCTCTCTTTGGTCCAAAAATTTTCCTAAGTACTTTATTCTCAAATATTTGTAATCTCCTTTCCTGCCTTAAAGTAAGAGTCCATGTTTCGCACCCATATAATATAACTGGTAGAATAATAGTTTTATATATTTTCAGTTTAACGTTTTTTGAAAGGAGTTGGGACATAAGAGTCTCTGCAATGCATAATAGCACGCATTTCCAGAATTGAGCCTATGTTTAATTTCTTTGTGCATCTCATTCCTATTTGTGATTATTGTTCCTAGGTATTTTCAACTTCGTACAAAATTCTAACTAATATATTAGTAAGCAGACTTACTCCCTATATTGATGACATTCTAGGAGATCATCAATGTGCATTTAGAAGAAACAGGTCTACAACAGATCAGATTTTCAGTATAAGACAGATTTTAGAGAAGAAATGGGAATATAATGGTACTGTACATCAACTATATGTAGACTTCAAAAAAGCATATGATTCAATTAAGAGGGAGAAGTTATATAGTATCCTGCTGGAGTTCGGAATTCCTAAAAAGTTAGTTAGACTTATACGAATGTGTCTAAATGGCTCAAAGAGTAGGGCGCGTGTAGGCAAACAGTTTTCAGACACTTTTGAAATCCAGAATGGGTTGAAGCAAGGAGATGCACTATCTCCTCTACTATTTAATTTTGTACTAGAGCATGCCATTAAATCTTTAGAGAATGAGAAAGGCTTACAACTCAATGGTATTAATAAGCTGTTAGTTTATGCTGATGATGTAGTACTACTGGCCGATAGCGAGGAGATACTAAAGGCCAACACGCACACACTATTGAGTAACACTAAGAAATTAGGACTGGAAGTAAATATCAGTAAAACTAAATATATGGTCACACGTAGAAATTCAGTATATAATGTAAATGGACAGCTAATGCCAAATGAGGGAAATTTTGAGGAAGTGGCTGAATTCAAATACCTAGGAACAATAATCACAAATAGGAATGAGATGCACAAAGAAATTAAACATAGGTTCAATTCTGGAAATGCATGCTATTATGCATTGCAGAGACTTTTGATGTCCCAATTCCTTTCAAAAAACGTTGAGCTGAAAATATATAAAACTATTATTCTACCAGTTATATTATATGGGTGCGAAACATGGACTCTTACTTTAAGGGAGGAAAGGAGATTACGAGTATTTGAGAATAAAGTTCTTAGGAAAATTTTTGGACCAAAGAGAGATGAACAGACAGGTGAATGGAGAAGACTACATAACAATGAACTACATGGTCTTTATAGGAAGCCAGATATAATAAGAACAGTTAAGTCTCGTAGACTGCGATGGGCAGGACATGTTGCACGTATGGGGAATGAAAGACTTGCATGGAAGCTTCTTGTAAGAAAGCCAGAGGGAAAACGCCCAGTTGGTAGGCCAAGAATGAGGTGGGAAAACAACATTAACTATGATTTGAGGGAAGTAGATTATACAGGGAATGATTGGAAAGCATTAGCTCAGGATAGGGATGTATGGAGAGCTTATGTCCGCGCGGCCATGAACCTTCGGGTTCGATAGTGCCAGTGAGTAAGTAAGTAAGTAGGTATTTGAATTCAGCCACTTCCTCAAAATTTCCCTCATTTATATATATATATATATATATATATATATATATACAACTTTCCTCATTAGACGATTGCCTCTAGGACAAACAGATACAGAAAATTAATTTTTGAATTTATGAAATACATTTTGTAAATACATTAAAAAAATTCAAATTGTAGGCCTAATTGAAGTATACATACTACAAAGTATAAATTTTGTAAAAATGGTTTCTTAAATTTGAAATTGATCCTCTAATGGCAGCGATGACAATTTTAGAAAGATACACCCTGTCCAAATCTAAGGAATTCCAAAATTTGGCTAGGAATCCTGGTATAGTACCTCTTGCCCTGATCATCAATCCTGTGACAGTAATACTATCTAGTTGGTATTTATCTTTGTAATAGTCAATTGTTGGCTCATATATGGCTTTCTTTTTAGAGTCAACTTCCTTAAGTTGGCCACTATGAGTCTCAAAACGAATTGTGGGATCTAGTATCATACCAATTTTAGAAGATGGTCTAAATGCAGTGATATGTATTCGTCTGATATGTGCGTGTGTTCGTCACTCTACTCCTCCTAAACGACTGGGCCGATTTTGATTATTTTTTTGTGTATGTCTGGTTGGGTCCCTCGATGGTTTATATTCACAGTTGGACCCTCTAAAACCATTATGTGTAGGATTTCACCTGAAGTGAAAATTTAAAAGTCGCTCTAGCGGTCACATTTTTGGATGTTTCGCAAGGAAACTTAATATATCCTATTAAAATAAACCGCCCTACCACTGGACTACTTAGCGTCGGGCCAGTAACCTGTCCTAAGGAACTTCAAAACTACTTTCAGGTGTCAACACGAAAAAATCCAGTCTTGAGGCCGAGACAGGTCAACAAATGGCCTAAATTCGTAAATGTACTATGATGATGATGAAAATAAACCGAGGTAAGTAGGCTATTATGGAAAAATTAACGAAATTCCATAATTACAAGTGGAAATGTACCTGAAATAGTAAAATCCCTAAACGACTGTACCGATTATTACAAATAATTTTTTAAATTCAAATCGGGAAAGATTGGCATGCTACGAGTTATTGGTAAATCCAGAAAATTGGATAAACCTCGGTAAATTTCTGGACAAAACGCGAAAAATAAGGACAACACTCATTCATGAATAAATATATGTTATCAAAATGCAATACCATTAATTATTAACAATTATATATAAATTAATTAGTGTATAATGCTATTGTGTTATTATTTAATTGTAATATTAATGTGTTTTCTTTATGTAATTGTAATGTTAATGTTTTTCTAGTGTATAATGCTATTGTGTTATTATTTATTTGTAATATTATTATTGTGTTTTCTTTATGTAATTGTAATGTTATTGCTGTTTTTGTTGTTTATTTTTCTTTACACTAGTACCAATTATTACTTTATTGTAACGGACTGTCAACAGCACGTACGGCTTACTGCCCGTGCGACCCATATTTGTAAATAATATTGTAAATATCTTACTTTTTGTCTAATAAAGTCCTTCTACTACTACTACTACAAATAATTTTGTGTGTGTTTGAGCGGGTCCATGGATGATTTAGATTCACAACTAGACCCCCCTAAAACCATTAGGTGGTAGTAATTCACCTGAAGTGAAAATTTAAAAATGGCTCTAGCGATTACAATTTTTTTATGTTTCACAACGAAACTTAGTATATCCCATTAAAATAAATCGATGTAGGTATTATCTGAAAATAACCGAAATCCAACAATTTCAAGTGAAGGTTTACCTGAAATCCGATATTAAAAACTAACAACCGCAATGTTTGTTTCGTCTCAGCGTATACCATACAATTTAATTCATCTTTAATATTTCATTTATTTAGGCATAGCATGCCGGGTGTTAGCTAGCTTTGAATATTTTGAAACAGTTAAGTGAAAAATATCCCACATTAACCATTGAGGATGTGGTAAAAATAACAGCAGAATTTTCAAGTGGGCACTGAGCATAAATTCTGCTTGTTATGAAATTATAAATATCATGGAAAAACCCAAACGTCTGATTAGCTAGGCCCATAAATAATTTTTTGCCATAAATAAATAAGAAATGGAGGAAATTCCCAATTATCGTCATCATCATCTTATGATGTATTCAGTCTTATTTCTCGTAAAATATAATGTTGCCTAAGAACAGTGTTTTTGTTGTACACAATTCAGTCATATGGCGGGTAAACGTAACAGGCTTACCAAGGTCCGCCAATAGACGACGTCAGCGGAGTAATATCTTATTCAAGTTTGTTTATAGTACAACTAGAACTTAGCTCGGAATTGGTAGCTATAAGACGTTAATTATATATTTTTACCTGGTAAGTCAGTCGTCCTCAACTAAGTTATTAAACTTCAAGTTATTCTAATATGGAGGCCTTTCAAAAATAATGTTTCATCTTCTGCGTTTTAACTGGAACTGGTGGTGTTGTATAGGTTGTATAACGGATTTATGTGTGCGGTTATGTTCTCGTTGAGTAGGTCTTTATTCCTTGCTTCTTTTAGAATCTCTATGTCTTCAAGGATGCTGATCCTGTCATTATATTCTCTGTGTAGTATTGACATAGTAGCTATAGTCCATCACGTCTGGCTTGCAGACTATTGATGTAGATAAGTACTGAAGATGGAAATAACTGTATTAAAATGGAAAACATGTCCGTTGTACATGGAAACAAATAACACGTCTGGTTGATACGATTCATTCATGACAGCAGGGCGTCTTTTTCAACTAAGAGACAATGTAGGGGTGTGGGCAAACGCCCTGATAATCACTGACACATCAAAATCATATTCACACTCCACAAAAACATATAACATTCACTCAAGCCTAGCTACAGAGAGGTTACCTACCCACCTTCCCCAAATTTAGATTGGAACAATTTTGAGTCTTTGTACTTTGTAATTGGTCTTTCAGCGGATTAATCGATTTTTTGTTTAATAATATTGACATGATTCGTCATAATTTTAGTTTAAATTTCATGAATATGTATTTAAAATGTAAATGTTATGATCATGTGTTAATATTTTCTGTATATAATTTTTTCGCTTGTTGAATGTAAGAAGGGAACTTATCGCCTTAACTCTGCTAGTATAAATAAATATTATCAGTATTATTATTATTATTATTATTATTATTATTATTATTATTATCATCAGATGAAGACACAGAGGACAGAGAACGATGGAGAACTTTAATTAGGAAATGTTGAGTGATTCCGGGTTATGTGGCCGTGGTCCATAGTTGGTGTTGATACCAGACGTTTCGCCCTCAACTGCGGAGGGCATCTTCAGTGGCGAGTGCTTCTATGCGTGTTTCCTGGTCGGAAGATCTACTTAGAATGAGCGCTGTGGACGTAGAGGACGTTGTATTAGTGGGGGGTGCAGGGTGAGTGGGCGTGGCTCTTGCTGATTGGCTAATAGTCGTCTCCTTGTTGTCACTGGTGTTAATGCATTTATTTTCTAGTGTATGAAACCAGGCCTTAGACAGTTTGATACCTTCTTCTTTTCTGTTAATATTTCCCTTATGCTTGTGTATTTCTATAGCCTCTCGGTATAATCTAGGGAAATAGTAGGAAGTTGTGGCTAAAACTTGTGTATCGTCGAATAGAATCTGGTGTCCATTCGTAATGGCATGTTCTGCTACAGCTGATTTATCCATTTCTCCTTGTCTGCAGGACTGGCAATGGGGAAATTCAACATACAGTTTACAGAAAACCTACACACACAGAAAGACTCTAACCACCATCCAAGACAAAAGCGAGGTGTCATTAAGACACTGTTCGACAGAGCGACTAAGTTATGCCAACCACAACACCTTAAACAAGAACAACACCATATGTTCAATTGTTTCCAGAAAAATGGCTACACACCCAAAGAAATAAGACAAACCATACATCCACGAAGACAGCACGTCAGAATGGATAACACACCCTCAACCAGCATAGCCTACTTACCATATGTACAAAGAGTCACAGATCGTATCGGAAAACTCCTACGAAAATACAACATAAAAACAGTTTACAGACCTACAAGAAAAATAGAAGACTGCCTTCGCTCAGCTAAGGATCCTCGGCCACCTCTCTCCACTTGCGGCGTATATCGACTTCCATGTTCGTGTGGTAAATCATATATAGGGACCACGAAAAGAAGTATAGCCACCCGTTTATCAGAACATAAAAGAAACTGCAGACAAGGAGAAATGGATAAATCAGCTGTAGCAGAACATGCCATTACGAATGGACACCAGATTCTATTCGACGATACACAAGTTTTAGCCACAACTTCCTACTATTTCCCTAGATTATACCGAGAGGCTATGGAAATACACAAGCATAAGGGAAATATTAACAGAAAAGAAGAAGGTATCAAACTGTCTAAGGCCTGGTTTCATACACTAGAAAATAAATGCATTAACACCAGTGACAACAAGGAGACGACTATTAGCCAATCAGCAAGAGCCACGCCCACTCACCCTGCACCCCCCACTAATACAACGTCCTCTACGTCCACAGCGCTCATTCTAAGTAGATCTTCCGACCAGGAAACACGCATAGAAGCACTCGCCACTGAAGATGCCCTCCGCAGTTGAGGGCGAAACGTCTGGTATCAACACCAACTATGGACCAAGGCCACATAACCCGGAATCACTCAACATTACGATTACCGGCCGTGAAAGCCTGCATTCAACTATTTAATTAGGAAAATTTGTGAACGTTTGTTGCAAACTGATAGTATATAACTCCGTAGTCATTTACATTTATTTATTTATAATTCATGTTGATTACTAAGATTGGTTGGAGAAAACCCTCAACGATGAGGAAAATTCTCAAAATGGAAATTAAACATTATTATTATTATTATTATTATTATTATTATTATTATTATTATTATTATTATTATTATTATTAAAGTGCAGATGGAAGTCATCATGTTGAAATTAATATATATATAATGTCCACCGCAGTGGTCTCGAGGTAGCGTGCTGCCTTGTCACGCAGCGGGCCCGGGTTCGATCCCCGGTCGGGGCAGTTTTTCTGGGTGAGGTCTTTATCGGGGTTTTTCCTCACCTGTAAGACAAATGTCAGGAAAACTTTAAGGCCCAAACGGTCCCCGAAATCATATGACCATCATCATCATCATCATCCTTCACCGGTGTGGAAAGCAGCGGAAAGCTACCGCACCTAGTTAAGCTGCAAACATAGCATGAAAATGCTATGATTGCTGTGAAGGACCTGCCTTCGGACAGAATTAGTATGGATGAATATATATATACATGAGGGATAATCTGCAATATGAAAAATTGTATGATGTTTTATGGGATCAGAGTATGAATTCAAAAGCAAAAACCAACTTTTTAAATACAATAATGAGTACAAATATCTACGGTGTAGAAACATGGGAATTAAAATCTAGAAAAATAAATTATCCACCGCTATGGTCTCTACGTAACGTACTGCATTGTCACGTAGTGGGCCTGGATACGATTCCCCGTCGGGACAGGCTCCTGGGTTAGGTTTTCTACGTGGTTTTTCCTCGCCTGTAAGACAAATGTAAGGAAGCGTAGGACCCAACGGTCCCCGAAAATCATCCGGCCATCATCATCATCCTTATCATTGTCATCATCATCATCCTTCACCGGTGTGGAAAGCAACGGGAAGCTACCACACCCATAATCCCCTAGTAAAGCTGGAAAGCATAGCATGAAAATGCTATGATTGCAGTGAAAGACCTGCCCTCGGGCAGAATTACTATGGATGGAACAATGAATTAAATTCCGCAGAAATGATTTTTTTGGAGCCGTTCAGCTGGAATTTCTAGAAGAGATAAAATAAGACACAGCGTAATTAAACAAAAGATGAACATTCTAATTTCAGTTGTGGATTTCATTAAAAAAGAAACAATTAAAATTGCAAGGTTATATAAAAATAATGACTGAAGACAGATTCGCAAGAATAATATTACAATGTGTGTCACTTGGTAGAAGAAGAAATAACGTGGATTCTTGGGATTTTGAACAGCTTGATGGAAGAGGCTTGGACGATAGAGGTTGGAATGTCAGAGAGATGTGGAGTAAAATGACAGTAGATTAATTGGGTGCAGGAAGATGTGAACCATTTGTGAAACTTGGCTAAATAAAAATTAGTGTTATATTATTATTATTATTATTATTATTATTATTATTATTATTATTTTATTATTATTATTATTATTATTATTATTATTATTATTATTATTATTATTATTATTATTATTATTATTATTACCTCGAGGTACAGTCGCTGCCTCATACGCAGCGGGCTCGGAATTGATCACCGTCTGAAGAAGTTTCCTAGGTGATTATTTTTTGGGGTGTTTCCTCACCTATAAGATGTTACGAAAATTTAAGGCCCCAACAGTCCCCATATATCAACTGGTCATCATAATAATCTCGTCCTCTGTGTTTAGTTTGAACGTGGTGTGGGAATTGTGTGTTTCGTCTTAATGTCGTGTTGTCTCGGAGGACGCCCTCACACAGAGCTGATCACTCACTCGGGGGCGGGGCTCCATGTCCTTGTCTGGTCAAAAAAGTATGTATGTTTTCCACAGTTTAAAATCCCTCTTCCGACCGGTTGTATCTCTAAAAGGCTCAGGTGGCGTGTGTCATGAAAAAAAGCACCTATAACTTAAGGTGAAAGATTAAACAATTTTTTTTTTTGCTCTTTTCGTTTACGCTGTTTTCCTTCTTGTTTTACCTTTTGGTTTTAACTTTTCTTTTATGCTCACATATAGACACAAGGACAGGAAACACACCCAGACCCAAGGTGGAGATTTAAAATCGTCTAACCCGCCGGGAATCGAAGCTGGGTCGCCGGAGTGGAAGATAAGGACTCTACCGACGGACAAGTTAATGGACTTGGAAATTATTACTATTATTATTATTATTATTATTATTATTATTATTATTATTATTATTATTATTATGTTGATCATAAAATGTTCTAAGCAAATTTCCGATGTTTTATGTTATAGCTAGGGTAGCTACATTAGGGCGTAAAGGACCTTTGGAACATGGATTACTAGTGAACGGTAAGATCGTGTGATTTATCTACGGATTACGTTAGCCGAGCGGCATGGCTGATGACTTTATAGAAGGGTATTCGAGACAAATAAATAACTAATTAAATAACCATCTATTATTTAATTATTATTAGAACAATTAATTACAAATAAATAAATTAGCCTAACTTATTCTAATGCATATTCATGGGGGAGGGAAAGAGAGAGAGGTTAAACCGTGGTATGTTGAAACTTCGCCCCATACCGGGCCAGAACCCATATTACTTCATACTACTTAAATTTATTTCTAAACCTATCCATCTTGATTTTATTTCAAAGGCCCCCAGTTTATCCTATTAAGAATAACATGTGCAGACTTACCACAGCTGTGCTCGGAAAACTACAACACTGCCGTTCAGTCACTTTTCGCTTATATCACTCCCATTCTGATGGCCTAACTGTAATCTCTCTCTCTTTCACCAAGCATAGTAAGTTCATAGGCCCTAACGGTACATTTGTCCAGCTGTCTTTTGAATGCGAAAACCTTGACCTTCTCATCCTTAGGCTATATTTCGTTTTTGGATGTTTCCAGAACCTCAACTGTAACTGTATATGATTTGATATAGACCTAACTGTACTAGTCAAGGTAAATCTGATTACATATTCTGTCTAATATGAAACCTATAATATTACTAATATGAACCTATAATATTAATACTATTTAAAATAATTAATTAAAATATCTAGTCCTAAATTATCCTAAATTATCCTATTCATAACATTTTAAGATTCCGGTATTTCCGTGGATATTCAGTTTAATACATTTACTATATTCGAAATTTGGTGTATTTACATAACCTTTTTTTATTAGAAAATTAAATATATTTTTCGTCGGCCGCGATGGTCCAGTGGTTATGCTCCTTGCCTCTGGTCCCGAGGGTCGCGGGTTCAAACCCGGCCGGGGTCGATGGATTTTTTAGGATGGAAAAATCCAAGGAGCAAGTCCTCCGGGAGGGACTTTAAGCCGTGGGTCCCGAGTCTGAAGATTTTCTGGCTCGTAAAAGATCCTTACGCCTGAATGGAAGGCCTCTAAGCAAAATTTACCTAATTTTCCGGTCCTAGTACTAGCTTGGTTTCCTAGATGTCAGTATGAGGCGGAACGCTGACCACGGACCATTCAAAGGACATCTATACGAAAACAAGTGTAACTAAATTAGTATGGTTCAAATTCTCCCCTGTAGAGGGAGAGCGCCTAAATCTCGGTTAAGGGAAACATGGGCTTACAAGAGGAAGAAATATATTTTTCTTCAGTAATTTATATTGTACTTCCTTAAAAAAAGGGCAGAACAAGGAAGAGGTGGGTACAAGAATTAGAGGATGACCTTGATGAAATGAAAGGAAATGGAAAATGGGAACTCGTGCAAAAAGTAAAAAAAAAATACTATTCTAAAATATAACTCACCATTGAAATAAATTAAATATAAATATGGGATGGCCGATAAGAAGTTAGAAATTACTGTGGCACCTCAGAATAATATTTGTGAACAGAGATGAGTGGAGGAAGATTATGAAAATAGCAAAGCCCACCTAGGCTGTTGAGCAGAGAAATAATTGTTCTCTCTCGGCACATTTATTCATGCTTTCGTTATTAATATTTCTATAAATATATTGCTTTGGATAATTTTAATTAGTCTGTACAAATTTATTTACATTTACTTATTGTCTTCTATACCCGAACATCCCCACGTGGGGCAAAGGTGCTCCCTTGTGGAAGTTACTTAGACATATACTTCAGTAACGCTTATTTCACTTCATATGTCAGCATATAACAAGTGCCCATCTTATCCACTCGAAGAAAAACAGAGTAGGCACCTGAGGTATATGGGAAAGGCTGATTAATTTTTTCTGAGATAATTGTCCCTTAGTGAAATGTGTCGGTTCTTTGATAACCAGTTTCAAATTGTGAACTTCAATGACTTGATATGGTAAAGAATATGTATAAGTAAAACACCATTTACCTCTAAGTAAAACACCCATTGTTTTAAACCGATTAGAATACGTATTACTGATCATGTAGTATTATTAGGCGATAGTGCGGAAATTCTAAAAACCAATACAAACCTTCTAGTAAATAACCCTAAGAAGTTGGGCGTAGAAGTAACTATCAATGAAACTAAATATGTGGTCATACATAATTCAAATGGACAATAAATAATAAATTAAGGAAAATTTGAAAAATGGCTGAATTCAAATGCCTAGAAATAATACATTATTAAAGCGGCTCCGTGGCGCAAGCTATTACACGCTCGCTTTTCAACGCGCTGGAGTCCGCAGATCGATTCTCGGTCACTCCATGTGGGTTTTGTGGTGGACGAAACGGAGCGTAGGCAGATTTTTCTCGGGGTTTATCCCGTTTTCCCCAGCCATAAATTTAATTCCATCATTCCTCTCATCTCATCTCATCCATATCGTTTCATTTCGTTCATCTGCCCCTCTAACGGTGCGTCAGGAGTGGTCGGTCGCACCCTTGTAGTTCACAGACCTCTATAAATATAGGAGCTTCATCTCATCTCATTCCTCGACCCAACCCTGAGTTGGTCACGAGTTGAGGATATATATATATATATTTATTTATTTAATAATTATTAACTTGATTGAGGTGCAGGAAGAAACTAAACAGGCTTAAATCTGAAAAGGCATGTTGTGATGCATTCCAAGAACACTCTTGTCGTCCCAACTTCCCTCAAAGAACGTTAAATTAAGAATATATAAAACAGTTATCTTTCAAGTTACGTTATATAGGTGCGAAACATGACCTCTATTTTTTAAGGGAGGAAAAAAGATTATTTGAGAATAAAATTCTTAGGAAAATATTTGCACCAAAGGTAGGTGAACAGACAGTTGAATGACGGAGGTACATATCGGAGAGCTACTTTATCTAGATCAAAAACCAGATATATTAAGAACAGTAAAGTCTGGAAGACTACGATGAATATGTGGCATGAATGAGAAATGAAAAATGGGCATGGAATTCTTCGTAAGAAAACCAGAAGGAAAGCGCCCAATAGGCAGGCCAAGAATGATGGGAGAATAGTATTAACCACGATTTAAGAGAAGTAGATTATACACAGGATGATTGTAAAACATTAGCTGAGGATACGGATAAATAGAGAGCTTATGTCCGCGAGGCTGTGAACTTACGGATTCGATAGTGTTAGTGAGTAGTTAGTTATTTAGTTTATGTGAGGTTAAATAAGAAGGTAAATAAAATGGTGCGTACGTTTCTAACTGAAAAAAAGGAATAATTAGATTGCGACAAACTGGAGCGAACTTTTCAGGATCAATTACCAGTTTATAAAACGCAAGCATCGTCCAACTGATTACAGTTTCGTGGAAATCGTCTGCCGTTTCCGAGACACTGTTAGCCTCATTTATTTAACATGTAATTCAATCTGATAAAGGAAATCAGAAAATATCGACTGTGTTTCCTTTTCTATTACGATAGCATGAGAACCCGAAAAAAATCATATTTTTCTTAATAATCTGCATGCTCAGCCAAGATTATTTATATTTCTTTATTTCTTTGTTCCTGAATAACAATAATATACCTCCTAGTAAAAAAAAAAAAAAAAAAAGGTAATGTGATCCTACTTTGGAGGTCCTTAGGGTTGTAAGGAAGTTATGGCTACCATCTTTCTAGACAGTAAGTTACGCACGAGATGTCAACCCTGCTTGACTGCCGCCTTTATCTCCAGAACACATGTCTGATACTCATTTCCATGAATGTGTTTGTGCATCCTTTCACGATCTAGCAGACGTAAGTTTAGTTTCATCGAACTAAACTTGGCAAATAACAATTAATTTAAAAAGTATGGTTGAGTTCGTTAACCAGCAAAATAGGACCATTAAGTGTAGGAATTCACCTGAAAGGAAAATTAAAAATTCGTGGCAAAATCGGACTATTAGATATAAGAGTTCAGATGAAACGAAAATTTAAAAATCGTTCTAATGGTCGCAATTTTCGATGTTTTGCGACGAAATTCAGAATAAGTTATAAAAATAAACCGAGGAAGATGATCTTCAAAATCAGCGAAATTCGACCATTACAAGTGGGGGTTTATCTGAAAACCAAAATTAAAAATACACTCTAGCAACCGACATGTTTGGTTCGTCACAATGTATACTACACAATTTATTTAACACGTAAATTACAATGTATCCTTTAATACACATATCTATATTAACTTTAATTTAGTTGATGTTTTAGTAAGAGTAATGGAAAATGATCATGAAAGAAGATTTTCGGGGTGTAGGCCGCGGTCGTGAGTTTTGTTATTCCCCAACGTTTCGCCAGAATTCCAGACGCAGTCTCTGGCGAAACATCGGGGAACTACAAGCCTCACGACCACGGCCTACAGACAGAAAATCTTCTTCAATATCATCATAGAAACTCCGGCCGTGAAAGTCTACGTCATTACAGTAACGGAAAAGTTAATCGATTGGTTTTATTTAAATTGGTGTCAAATTATACAACATTATACAGGTAGTGTGCTGTCTTGTCACACAGCGGACCCGGGTTCGATCCCCGGTCGGGACAAGTTTCTTGGGCGATGGCTTTTTTCGGGGTTTTTCGTCACCTGTAAGGCAAATGTCAGGAATATTTAAGGCCCAAACGGTTCCCGAACATCATCTGACCATCATTATCATCATACAGTAAACATATGCATTACGTTTAGGATTAAGGTTTCTCCTGGCGCATCATTACCTCCATCATATATCATCGGGCAGCGTAACTCCGCCTTTTAGACCCCCCAAACTCAGAAGTGCCAGGGGATGATACCATAATGTCGAAATGACAATGTGGTGGCATTGAACAAAAAATCAATTAGGTAATAACTTGCGGTTATGCATTATGTTTATTTTTTCAGTCCGACACTTTTCATTATAAATTGATTTGTCCGTCACTGTGGCGTAGTCGGTTGAGTCCCTACCTTCCACTCCGGCGGGGTAAGGGATTTTTAAAACATATCTCAACCTTGGGGCTGGGTGTGTGTAGTGTCCAATTTGTACCCATTAGGTTTAATTCCTCTAAAAATTATAAATTTATTTTCTCCATTTTAATAGAAATAATATATATTCCATAAATCCGGAAAATGGAAATATACATCGGATTTGCTGAGGAATTCGCTTAGCTCACGCAGTTCCTTCTTGACAAACTTATTTTAAGGGGAGTTGAATTTTAGTTGGAATATAACTGGCTTAAGGAGGCCGAAGGCTCCCGTCTTTCTAGAAAATCGGTACGACACATCAGCACGGTTATCAGCCCTGCGTGACTTCCGCCTTTAACCCCAGAACATATGTCAAGTACCATTTCTGTTGGAAATTTCGTCGATTGCGGAACCATGGTTTCGCCAGTGTGTTTAGTCATTTTAAAAATCTTGACTCCACCGAGACCTGAACCCGCTACCTTCCGGCTTGTAGCGTATCATCCTAATTAACTACGGTACACTGTATCTCCTTATTCACTAAATATAATTTTAAAATTCCACATGAGTTCTCATTTTATTGGACACGCTCTTGACATTAAATATTTACAAAACGGAAAATCTTGTTCATCGCCTCTGACAATATTTTTGGACTATAATTCGTCACATGTTTTTTTCAATCATATGTATTGTATCCTCCTGCAACCTTAGGTATTATTTAATTATCTATGATACCTTTGGCATTTAATTCTCATCTCGCTTATGGAATAGCTCCAACTCACTCGCCTTCGGAACTTGAAGCTCATTTTTTTTTTTTTCGTTTCCAGTTGCAGCCTTTAGATGGCAGCATGAATTGAAGGGCAAAAGCTTGCTTGTAACCAAAGGTATCATATATGATATCTTGCATAAAACTCCCTTAAATACCCTTGCCTAAAAAAATATTTCAATTATTTCTTGAAATTTTGTTATTTTCGCCCCTATGAACCCATTAAACGTGAAAATAAAATTATAATTTATTTAATTAATATAACTATTGACGTTTTAGGGCCTATATGATATTCATAAATATTTATTTTTAATTAACATGCCTAACAGCTGTTTCAATACACTGTATCTTTATCAGATGAATCTCATAAATAAATATAAATGTTCTATTTATTTGTATAGTCGACTATGTAAACAAAATATCTAACCATGCAATACAACATAAACAAAAGTTTAAATTATATAGCAGTGTACAAAATACGTCCTTTTTTTAAATACATTTAACAGAGATGAATCATTTAGATGTAATTGGGAATTTAATGACTTTTCTTTAATTTATTTATTTCTAAAATTTAAAAACACCTAGTTTTTTTTTATTTTGCTACAAGCACGTAAAATTTTGAAATCTGAATTAAAACAATGATGAAATATCGAGATTTCTATTATATGGCCTCCCATCTTCTTTTTCATTAGAAAAAACGCCCTGCTTGTTTGGCATATATAAAGCCTTGTCGCACTTGACAAAATCTCAATTCAGGACTCCCATAAAAGCCCCCAATATTTTTGAACCCCCAATTTTTTATTTGGTTCCCTAGAAACCCATTACACACAAAAATGAGTATAGGCTGTATTATTTGTTAAACTTTTCTTCATTATGTAGAAATTAATATTAAATATTTGTACATAAATATATATTTGGGGGTGACCTATTCTTGAAGCTCAGTGAAATGAAGGCGTTTTTCAATGGACTTAAGTAAAAGTTCACCCATTCATTGCACAGGAAATATTTTACACCCATCCATTGCACAGGAAATATTTTATTTCTAGAAACAATCCAAAAATGTATAACTTTTTGGATTGTTCGTAAAAATAAAATATTTCCTGTACAATGAATGGATGAACTTTTACTTAAAACGATTGAAAAAAGCCTTCATTTCACTGAGCTTCAAGGTCACCCCCAATTCAACATTAAATATTGATATATAGATATATTTGGGGGTGACCTTTTCTTGATGCTCAGTGAACTGAAGGCCTTTTTCAATTGTTTTAAGTAAGAATTCATCCATCCATTGCACAGGAAATATTTTATTTCACAAAAGTCCAAAAAGTTATAACCCTAGTATATATATTTTAAATAAGATTTTATTGGGTCGAGAATCCTCATTGCATTCAGTAGACTTAGTACTTCTATTGTGTATATTCATGTTTTATTTGTTCGCAGCGTTCTTATATTTGTGTTACAAGATTTCTCTAGACGCGACATATGATAATCTCGAATCTTACAAGTAGAATAAAACAATAACATAATTTGTGAGACGATTAAAGGAGTGACAGGTTTAAAATTTGTGTGACATGACAAATCACGGTCTACAGCTGTCTAGATATTCATCTCTCACCGATAAAAAAGCGTGACAACAAACTCACCAGATGTCTCTAATCATTGTATTTACATTGGATTCACTTTGTCCAACATGACCTCCCTAACAACCCCAAAGCACTGTATCAAGATGGTGTGCGATGTGCCATGTAATTGGTAGAGTCCTATTTCTATGTAATTACTTTATTTTTATTCCTCGCTATGTATCAGTCTGAGAAGTTAAAATGTTGAATAAGTAGGATACTAGGAACATTATATTTCATGTTCATGTTACATTTTTTTTAAATAATCAAGTTAAAATTACATATTTTAAACATAATTACGCATTTTACATATTATTACATAAAAGTACCTTGGTCGAAAGAGTGACAATCTTTCACTGTAAAAATACAACCGTCAAGAAATGCGGACATGGGTTCAACTGGGGTAAAATTTTCCGGAGGTCAAATAAAAACCAGAGGAAAAATGCCCAGTTGGTAGACTATAACATTAACTATGATTTGAGAGAAGTAGATTATACAGAGAATTATTGGAAAACATTGGCTCAATATCGGGATAGGTGGAGAGCTTATGTCCGCATGGCCATGAACCTACGGGTTCGAGAGTGCCAGTGAGTTAGTTATTATGTATTACATCAATTGTTTAATTAAATGCACAGATTCATCTGCTATAGTATTCACCAATAATGTTTTGTGATTGTGTTGTAGAGAAATCCTTTTCACATTTTTTTTTTTTGTGCTACCAGGTTGTCATTTATACATTTCTGGCTTTCTCCATGGCATTGCCGGAATTATAATCAATTTCTTAGGTTGGGGCTCCTTGAAGGTGGAGTTACGTTAACCGTATGATATCCATACATCCATCCACAGTAATTGTGCCCGAAGCAGGTCCTTCGCTGCAATCATAGAATTTTCATGCTATGCTTGCAGCTTTACCACGGAATTATATGTGTGGTAGCTTCCCGTTGCTTTCCACACCGGTGAAGGATGATGATGATGATGATGGCCATATGATTTCGGGGACCGTTTGGTCCTTAAAGTTTTTCTGACATTTGTCTTACAGGTGAGGAAAAACCACGATGAAAACCTCACCCAGAAAAACTGTCCCGACCGGGGATCGAACCCGGGCCCGCTGCGTGACAAGGCAGCACGCTACCTCGATATGATGGGTGATATATGATAATGAATCACCAGGAGAGTTCTTAACCTAAACTTAACCTAAATTCCAGACCATGAGCAACCACAGGAATAATTCCCTTTAAGGATAAATTTCAATGGTCTAACCGGGAATGGAACCCGGGACCTCGTGAACAGTAGTCTGAAATGCTGATCATTAGCCTAAGAGATTGGTCACGATATTTAAAAAAGTCTGCTTATCGACACAAACTAACTCCAGTAAAATCCAGAAATGCGTGTATATTTACCTTATTGCGTTTCGTGCGATGTTAGAGACTTTAGGATTGTGGCTAATCTGATGGAATGTACTATATTTATGTTTGAAATTTGTGTATAATCTTATTTCACTTTATTAGTTACTTGAAAACATTTTAAAAACTTATAATCGCTTATAAAATATGAAATCCATGTTCTAGGTATTAGAATAAATAAATAAATAAACTAATTTTTAAAGTTTCCTTATATTTTTGATATTATATTTTATCACATATTTTGTGGGTTCTTGTTTTATTCTTGACTTATTTTTCTACTTCATGAAATTAGGCATTTTGACCTGTTTTCACATCAAATGCGATTTAATGAATCATCCTATCGAGTAAATGGGCGTCCAACACTTCTATGTTTTGTTTTATTTATGTACATATATCATAGAGTAATACTACTTAAAAGCCCGGCCTCTAGAAAGTGGTGATACTTAATTGTCTACAGTTAACGTTTTTACCTCTAGATTCGCAAATGTCTAAACAGTTGTTAGTTTTTCAAGTACTAAAAGTTAAGTTAAATTTTTTAAACGTATCTGACAGTCTTCCTAACTATAGATTTGAATTGTGTATACCTTTTGGATTGTCGTCCAACATAGAGAAAAAATAACACAAACTCATAAATAAAACAAATATAAATTCCTTCGCTTTCCTTACCTTAGTTTAACCTCTCTCTTTGTGGGTACTTTTACATACCCCACGCCACACGGGCATTACCGGACACGACCTGTCGGTTCTTACGAAAAAAAATTGACCAAGGGGAGATGATCAGACATGCGATTGGAAAAGACTACATAACACTTAGCTGCATAATGTTTATAGGAAATCAGTTATTATAAGAACAGTTAAGTCTCGTAGACTACGATGAACAGGGCATGAAGCATGAATGGAGAATGAAAGAGGAACATGGGAATTCCTTGAGCAAAATCAGAGAGAACGCATCGATTAGGTAGGTGAAGATTGAGGTGGTAGAATAATATTAACAATGATTTGAGGAAAATCGATTTTACGGGGGATGATTGTAAAACATTACCTCAAGTTAGGAATGTATGGACAATTTATGTCCGCGCGGTCATGAACCTTCGGGTTCGTTAGTGCCAGAAAATTAGTTATGTTAAATCTGTATCCAGGCGATACTCCTCAAGTGACAGCATTACAACATTTTAACCGGATTTATTACAGTATTTTTTGTTATATGTTAATCTAACAAACATACAAAAAAACACCAGATTACGTTTATATAACACTTTGGCTAGACCAGTGTTGACCTATGGTAGTGAAGCATGGACACTAAAAAAACAACATGAAAGCAGAATAACGGCTTGTGAAATGAGATTCATGCGCAGAACAGCGGGTTACACCAGATGGGATCGGAAAAGGAACACCGATATCTTAAAAGAATTGAAGACTACGCCAATTTTGGAATATATTAAACAGTACCAACTAAATTGGAAACACCATCTTCAAAGAATGAGTTCATATCGGATCCACAAAGCTGTTTATAATTATATACCAAGAGGACGAGGATCACTGGGCCGTCCTATGAAACGCTGGAGGGAAAGTTTTCTATAGGATCGTAACAGGCCTTGGCCTAATACTTGGAAGGAAGAAGAAGAAGAAGATATATAAAAATGAATGTTTGTTTGTTTGTTTGTACTTTATGTGCGGCCATATCGCTGATCCGATTGTGAAGGAGGATTTTTGCAAAATGTTCAGGAGATTCCCGGGAAGAACATATGCTATAAGAGAGTTGTGATTCTCAACTCCTACACCCTTAAAAATCGTTATTTGTAGTGGAAAACGTAAAAAAAAGAAGTTCTTTGGACGTTTAAATGGCTTACCCTGCCTAAACCATACCAAATGCACAACATTAATGTACATAGAATTGAATATCTCAAAACGCTCTATAAAAAAGACCGCGACAGCATATGTTTATCTCTTACGGATAACTCACAATAACCATTTTTGTCTTTCATTGATGCCAAGAAGATCGAGAAAAGTACGTAGATTCCTGTGCAAGCATAGCAGCACGTGGCGGGTATTCTTTTACGGATAACTCACAATAACGAATTTTGTCTTTTAGTTCATTTACGCCAAGAAGATCGAGATAAGTAGATTCCCGGGCAACGCGGCAACGCCTTAAAATAATTAATTACTGATGTCCTATGAAATAAATATGTCAATTATAAAATAATTACGATATACATTTATAATTATTTTTTATTTTAATTATTCCACTAATCATAATAAACACATTAATTTTTGTGTTTCAGCTCATTTATGCCAAGAAGATGGGGATTCCCGGACAACGCCGGGTAAACAGCACGGGGTATCTAAAAATAATTACGATATTCATTTTTCCTCTTACTTATTTAACTAAACATAAAAAACATTAATTTTTGTATTTCAGCTCATTTATGTCAAGAAGATAAGGGATAAGTAAATCCTCGGGCAACGCCGGGTAATCAGCACGGGGTATCTAAAAAATATAAATTTATAATTATTTTTCCTTTCAATTATTCAACTAAACATAAAAGCACATATCTTTTCATTTATTTAGGCGTAGCAGCGCAGGAAATATTTCTTGCACTACTTAAATTTGATAAGATACACGACATAGAAATTAGGGACAAATGTCATATTCAAGACATAACCAAATTTACATAGATATACTAAAATATTGGAAAGGTCACACAAAAAGAATGGAAGACAATCGACTTGCAAAAAGAGCTAAAGAAGATAGACCAATGGACGGCAGAAGATCAAGAGGAAGACCAGCCAAGGGATGAATACGTCGTCCTCCGAGGAGTGATTTTGGAAATAAACAGGATGAAAATACTACAAATTATGTAAATTATGAATACTAGCCGAGCGGTTAAGGTAGGAAGCCTTGGCGCAGAGCTACGGGACTTGCGCTGGTTCGAGTCTCCATGGGGGAAGAAATTTTCTCATGGTATTTCAGCCAGTATGGGACCGGTGCCCACCCAGCATCGTGAGGCAATTGGGTAGCTACAATAAGTTGTGGCTCCAGGTTGAGGAACCAGCTATAACGGCTGGGGGGCTCGACATGCTAACCACATGTCACCCCTACACTGGCTGTTGATCATCTACCTCTGTGATTGACACATGTGGATGTGAAGGGCCAGCAGCCGGCTGGTAAAAGGGCAACCGCTGAAAAGTGGAAAGTCCCTCAATCAATCGGATGAATACTTTAATTCTGCAGAAACGGGTTTTTGGAAGCGTTCTGCTAGAATTTCTATAAGAGATTTAAAATAAGATACAATTTAATTAAATAAAATATGAATGCTCAAACTTCAATTTTATATTTAATAAAAAAACAAACAAAATGATATGTCATGTATATATGGCAGAAGACAGATTCCCAAGAAAAATTCTATATATGCGCCACCTGGTAAAAGTAGAAGACGAGCAGAAAAAAAAGTCAATTGATGGTGTTTCAAGCAGTATAAGGAAAAAAGACTGAACGGTGGAGATTGGAATGGCAAAGAAATGTAAAGGAGAATTACAATAAATTAATTGGGTACAGGAAGATTTGTGAAGTCCTGAATTATAACGAAATTTGAACCGGGAACCTCTAACTTTATATTCTAGTGAGATACCCAATATATATTTATCGAAATTATTTTGTAATTACCTAATCTTTCACTTGGTACATATGGGGTATAAAACGGTGAAATAATAATTTAATGACAATTAACCCATGCCCCAAATGGGAGTCAACGACCAATCACATTTCAATTATTTTTTATTTAAAACCAATCACAGTAGTTTATTACCTCGAATTTTATCAGATTTATTTAATCACTTAAAATCAAGCTCCTCCTTTTGAACATTTTGAATAGGTCATACCATTATCTTGCAGTGACTGCATGTGGCTACCAGATTGTGTATATAGTGCACGAAAGTCAGCAGTTAGCGCTTGCGGGAGATAATACAAAACATTTGGAGCAATTCATTATACCACCAAAAAAAAATAAACCACAGTTTGCACTTTAAACGAATTATTTTCTAGGAAATAAGGTTGCAGAAAAATATAATTGACATATTTACTTCATAGGAGATCAGAAATTAATTAATACCTATAATGTTGGTTATAAATTTCTCCACTAGGGTGCATTCTTACAATATTGCGATCCTTTGGCAACAAATAATATGATCTGGTTGCAGTAGCAAATGAAGAGTACCGATCGTTCTCATTTGTTTTCAAACATCGCCGTTTACATTAAATATATAAATATTTTAAAATAACTATAGTTAAGTAATGATTTGTGAGTAAACAGCTTAATTTTATTTGTTAAATAGTCCTAACAATGCCACTGACGTTGCTGAAAACAAGCAATATATTGTGGTCGCTTTTTTCAAATCTCCTTGTGAATTTGATTCAGTTTCTGTTAAATTAAAATCTATATATTAAGAAAATCTTGTACTCTTTGATACATATTTTAGTTGCGTTTCTTCATTTAAATGAGTAAACACATTTTCTCTATGCTAGGTTATTCTAATGTACATATCTTCTGTACATATCATTATGATATGAAGAAACTAATGTAGGCCTAAGTCCCTTTTGACTTGCTTTTAAAATGAGATATTTTCCTTCTTCATCTTAAAATGTTTTAGTTTATGCCAGAATAACTAAATTTTTAAGAGATCTTAGATTACTATTGAAACTCTTGAAAGAGTACTTACTGCAATTTAAGTGAATTTGCGTAAAACTCTTCTCTAACATAAATTATATTCGTATTTTTATCTCTATTCATTTTACTTATTTATAATTAAGTATTGGCATATGTAATAAAATGATAAAAATATAATAATTTAGTAACAATTATAATAATTATAATAATTATTATATTTATTTTAAGATTTCCGAAATTTACACTTGTTTCTGTGCCTAAAGTTTTAATTTTTATCTTAACACCTCCCTATCCATCTACTCCATATCATCTGATCCTCTTTTAGTAGTTCTTGACCCTTGGATCACTAATATAAGGATCTTCCTCTGTTTCTTCCCTCAGACGGACACCATTCTAAAAATCTTCTAGGTATCCTTATTTCTTCCATCCTTCTTTTATGGCCATTTGAATTCAATAAAAATCGTATTTATACCTTTATTATTTATTCATTGAATGGTATTTCTTACTTACTCACTGGCACTATCGAACCCGTAGGTTCATGGCCGTGCGGACATAAGCTCTCCATACTTCCCTATCCTGAGCTAATGCTTTCCAATCATTCCCTGTATAATCTACTTCCCTCAAATTATAGTTAATGTTATTCTCTCACCTCATTCTTGGTCTACCAACAGGGCGATTTCCCTCTGGTTTTCCTATAAGAAACTTACATGCACGTCTTGCATTCCCCATACGTGCCACATGTCCTGCCCATCGCAGTCTACGAGACTTAACTGTTCTTATTATATCTGGCTTCCTATAAAGATCATGTAGTTCATCGTTATTAGTCTTCTCCATTCACGTGTCTGTTCATCTCTCTTTGGTCCAAAAATTTTCGTAAGAACTTTATTCTCAAATACTCTTAATCTCCTTTTCTTCCTTAAAGTAAGACTCCATGTTTCGCACCCATATAATATAAGTGGTAGAATAATAGTTTTATATTTTCAGTTTAACGTTTTTTGAAAGCAGTTGGGACATCAAAAGTCTCTGTAATGCATAATAGCACACATTTCCAGACATTGAACGGTGTTGCAATTTATAAATATCTTCTTGTATCAAACTTTTACATGTATTGTTCCATTTATTCCTATCTTCCCAATCTCCATTCTCTAATCCATTTTCCACCGTTAATCGTCTAATTTCTTGTATCCATGTAATCTATAGTCGTCCCTTCCTCTTTTCCCCTAGGGAACACATTTTTTTCTCCGGCATCCTTCTGACATAACCAAACTATTCTATTTGTCAACAATTAATGAAGTGTAATGTGTAATTTATGATATTTATTTCCTAATATTTTTCAATATGAATTGCCTGGCTGATCATTTTGACAGTAATTTCAACTGGTATTTTAATAGGCCTAATATTACTCAGTGGGAGAATTAAAATTTCAACACTTTTTTATGCTGATGACTAGAGGCCGGAGTATATGCATTTGCATATTTAGACTTTGCTCTGTTATTACATATTTTAACTAGAAACTTGTGATAACGCATATTTTCGCACTATATTTACAACATTTTAAAAACCTGTGTTGTTTTACAATGCACATTTCGAGGGCATCAAAAGTGTAGTAAACAATTTCGATAGTGCAGAGGCTTTAGCATTTTGTTAGTGAATCATTAAACGATTCCAGTATTAAAGAAAAAAAAACGTTGTTGTGATTAGCACTCATTTTTTCCATATGCCTATAGCTATTAAAAAGCTCGAAACTCAAAGTTTGGCGTCGATTGATTCTATTCAATTAATGGATAAAATTCGGCAACTGAACTCCTTATTGCCGGAGGTATTCCCAAGCAAACTTAAGGAAAAATTTTGAATGATAACCCAGGCTTTGAACCTTTGTGTCAAATTGATACTTTTACAAATGGGACGGGATAGCTTTTCCCACAGATAAATGTCAAAATAGCACCCAAATAGAAATACTGCTCAATTACTTCAGTTGACGTAGAACGGTCCTTTTCTGTTTATAAACATATTTTAGCGATCGAAGACACAACCTTATTACCTAATATTTGGAAGAGTTCATGGTCGTTTCTGTTTGCAATAGTAGCCAAAGGTACATTATTTTGATTTGGGAACAATATTTTTGCCTGATACTGATTGTTAATGTATCATTTACTAGCTAATACCCGCCGTGCGTTGCTACACCTAAATAAATAATGTGTTTTGCATTTATTTGATTAACTAAAAGGAAAAAATAAATATAAATTTATACCGTTATTATTTTTAGATACCCCGTGCTGATTACCCGGCGTTGCCCGGTCGGTGTACTTGGCATAAATGAGCTGAAAGACAAAATTCGTCATTTTGAGTTATCCATAAAAGAATACCCGCCGCGCGCTGCTATTCTTTCCCGGGAATCTACTTAACCCGATCTTCTTGGCATCAATGAAAGATAAAAATAGTTATTTTGAGTTATCCTTAAAATATAAACACATTATGCTGTCGCGGACTTTTCTGTAGAGTTTTTTTAAGATATTCAATTCTGTGTACCATAATTTTGTGTATTTGTTATGGTTTAGGCAGCGTAAGCCATTTAAGCTCACAAAAAGCGACATTTTTCACGGTTTTTTTACTACAGAAGGTGATTTTTAAGGGTGAAGGGCTTGAGCATTAAAACTCTCTTATAACCTATAACCTTCCTGGGAATATCCTGAACATTTTGCAAAAACCTCTATGACAATCGGATGAATGGTATGGCAGCGCATGCTTGCCCGGGAATCTACTTATCCCTATCTCCTTGGCATCAATGAAAGACAAAAGTGTGTATTGTGTGTTATCTGTAAAAGATAAACATATGCTGTCGCGGAATTTGTTGTAGAATTTTTTGAGATATTCAATTCTGTGTACAATAATTTTGTGTATTTGTTATGGTTTAGGCAGCGCCACCTGGTAAAAGTAGAAGACGAGCAGAAAAAAAAGTCAATTGATGGTGTTTCAAGCAGTATAAGGAAAAAAGACTGAACGGTGGAGATTGGAATGGCAAAGAAATGTAAAGGAGAATTACAATAAATTAATTGGGTACAGGAAGATTTGTGAAGTCCTGAATTATAACGAAATTTGAACCGGGAACCTCTAACTTTATATTCTAGTGAGATACCCAATATATATTTATCGAAATTATTTTGTAATTACCTAATCTTTCACTTGGTACATATGGGGTATAAAACGGTGAAATAATAATTTAATGACAATTAACCCATGCCCCAAATGGGAGTCAACGACCAATCACATTTCAATTATTTTTTATTTAAAACCAATCACAGTAGTTTATTACCTCGAATTTTATCAGATTTATTTAATCACTTAAAATCAAGCTCCTCCTTTTGAACATTTTGAATAGGTCATACCATTATCTTGCAGTGACTGCATGTGGCTACCAGATTGTGTATATAGTGCACGAAAGTCAGCAGTTAGCGCTTGCGGGAGATAATACAAAACATTTGGAGCAATTCATTATACCACCAAAAAAAAATAAACCACAGTTTGCACTTTAAACGAATTATTTTCTAGGAAATAAGGTTGCAGAAAAATATAATTGACATATTTACTTCATAGGAGATCAGAAATTAATTAATACCTATAATGTTGGTTATAAATTTCTCCACTAGGGTGCATTCTTACAATATTGCGATCCTTTGGCAACAAATAATATGATCTGGTTGCAGTAGCAAATGAAGAGTACCGATCGTTTCTCATTTGTTTTCAAACATCGCCGTTTACATTAAATATATAAATATTTTAAAATAACTATAGTTAAGTAATGATTTGTGAGTAAACAGCTTAATTTTATTTGTTAAATAGTCCTAACAATGCCACTGACGTTGCTGAAAACAAGCAATATATTGTGGTCGCTTTTTTCAAATCTCCTTGTGAATTTGATTCAGTTTCTGTTAAATTAAAATCTATATATTAAGAAAATCTTGTACTCTTTGATACATATTTTAGTTGCGTTTCTTCATTTTAAATGAGTAAACACATTTTCTCTATGCTAGGTTATTCTAATGTACATATCTTCTGTACATATCATTATGATATGAAGAAACTAATGTAGGCCTAAGTCCCTTTTGACTTGCTTTTAAAATGAGATATTTTCCTTCTTCATCTTAAAATGTTTTAGTTTATGCCAGAATAACTAAATTTTTAAGAGATCTTAGATTACTATTGAAACTCTTGAAAGAGTACTTACTGCAATTTAAGTGAATTTGCGTAAAACTCTTCTCTAACATAAATTATATTCGTATTTTTATCTCTATTCATTTTACTTATTTATAATTAAGTATTGGCATATGTAATAAAATGATAAAAATATAATAATTTAGTAACAATTATAATAATTATAATAATTATTATATTTATTTTAAGATTTCCGAAATTTACACTTGTTTCTGTGCCTAAAGTTTTAATTTTTATCTTAACACCTCCCTATCCATCTACTCCATATCATCTGATCCTCTTTTAGTAGTTCTTGACCCTTGGATCACTAATATAAGGATCTTCCTCTGTTTCTTCCCTCAGACGGACACCATTCTAAAAATCTTCTAGGTATCCTTATTTCTTCCATCCTTCTTTTATGGCCATTTGAATTCAATAAAAATCGTATTTATACCTTTATTATTTATTCATTGAATGGTATTTCTTACTTACTCACTGGCACTATCGAACCCGTAGGTTCATGGCCGTGCGGACATAAGCTCTCCATACTTCCCTATCCTGAGCTAATGCTTTCCAATCATTCCCTGTATAATCTACTTCCCTCAAATTATAGTTAATGTTATTCTCTCACCTCATTCTTGGTCTACCAACAGGGCGATTTCCCTCTGGTTTTCCTATAAGAAACTTACATGCACGTCTTGCATTCCCCATACGTGCCACATGTCCTGCCCATCGCAGTCTACGAGACTTAACTGTTCTTATTATATCTGGCTTCCTATAAAGATCATGTAGTTCATCGTTATTAGTCTTCTCCATTCACGTGTCTGTTCATCTCTCTTTGGTCCAAAAATTTTCGTAAGAACTTTATTCTCAAATACTCTTAATCTCCTTTTCTTCCTTAAAGTAAGACTCCATGTTTCGCACCCATATAATATAAGTGGTAGAATAATAGTTTTATATTTTCAGTTTAACGTTTTTTGAAAGCAGTTGGGACATCAAAAGTCTCTGTAATGCATAATAGCACACATTTCCAGACATTGAACGGTGTTGCAATTTATAAATATCTTCTTGTATCAAACTTTTACATGTATTGTTCCATTTATTCCTATCTTCCCAATCTCCATTCTCTAATCCATTTTCCACCGTTAATCGTCTAATTTCTTGTATCCATGTAATCTATAGTCGTCCCTTCCTCTTTTCCCCTAGGGAACACATTTTTTTTCTCCGGCATCCTTCTGACATAACCAAACTATTCTATTTGTCAACAATTAATGAAGTGTAATGTGTAATTTATGATATTTATTTCCTAATATTTTTCAATATGAATTGCCTGGCTGATCATTTTGACAGTAATTTCAACTGGTATTTTAATAGGCCTAATATTACTCAGTGGGAGAATTAAAATTTCAACACTTTTTTATGCTGATGACTAGAGGCCGGAGTATATGCATTTGCATATTTAGACTTTGCTCTGTTATTACATATTTTAACTAGAAACTTGTGATAACGCATATTTTCGCACTATATTTACAACATTTTAAAAACCTGTGTTGTTTTACAATGCACATTTCGAGGGCATCAAAAGTGTAGTAAACAATTTCGATAGTGCAGAGGCTTTAGCATTTTGTTAGTGAATCATTAAACGATTCCAGTATTAAAGAAAAAAAAACGTTGTTGTGATTAGCACTCATTTTTTCCATATGCCTATAGCTATTAAAAAGCTCGAAACTCAAAGTTTGGCGTCGATTGATTCTATTCAATTAATGGATAAAATTCGGCAACTGAACTCCTTATTGCCGGAGGTATTCCCAAGCAAACTTAAGGAAAAATTTTGAATGATAACCCAGGCTTTGAACCTTTGTGTCAAATTTATACTTTTACAAATGGGACGGGATAGCTTTTCCCACAGATAAATGTCAAAATAGCACCCAAATAGAAATACTGCTCAATTACTTCAGTTGACGTAGAACGGTCCTTTTCTGTTTATAAACATATTTTTAGCGATCGAAGACACAACCTTATTACCTAATATTTGGAAGAGTTCATGGTCGTTTCTGTTTGCAATAGTAGCCAAAGGTACATTATTTTGATTTGGGAACAATATTTTTGCCTGATAAAAAGTAAAGTAATCCCACTACAGGCCTCAGGAGGCCCTTGGGGCAGTAGGAGGTTAAGGCTCCCACTATTTCTGGACAATCGGCACTTGATGTCAGCCGGGTTGTCAGCCCTGCGTGACGGCCGCCTTTACCCCCAGAACAAGCGTCTGGTACTCATTTCCGTTAGAGGCTGAGTCGACCCCAGGGCCATAGTGCCGCCAGAAGGTTTGGGTCAGTTTAAAAATCCTGACCCCACCGGGACTTGAACCCTCGACCTTCCGGCTTGTAGCTCAGTGCCTTAACCACTACGCTACGTACTGATTGTTAATCTATCATTTACTAGCTAATACCCGCCGTGCGTTGCTACACCTAAATAAATAATGTGTTTTGCATTTATTTGATTAACTAAAAGGAAAAATAAATATAAATTTATACCGTTATTATTTTTAGATACCCCGTGCTGATTACCCGGCGTTGCCCGGTCGGTGTACTTGGCATAAATGAGCTGAAAGACAAAATTCGTCATTTTGAGTTATCCATAAAAGAATACCCGCCGCGCGCTGCTATTCTTTCCCGGGAATCTACTTAACCCGATCTTCTTGGCATCAATGAAAGATAAAAATAGTTATTTTGAGTTATCCTTAAAATATAAACACATTATGCTGTCGCGGACTTTTCTGTAGAGTTTTTTAAGATAGATATTCAATTCTGTGTACCATAATTTTGTGTATTTGTTATGGTTTAGGCAGCGTAAGCCATTTAAGCTTACAAAAAGCGACATTTTTCACGGTTTTTTACTACAGAAGGTGATTTTTAAGGGTGAAGGGCTTGAGCATTAAAACTCTCTTATAACCTATAACCTTCCTGGGAATATCCTGAACATTTTGCAAAAAGCTCTATGACAATCGGATGAATGGTATGGCAGCGCATGCTTGCCCGGGAATCTACTTATCCCTATCTCCTTGGCATCAATGAAAGACAAAAGTGTGTATTGTGTGTTATCTGTAAAAGATAAACATATGCTGTCGCGGAATTTGTTGTAGAATTTTTTGAGATATTCAATTCTGTGTACCATAATTTTGTGTATTTGTTATGGTTTAGGCAGCGTAAGCCATTTAAGCTCACAAAAAGCGACATTTTTCACGGTTTTTTACTACAGAAGGTGATTTTTAAGGGTGAAGGGCTTGAGCATTAAAACTCTCTTATAACCTATAACCTTCCTGGGAATATCCTGAACATTTTGCAAAAACCTCTATGACAATCGGATGAATGGTATGGCAGCGCATGCTTGTCCGGGAATCTACTTATCCCTATCTCCTTGGCATCAATGAAAGACAAAAGTGTGTATTGTGTGTTATCTGTAAAAGATAAACATATGCTGTCGCGGAATTTGTTGTAGAATTTTTTGAGATATTCAATTCTGTGTACAATAATTTTGTGTATTTGTTATGGTTTAGGCAGCGTAAGCCATTTAAGATCACAAACAGCGACATTTTTCACGTTTTTTTTACTACAGAAGGTGATTTTTAAGGGTGAAGGGCTTGAGCATTAAAACTCTCTTATAACCTATAACCTTCCTGGGAATATCCTGAACATTTTGCAAAAACCTCTATGACAATCGGATGAATGGTATGGCAGCGCATGCTTGTCCGGGAATCTACTTATCCCTATCTCCTTGGCATCAATGAAAGACAAAAGTGTGTATTGTGTGTTATCTGTAAAAGATAAACATATGCTGTCGCGGAATTTGTTGTAGAATTTTTTGAGATATTCAATTCTGTGTACAATAATTTTGTGTATTTGTTATGGTTTAGGCAGCGTAAGCCATTTAAGCTCACAAAAAGCGACATTTTTCACGGTTTTTTACTACAGAAGGTGATTTTTAAGGGTGAAGGGCTTGAGCAATAAAACTCTCTTATAACCTATAACCTTCCTGGGAATATCCTGAACATTTTGCAAAAACCTCTATGACAATCGGATGAATGGTATGGCAGCGCATGCTTGTCCGGGAATCTACTTATCCCTATCTCCTTGGCATCAATGAAAGACAAAAGTGTGTATTGTGTGTTATCTGTAAAAGATAAACATATGCTGTCGCGGAATTTGTTGTAGAATTTTTTGAGATATTCAATTCTGTGTACAATAATTTTGAGTATTTGTTATGGTTTAGGCAGCGTAAGCCATTTAAGCTCACAAAAAGCGACATTTTTCACGGTTTTTTACTACAGAAGGTGATTTTTAAGGGTGAAGGGCTTGAGCATTAAAACTCTCTTATAACCTATAACCTTCCTGGGAATATCCTGAACATTTTGCAAAAACCTCTATGACAATCGGATGAATGGTATGGCAGCGCATGCTTGTCCGGGAATCTACTTATCCCTATCTCCTTGGCATCAATGAAAGACAAAAGTGTGTATTGTGTGTTATCTGTAAAAGATAAACATATGCTGTCGCGGAATTTGTTGTAGAATTTTTTGAGATATTCAATTCTGTGTACAATAATTTTGTGTTATTTGTTATGGTTAGGCAGCGTAAGCCATTTAAGCTCACAAAAAGCGACATTTTTCACGGTTTTTTACTACAGAAGGTGATTTTTAAGGGTGAAGGGCTTGAGCATTAAAACTCTCTTATAACCTATAACCTTCCTGGGAATATCCTGAACATTTTGCAAAAACCTCTATGACAATCGGATGAATGGTATGGCAGCGCATGCTTGTCCGGGAATCTACTTATCCCTATCTCCTTGGCATCAAAGAAAGACAAAAGTGTGTATTGTGTGTTATCTGTAAAAGATAAACATATGCTGTCGCGGAATTTGTTGTAGAATTTTTTGAGATATTCAATTCTGTGTACAATAATTTTGTGTATTTGTTATGGTTTAGGCAGCGTAAGCCATTTAAGATCACAAACAGCGACATTTTTCACGTTTTTTTACTACAGAAGGTGATTTTTAAGGGTGAAGGGCTTGAGCATTAAAACTCTCTTATAACCTATAACCTTCCTGGGAATATCCTGAACATTTTGCAAAAAGCTCTATGACAATCGGATGAATGGTATGGCAGCGCATGCTTGCCCGGGAATCTACTTATCCCTATCTCCTTGGCATCAATGAAAGACAAAAGTGTGTATTGTGTGTTATCTGTAAAAGATAAACATATGCTGTCGCGGAATTTGTTGTAGAATTTTTTGAGATATTCAATTCTGTGTACAATAATTTTGTGTATTTGTTATGGTTTAGGCAGCGTAAGCCATTTAAGCTCACAAAAGCGACATTTTTCACGGTTTTTACTACAGAAGGTGATTTTTAAGGGTGAAGGGCTTGAGCATTAAAACTCTCTTATAACCTATAACCTTCCTGGGAATATCCTGAACATTTTGCAAAAACCTCTATGACAATCGGATGAATGGTATGGCAGCGCATGCTTGTCCGGGAATCTACTTATCCCTATCTCCTTGGCATCAATGAAAGACAAAATGTGTATTGTGTGTTATCTGTAAAGATAAACATATGCTGTCGCGGAATTTGTTGTAGAATTTTTTGAGATATTCAATTCTGTGTACAATAATTTTGTGTATTTGTTATGGTTTAGGCAGCGTAAGCCATTTAAGATCACAAACAGCGACATTTTTCACGTTTTTTTTACTACAGAAGGTGATTTTTAAGGGTGAAGGGCTTGAGCATTAAAACTCTCTTATAACCTATAACCTTCCTGGGAATATCCTGAACATTTTGCAAAAAGCTCTATGACAATCGGATGAATGGTATGGCAGCGCATGCTTGCCCGGGAATCTACTTATCCCTATCTCCTTGGCATCAATGAAAGACAAAAGTGTGTATTGTGTGTTATCTGTAAAAGATAAACATATGCTGTCGCGGAATTTGTTGTAGAATTTTTTGAGATATTCAATTCTGTGTGCAATTAATTTTGTATATTTGTAATGGTTTAGACAGCGTAATAAAAAAAATGGGACTTTCTCACGTTTTTCACTATATAGCCTATATTCATCCCGGGAATCTCCTGAACTTTTTGCAAAAACCCCATGACAGTCGGATCAACGGTATGGCCGTGCATAAAGTACGAACAAACAAACAAAGAAATATTAATTTTTACATAACAGATCAGTGATAAATGGTAATATTAACAAATAGACAACAAAATACTAATTAGTATGTTAATTTAGAACTAAAATATATAATAAAATAATAAATAATTATTAGATTCATGATGTGTTCCGTTGAGGTTTATTCAAAATTAATATAAAATTATAGAATATTCACCTGAATATTCTATAATTTTATATTAAATAATTATTACTTTTTTATTTTTGGTATTGCATATATATTGAGTTTTTGAAGCATAGTTTAAGCATTGTTCATGCATATTTCGAGCTTATGTTGCATATAATCCGGTCTCTGTTGATGACAAAGTGATTCTAAATGATTCTGAAAAAGAACTACAGCGAGGACCTCATATTATTCGTAAAATATGTATTAAATATGGTATGACAATATCAGTTTTCAGAACTAATCAATGGACATGCAAGAGATGGAAATATGGGCGAATTAAAACAGTGATTGATGATCAGGTCATTGAATAGTTTAAAACCTTCAATTATTTGGAAAAAATATCATCACAAAATGGTATCGAGGATCCTGATAATATAATTTACAAATATAATAAAATCAATGGTATTGTCAGGAGACATTTTGGAAAAATATGACAAGAGACATCCAGATGATACTTAATATAATAGCAGCTAAATCTGAACTGATATTTGGATCAGATACCTGGACTCTCAGAAAGAAAGATGAAAGGAGATTGGTAATCCAACAGATGCAATTTCTCAGGATTTTGTTAGTCGGGATTATCCAACGAGTTCACATCTCCAATAAAACAAATAAGAAAAGGCCTAGAAGTTAACAAAACAGTACAATATATCTCACAATGCAGATAACAGTGGACGAGATAAATATTACAAATGCGAATGATTTTCCTATAAATGCGCTGGATTATAAACCAGATGGTAGGAGGAATTTGGGAGACCATTGCGAATATTTTTTTAATATCAAAACGGGCCTCTGAAGGGCTCAAACCTTGTTAGTTTTTAATAATAATAATAATAATAATAATAATATTGGTAATAATAATATTGGTAATAATAATGCCAACTTATTATAAGAAAACAAAGGATATCAGACCTAAAATCACATGGAACAATAACATTAACTATGATTATAGAGAGGTGAAATATGCAGGGATTAATGGAAGTAGGATAAGGTGAGGTTATACTGCTCCAGGTTCGATAGAGTCATTAAGTTAATAATAATAATGATGATAGTGATAATAATAATAAAAAATAATAATATATTATTATTATTATTATTATCATCATCATCATTTAGTCATATCTTGTAGACTATGATGGGCAGGACACATGGTACAAATTGACTATGGAAGTGGGGCATAGAAACGTTTTGTAGGCAAACCAAAGAAGAAGTGCTCTGAAGATGGAGAATAACATAAACCACGATTTGAGGGCGATGAATTATACAGAAGATAAATGGAAAACCTCAGGATATGATGTATAGAAATCTTATGTCCGCGCAGCCCTGAACTATTAAAAAAACTGACTATATATTTCCTTAGACAATAGATAACTGTATTCCATGTGTACTCTTATTATTTCTACATATTTTAAACTATCTTTACCAAGCCAATTACTTAATCAAATTATAGGTTATTATTATTGTTATTATTATGATTTTTATTTCTATTTCTTGTCAACACTATATTGTGTAGCCTATATAGGCCTATATATATATATATATATATATAATATGTGCCATTAATTAACATGTGGATAATTCAAATTGTCATTATATGTATAATTTAACCCTGGTGAAGGGGAAGAGAAGACAATTCGGTCTTAACTCCATCAGGTAAAATAAATAAATAAAATAGAAATAAAGTAAACCTCCGGATTCGATAGTGCCAGTGACTTAGTTTCTTATTATTTATTTTACTTGATGAAGTTTATACAGGAAGGTCTTCCATTCCATTTTATCGGGGTTTTACTCCTGCAGGGGAAGACACATAATAGTTGTGTTGCTTGTAAAATTCAATTAAATATATAAATAAATACAATTAATATGACATAGAGTACAGCTGCTTTAAAACTGAAAATCTACTTTACCAACATGTACATTTTTTCCTAGTAGAAAATGTTAGTCAGCCTGGGTGGTTTTCAATGGGAGACAGAAAGAGACAAAAACACAAGATAGCAAAAAGGATATGAATTTAACGCACAAAAGAATAAGAAAAATAGCGTCACAATAGAACGTAGTGAAAAAGGGGGTTAAGCCATGGGCTTGTGTTACACCATCGTGATTGAAATCGGGGAATCCTTTTGGTTAGATATGAAACTGCATTGTTTGGGATCTTATCTTTTTAATTCTTATATAAGACTAGACTTGGAAGTTATTTTCTGTCTTTCTTTGTGTGCCGGGTTCGTGATTGTACGATAAGAGCAGAACCATAGATGACGTTTTCCTGTTGAGAAGCCATTCAGGTTAACTGTCTACGTTTCCTTTTAAAGTCACAATTTAAGAAGGGAGTGCCTTCCGTTATAACTCTTGTGGAAGTCATAGTGTGCAACCAATTTGAACCAAAACACAAATTTTATTTAATAAACACTATTAGTATCAATCCTTTTTTAAACGCCTACACAAAAATTGGTTTAGATATAAACATAGAGCGAGAATGTACATTTATATTAAATACATAAGGACTTTATTAGACTAAAAGTAAGATACATATAATGTTATTTACAAATATGGGTCGCACGGGCAGTCAGCCGTACGTGCTGTTGACAGTCCGTTACAATAAGTTAATGTTTGGTAATAATATACTTAAAACAAACAAACAAAAAGAAAACACAATAATATTACAATTAGATAACAATACAATTACATTATGCATTAACTTGGTTATGTAGAATTATCAAGATTTAATGGTATTGCAATTTGTTAACATATTTATTTATTCATGAATGCGTGTTGTTCTTATTTTCCGCGTTTTGTCCAGAAATGTACCTACGTTTATCCAATTTTCTGGTCTTACCAATAACTCTTAGCATTCCAATCTTTCACTATCTGAATTTAGAAATATTTCCTCTAATAACTGCCGCCTCCAATATTCCAAATTGTTACATTTTCCTAATATATGTATCTCGTCTTCAAAGCTCCCGCACATTGGACATATGCGCATATCGCGATCGTCGCTAATTTTTAAAAATTTCCATGCCCCTAACCTAAACCAAGCAAGCCCTGATCTGTCTTTAAATCCTAGAATGAGAGAATGTACATTTAAACCCCGGTATGATGATGATGATAACAGAGGGATTTCCTATTACAAAAGGTTTAAGGCAGGGTTACAGTTTATCTCCAACTCTATTCAAAATGTATGTGGAAAGAGTACTAAAAGACTGGAGGAAAAACTGTCAAAAAAATGGGCATACCAATCCGAAATACACATGTACGTTCACTCAATTTTACAGACAACCAGGTATCAATAGCACAAGACCACGATGACATAGAATATATGGCAAAAAAACTAAAAGAAGAATATGAAAAATGGGGACTTTATATAAATATTGAGAAAACTAAATATCTGTGTATAGGAGAAGAAATGGAAAATATAAATTTCAACAATGGAGAAGAACTAAAACCTAGTATTGAATGCACTTATTTAGGAACAAAATTAGACCATTCAGGCGATAACACAGTGGAAATTAAAACTAGAATCGCACAAACAAAACAAGCAATAAATGCTTCAAACTCTGTTTGGTGGAGCAAAAATATTGCAAAAAATAGAAAATATTAATTACAAATATATCAAACCATAATTCAGAGCATTTTAACATATGGTGCTGAAGTCTGGCAAATTCCTACCAGGGAAATGAAAAGAATTTAAAGTACAGAAATGGATGTTTTAAGAAGATCAGCTGGAAAATCTAGAATGGATAGAATACGAAATAAAGAAATAAGGGAAATTATGGATGTACAAGAGGAACTATACATCATAGACATTATAGAAAAGAAAAGATTACAGTGGTATGGTCATGCCAAAAGAATGCCAGAGCAAAGATTGCCTAAGATAGTTATGGAATGGATCCCAATGGAAAGGAGGAAGAGAGCAAGACCGAAGAAAACTTGGATAGAAGAGGTACAAGCCGTATGAATATCAGAGGATTGGTGGAAGATCAATGGATGGACAGAGAGGAATGGCGTTTGGTTTCCGAAGACGGCGGCATCTGCCATGATACCGGAAGATGATGATTAATAATAATAATAATAAATATAATAATAATAATAATACTTTATTTAAACTGACAAAGTTAAGGTCATAAGGTCTTCTCTTCCATCCATCCAGCTAATAATAAAATCATATAAAACTTACATACTTATTACAATTTAAAAATATTATTAAAATGTAGACTAAAGAAAAGACAATGCGGATTGGTCTAATATTAGCTACCACTAACAAAGCATGGAGTAAAATAAAATAAAGTATATATATATATATATATATATATATATATATATATATATGGTATGATAAGAAAAATAAATGCCTGGACGGGATTCGAACCCGGATCTCTGAGTCTGTACCTCAGCGTGATATCCATTACACTACCAGGCGAATCCAATTCAAACACTTATTTTTCTTATATATGTATTATACTCTCCATTATACATATATATATATATCATCATCATCATCATGAACAAATTCGTTTTAGGCCATGTGGCCTGTACGGTAAACCTAGCGAAGATGGCGGTATAACCGTTCCATCGAATATGGAGGAAATTCCATATTTTGAACGCCTGACTAGAGGCTATAAGGTAGCAGCCCTACCACTAGTCTTGCTCTGCGGATGGTTGGTAACCAACCCAGGGGACTTCCTACTCGAAGAAACTTAAGCAATATATATATATATATATATATATATATTATATATATATACATCCATAGTAATTCTGCCCGAAGGCACGTCCTTCACTGCAATCATAGCATTTTCATACTATGCTTGCAGCTTTACTACGGAATTGTGTAGGTGTGGTAGCTTCCCGTTGCTTTCCACACCGGTGAAGGATGATGATGATAATCATAATGGTAAGGATGATAATGATAAGGATGATGGCCATATCATTTCGGGGACCGTTTGGGCCTTAAAGTTTTCCTGACATTTGTCTTACAGGTGAGGAAAAAACCCGATAAAAACCTCACCCAGAAAAACTGCCCCGACCGGGGATCGAACCCGGGCCCGCTGCTTGACAAGGCAGCACGCTATCTCGAGACCACAGCGGTGGACACACACACACACACACACACACACACACATATATATATATATATATATATATATAATATATATATATATATATAGTATAAATGCTGATTATAGTTGTTATGCAGTAATATATTCATTGTGTGGAACTTAGGATATCAGTCAATTTTGATTTAAATAATGATATAGTGATTGTCGGTGACATAACTAGGAAGTGAGTTCTATGCTCTAGTCATAGATATTATGTAAGTTTCAGAGTAGAGGCAAGTCCTATGCTGTGGTATGTACAGTAAAGATGTATCTTAATATATTGTTCCTAAATTGTGATGAGCCGATAAATTTTGAAAACGAGTTGATAAATAATTATAACTTTTATCATAATTAATGCCACGAGTGATTTCCAATTTATCTAGAGAATTTGGAAATCAAGAGTGTCATTTGTTAGGACTATTTAACGAATAACATTAAGCTGTTTACTCACAAATCATTGTTTAAATATTGTTATTTTAAAATATTTATATATTTAATGTAAATGGCGAGGTTTGAAAACAAATGAGAAATGTTATGTTTAATTTGTTCATCATCGCAACCAGATCATATTTATTGCCAAATAGAATCGCAACATTGTAAGAATGTACCCTAGTGGAGAAAACATGACGCACGTCATTGTAGGTTATTAATTAATTTCTGATGTCCTATGATATAAATATGTCAATTATATTTTTCTGCTACATTAATTCCTGGGAAATAATACGTTTAAGAAAGTGCAATCGGTGATTTATTTTTATATAGTATAATCAATTGCTACGAATGTTTTTCTATTATATCTGCAAGCAGAATCTGGTTACATTCGTGCACTATATATACGATCTTGTAAATCTTGGAGCCAGTTGATACAATGAAAGTGATAGAATGAAAGTGATAAAATCGAGGTGAGAAATGACTGTGATTGGTTGTAAATCATAATTCATTGAAATGTGATTGGTCATTGACTGTCATTTGGGGCATGAGTTAAATAGTGACCGATAATAGAATATAGTAGATTAATAAATAATAGTTAAAAAACTGAAACAACATGGTTTATTAGAAAACCGAACTAAAAAATGAAAAATAATTTTAATTTCCAACACGCTTGGGATAAAATTAAAGTGGTCAATAAAAAAATCATCTCCAACACATTTAGAATAAAACTATAGTTATCTACAAAAAATAATTTTACCATCAAAAGTGTGGGGTGCTCTATATCAATTAATATATTTGATAATAAACAGATATTGGTAAAAGTAAAGTCTCTAAGAAGAAAATGTAAAAACCATAAAAAGCACCCCACGCTTTTGATGGTAAAATTATTTTTTTGTAGATAACTATAGTTTTATTCTAGATGTGTTGGAGATGATTTTTTTGTTGACCACTTTAATTTTATCCCAAGCGTGTTGGAAATTAAAATTATTTTTCATTTTTTAGTTCGGTTTTCTAATAAAGCGTGTTGTTTTAGTTTTTTTAAACTATTATTTATTTTTTATTTTTTAGTTTTAATATTTTACAGAATAAGATAAAAATGTAAATATCTTTAAATTCGATACTATTGTAGTATGAGCTAAAAGTAATACTCTTCTAAAAAAATCCTCCGGGCCGGATTTGAACCAGCGACCTATGGATTACTGAAATTATATACCACTACAGTCCACCGCTCTACCAACTGAGCTCTTACAACGATTGAGTAAGAAGTTGATAAGTCCGCAACCTATTATACCGGTTTTTATTTTTTTGATTTTCTGATGATTCTGGCCAGGATTTTAGAAAAAAATTATGAAATTATTGTATTGTCATTGGTCCTTTACAAGTATACAAAGTTTCAAGTCGATCCAATGATTTTAAGTGGGTGAAAATCGTGTTGAAAGATTCCGTTACATAATTACACAAACACTTTTTTTTATTTTCTGATGATTCTGGCCAGGATTTTAGAAAAAAATTATGAAAATACCGGTATTGTAGTGTCACGGGTCCTTTACAAGTATATACAACGTTTTAAGACGATCCAATGGTTTTACGTGGGTGAAAATCGCATTGAAAGATTCCGTTACATAGATACAGGCCAAGCTAATATAAAGCATGTAAAAGTAGGCGAAAATTCTTATAAAAATGTAATAACATTCAAATATCTACAATGTGAAGATATTAATGGCGACTTAAAGTATGCAACTCTTTGTTACTATTCAGTTGAATATCAACCTCGGTAGTACAGGGGATACGTTCCTTACCTCTGGTCCCGAGGATCGCGGTTAGTCTACAATCGGCCGAAACAAATTCAAGGGTCAGTTCCTCGTGCGGGGTTTCAAACCGGGGTTCACGGATCAGTAGGTGTTCGGGCTCGTAAAGAACTCCGCCAACTCGTGTTCGATTCAGAGCCGGGTGGAGAGATGAGATGCGATGAAGCGCCTTGCATTGGAGGTCTGTGAATAACAAGAATGCCGCTTGATGAATCCTGACACACAATAACAGGGACAGATGAATGAAATGAAAGCAAAATTAATAAGATGAATACGGAGAAATGCGTAAATGAAATTTGTGACAGGGAAAAACAAGAGAAGCCCCAATTCCTCTAATAAAAATAGTAAACTAAAATTTATATAAAATGGTTATTCACTCAGTTATTATTAAATGGATCTGAAAGGTGATATATTTAAGAGAAGATAAAATACAATGTAATAATAATAATAATAATAATTATTATTATTATTATTATTATTATTATTATTATTATTATTATTATTATTATTATTATTATTATTATTTATTTATTTACTTATTTATTTACTATGGCAAAGTTAAAACCACAAGGCCTTCTTTTTCACTCAACTAGCACAAACATACAAATACACAAATACATATTTACGTTACCAGCATATATAATATATACAATATCCTAATTATAATTAATTAAAAAAGACATTAAATATTGCTTTGTAAATTTCATGTCCATTTTATAGGATAATAATAATAATAATAATAATAATAACAGTTGTAATATAATTAAATAAACGGGGAACACAAATTAATACATGACTGTGCATTGCACGTAAAGATAATGATCAAGGTAGATTTCTTTTAAATTATTGTAACGTCCGGCAGACCTTATGTTCCTTATGACTGGGAATTCTAGTTGCGAGAAATGGAGACGGTATATGATTGGAGTGATGAGCTGTAATGTTGCGGTAAATTGACCAAGAGATTATGGTGTGATCGTGTGTTTTAATTATGGTTGGGGGGGTAGATATTGCAAAAGAAAGGTTAAATAATAGGGAATAGAAACATGTTGAATCTTAAATAAGAGAACTAGACAGTGTAATTTTCTTCTATCTTTAAGATGGAGACATTTAAAATATTATTAATATTTGAGAATAAAAATTCTTAGCAAAAACGTTTGGACTAAAGAGAGACGAACAGAGAGATACATAGAAAGGTAGATGGAAATCTCTGCGACCATTACTTAAGTGTTGGTGATGAGCGATCCATTTTGGTCATCCTTAATAGGTAGAACCCCGGGTTCCTGTAAAATACATTAGCCCCGGATAAAATTTTGAATTCAAATTTGAAGTTAAATAGCAGAGTGAAGTCGGAAGCGAACCTTTTGGGGTTCTATTCCAGCATTTGTTCTTTGCACTGAGGGAAACAGCTTTTTTTTTTTTTTTCCTTTTCGTTTACACTATTTTTCCTTCTTGGTTTACCTTATTGTTTTACCTTTTTGTTAACGTTTAATCTCACATATAGACACCCAGACCCAAGGTGGAGATTTAAAATTCCCTACCCCGCCGGGAATCGAACCCAGGTCGCCGGAGTGAAAGGTAGGGAATCTACCGACTACGCCACGGCGACGGACTTTTTTGTAGCTTAAAACCTCAATCGGAATAGTCGATCGCGCGGGATCTGCCAAGTTTGGCTTTCGGATGACTATACATTGGGAGGGCCAAAACCGGACATCAGGCTTATCTCTATTTAAATACAATATATGTACATTTCAGATTATTACAATTATGCTGATATGTGCATATTTTTTAATGTTTACTTTTCAGTTGTTCTCTCTGTAGTTGTCTGACGATGTCAATTCCTCTGGAACTGGTAGAATGAACCTGTAGCAGTAGGATTAGTTTTTAATTTGTTGTATTAAGATATTTTATTGATCATCATCATCTGCCTTTCAAGTATTAGGCCCAGTGGCCTGTTACGTATTTTTTATTGATACACATTATATGCCAATGTTGTAATTATAATTGTGTGTGTGTATGTGTGTACGTGTGCCCTATCAGCTTTCACCGGTCAAGTGTTGTCCAGGATCCATTTGGACGCTTGTGTTTGTTGTTGACTGTTTCATAGGTTCCCAGCGATGACACAAGTGGATTATCATGGCCTTCACATGTATTATACAATTTAAGAGCCATGCGTTTAATATACTCTTCGATTGTTTCTACACCCATAAATATGAGCTACTTGATAGATGTGGGAAACCAGATGAAATATCAAACTTTAAGTCTCTTAAACTACGATGGGAAAGAGTGTGGCACGAAATCGGGAATGGAAAGAGGTACATTTTTGTTGCAAACAGGTGTTAGGAAAAATCATAGGAAAAGCATTCTGTAGGTAGATCAACAATGAGGTGGGAGAATAATATTGATAGTGATTTGAGAGAGGTGAATTAAACAACAAAAACCAAAGTCGGGATAGGAATGTATCAAGAGTTTACGTTCGAGCAATCATGAACATAAAGGCTGTCCGCTCTTAAAGTGATCCTCATCAAAACAAAGCCATGTGACCTGGTCGCTTTTCATTGGTTATGGACACCGACCTACGTTGTAAAATCAGTAAGTACGCGAAAAAGTAGTTCCCTTTATTACATTAAAATATGTCTCCTGAATATACTTGTTATTCTTCGTGAATGAAAATAATGTTCTAAAATATACCTAATCAATAATTACAACTTAAATTAGTTTATTACATATGGGTGATGCATTTGAGTCATACTTCAGTCGATTCTTATGAAACAAAATGACTGAAAGTGTCGACTCTTCTATTGCTGTTTCGTCATTTGCCTGTCGAAAGTGACAGTAATGTGACACGAATGGCGAAATGATATAATTGGCATTTGTTGATGTTGAAGTCACTCTAACAGCGGATAAGGTATAGATTTAATAGTGCCAGTGAGAGAGTTAGTTATGATAATTATAATTTATTAAACATTCGTGACCGGTCATAAAGGAAGTATTTAAGTAAGTAAGTAAATCTGAAAATAAAAAGTGACATCAGCAAAAGTTTTGTCGCAAGATAAAAGGACTCACGTCAAAGTAAAAGTGGATAGTCCGCACTTGTTAGTTTCACACAATGGTGTGTGTGTGTGCGTGTGGAGGGAGGTTACGGGGTGGACGAAACGAGCCCAATTAACTGTGGTTACAGTCGCCCATTTTCTTTGACAGAGTTTTCACCTCTGACATCCACCATTCTCTTTTCCACTTCTTTTTATTACTTTCTTTTTAACTCTTTTTTTTTATTTTCGATGCTGTGGGGGAAACCTCGAGTAGCTCACTCTGTTACAAGAATAAAAAAGAAATGACGCCATGATGAGTTGCGGTCGTTGAAAGCTTCTAACTTTGCTGTCAGAGATAACGTAGAATACAACATTTAATTGGCGTTTTTGATTCTTGAACCGAAAAGTTACACACCTGTCATGTGACAGTATTTTGGACTTCATTCAATGGAACAGTTGTCTACTAATTTGAATATTATAGTTTCACATATTAGTTTGAATATTTTTATACTTATTTACGATCTATTCATTTGAAGAGCACTAAAATAAAGAGAAAATATGCAGGAAAAAACACTTTGAATAGAATCATTGTTTATATCCATATTTTCCGTGAATGAAATCATGGTGAATCTCAAGAAAATTAGACATAACACTTGAAAATTGAAGTTTCTTCCCTGCTTCCCAATGTAGAATATGGACTATTAAAAGATTTTTCAGATGCCTGCACCCCACAATATTGTAGGATACGAACAGACTCGTAGCTAACAAACAGTTATTACCGATTTATTTTAATTAAAAACTCTTAATCCATGCAGAAGCGTTAGTTTTTAAGGTCAGTTAGTTTTATTTTTTATAATTAATGATTCTAAAATGTGTTAGAACTTAAAACTCAGAACATGAATTTTGTAACTCCTCCTATTTTTTGAACATCCAAAAGTTTACAATTTAATTCTGGCTGGATTTGGATTGGTTTCTCATATTATCTGTCACGAAGGTGGTAAAAAGAAGGAAGCCTTTGAAAATTAAGGAATAATGTTAATTAAATAAAAATAAAACGTAGTTTTATTTGATTTTCATATTTATTATATAATTCAGTGACAGCTGTTTCGGAATAATGTTTGCTAGCTATTGGCTTACTTGGGTTTGTTGTCTAAGCTTATCACAATATCTTGTTGAAATAATATTGAAAACTTTAGAAAAATCATTATTTTACTCTCATTCTGTAAAACATATGTCATTCTGCAGTTACGTAACTGGTCAGTCAAAATACATAAATTTTAAATACTATTATTGAAGATAGAAATCCCATATTTTTTGTTAAAGAGATTCAAAACTGTATGTAAATGTTTGAAGAGACAACGTAGTATTCTACTATATCCGTCGCCGTGGCGTAGTCGGTAGAGTCCCTACCTTCCACTCCGGCGACCCGGGTTCGATTCCCGGCGGGGTAGGGGATTTTTAATCTCCACCTTGGGTCTGGGTGTCTGTCTTGTCCTTGTGTCTATATGTGAAAATAACAGAAAGTTAACAGAAAAAGATAAAACAAGAAGGAAAACAGTGTTTAACAAAAAGGTGAAATAGTAATAATAATAATAATAATAATAATAATAATAATAATAATATTAATAATAATAATGATGCTTTATTTATTCTGTCAGAGTTAAGGCCACAAGGCCTTCTCTTCCACTCAACCAGCACAAATACAAATAAATACTTGACAAATATAGATAAGTATACACTATACTAATTATAAACAGTTAAAGATACATTAAATGTAGCAATGTAAATTTCATGTACAAACAACATTTTATAGAATAATAATACTTACCGTAATAATAATAATAGTAATATTAATAATAATAATGATAATAATTATAATAATAATATAAATATGATACATTATGCGAGAAACGCCAATTAATATATATACATACCTTACACTGGGTAATAATGAAGTCGAGGTTAGAACAAATATAAATTTAGATTTCTTTTAAAACATGCCAATGTCCGGCAGCCCCTTATTTCTTGTGGTAGGGAATTGCAGTTGCGAGAAGTAAAGATGATATATAACATGGAGTGATGTGATGTCCTATGTTGCGGTATATTAAGCAAGAGACTATGTTGTGATCTTGTGTTTAAGTTATGGTTTAAGGATAGATACTGGAAACGGGATGATAAATAATTGGGAATCGAGGTATGTAGGATCTTAAATAAGAGAATTAGACAGTGCGATTTTCTTCTCTCTTTTAGATGTAGCCAAAACAAGAAGGAATAAAAAAACTATCTGAGGCTAAAAAAATCAAAATATTATTTTATTGTGTTGCATTTGTTACTTCAGTTCTCATGAAATTTACTTCATGTAAATAAACATACCTTATGTCCGATTGAGGGTATTTCCACTTTTCAGCGGTTGCCCTTTTACCAGCCGGCTGCTGGCCCTTCACATCCACATGTGTCAATCACAGAGGTAGATGATCAACAGCCAGTGTAGGGGTGACATGTGGTTAGCATGTCGAGTCCCCCAGCCGTTATAGCTGGTTCCTCAACCTGGAGCCGCTACTTATTGTAGCTACCCAATTACCTCACGATGCTGGGTGGGCACCGGTTCCATACTGGCCGAAATACCATGAGAAAATTTCTTCCCACATGGAGACTGGAACCAGCGCAAGTCCCGTAGCTCTGCGCCAAGGATTCCCTACCTTAACCGCTCGGCTACGGCGCGGGACATACCTTATGTAAGTAAACAAAATATTCATAATAATTGTATTGCGATGCAAGGTATGTTGATATGATGTGTTTTAACATAGACACACTCTTAATTTCATATCTTCGTGCTCCCATTTAAACCTTTGCCATCTCCACATTTCTCTGTCAAACGAAACTAAATCGTCTAATATTTTTTTACGCAACGTTAAACACCAACAATCCAACTTATTTTTGGCCGTCCTCTTCTTCCACTTCGTTTAACTTATATACAAAATGTATATCCTGTGTTAAAATAGATAAAATAATAAACGATATCAAAAGAGTCAACTATAATGTAAACAATTAACTAACTAATTCATTGGCACTATCGAACGCTTAAGTTTATGGCCGCGCGGACATAAGCTCTCCATACATTCCTATCCTGAGCTAATGTCTTCCAATCATACCCTGTATAATCTACTTCCCTCAAATCATAGTTAATGTTATTCTCCCACCTCATTCTTGGACTACCAACTGGGCATTTTCCCTCTGGTTTTCCTACAAGAAGCTTCCATACACGTCTTTCATTCTCCATTCATGCCATATGTCCTGTCCGTCACAGTCTACGAGACTTAACTGTTCTTATTATATCTGGCTTCCTATAAAGACCATGTAGTTCACTTTTATAAAAGTCTTCCTCAGTCACCTGTCTGTTCATCTCTCTTTGGTCCAAAAATTTTCCAAAGAACTTGATTCTCAAATACTTCTAATCTTCTTTCTTCCCTTAAAGTAAGAGTTCATGTTTCGCACTCATATAATATAACTTGTAGAATAAAAGTTTTATATATTTTCATTTTTACATTTTTTGAAAGGAATTGGGAAGTCAAGAGTGTCTGTAATGAATAATATCACGCATTTTCAGAATTGAGCCTGTGTTAAATATCTTTGTGCATCTCATTCCTATTTGTGATTATTGTTCCTAGGTATTTGAATTCAGCCAGTTCCTAAAAAAATCATTCATTTATCATTAGCTATCCATTTCCATTGTATAGTGTATTTCTATGCGTGACCATATATTTCGTTTTATTGGTATTTACTTCCAGTCCCAATTTCGTAATATTACTCAATAGCGTGTACCTTGTTGGCCTTTAGTATCTCCACAAACAAAAAAATAATTTAAGAGATTAGTAAGGAAATAATAATACTTTAAAAATACAATAATACATAGTAAATAAATGAACAATATTGCAAAAAAAATAATAATAGGCTACATATGCTGCCCTCCATGGTATCTTTATCTTGTCGTAGTGGAGTGATTTGTGTGCTTAAATGACTCCGAGAGCTATCCCGACGGTAAAATTGCTGCCGAAAATGTTATCCATGCCTAACTGGTCAAAGGCTATAAACAAGACGAAAAAATAAACTTTGTCGAAAAAGTGACAATCTTTCACCGTAAAATAAAACCATCAAGAAAAGCAGACATGGTTCCACTGGAGTAAACATTTCCGAAGGTAAATTAATCCCTCTTTCGGGTCTCCGGACGGGGCTTAGACTTGGTTGGGCAGGGCATTTGGCTCGAAAGGGGAATGTAATAGGGACATGGAAACCAGATAGAAAGCACCCAGTATTTAGGCCAAAAATATAGTGGGAGAATATCATTAATCATGATTTGAGGGAGATAAATTATTCAGGGGATGAATAGAAGAAAAACGTTTGAAATGGTATGGACACCGCATAAGAATGGAAGAAGAGAGAATACCAAAGAAGATCCTTAATTGGAAAGCTAATGGAAGAAGTGGAAGAGGCAGGTCTAGAGAACGATAGGTGGATGGAGTGAAGAGAAGTATGGAAGCTAGAGATTTGAGGGAAGACGATGCTTTAGACAAGAACCTCTGGCGACAAATCACCTTGTGTTGAAGAAGAAACACTGTATTGTGGAATATTCCTATATGAATAAATGCTAAAAGGAATATAAAAATAAAAAAAAAATTAAGACTCCTGTATACTCTGTGGTATTATATGGATTAGAGAGCTGGACAACCTGTTAATTAGATTGTGCCATGCCATATATGTTTGAAGGGAAAAAAATACGAAAATATTTACCTCAGTACAAGAAACTTTGTGTATGGAGAATCCGATGTAATGGGGTTGTATCAATTTTTTTTAAGAAATGAAATTGACTACAGTTGTTCGAACAGGCAGGCTACACTGGGCAGTACATGAATAGTGATGAAATTTCAGACATTATTAAATTCAAGACCACTGGAAAAAAAGATGTGGAAGACCAAAGGTGCTATGTATTGTTACTATTTGTTATCCGAAATTTATAAACCTTAATTTCACCTAAGGTATATTAGGGTTATAGTTTGTGTCAAAATTGTGATATATAATTTTATCTAAAACTAAAGTTTTTATGAACCTTATTTATAAAGACAGTTCACCGCTGTGGTTTCGAGGTAGCGTGCTGCCTTGTCACGCAGCGTGCCCGGGTTCGATTCCCGGTCGGGGCAGTTTTTCTGGGTGAGGTTTTTATCGGGGTTTTTCCTCACCTGTAAGACAAATGTCAGGAAAACTTTAAGGCCCAACTGTCCCCGAAAATCAACCGGCCATCATCATTATCATCATCAACCTTCACCGGTGTGGAAAGCAATGTATAGCACGAAAATGCTATAATTGCAGTGAAAGACCTGCCCACGGGCAGAATTACTTTGGATAGATGGATTTATGAAGACATTAAAAAATGTAATTAATTTCTATCAAAATGGATGATTCACTTCAAACAGGCGGTGTTATTTAGAAGACAGGTTATTTCGAACCTCTCATACTATACGAAGGACAATCAAATATAATATATTCAACACTTTGGCTAATATCACAATTACAAATTGAATTCTCTCTGATGCTGAATCTCTGGAGATATTGGCCAAATATACATTATCAATTGGTGATGTAAGAAATGACATTAGAAAAATGGAAGTAAGCAATTGGCTAACTAAGGCTGGGGATAGACGAGAATGGAGGAGACTTCCATTAGAGGTCAGAACTCACAAGTTAGTGTAGTACAGATGATGATGATGATGAATCAACTTGAATGTACATACACAATCCACACGCAAACACTAACTAGAAAGCAATCATGGTTTAAAAACATGACAGAATACAGTTGAAAGTTTTAAACGAGAAGAGTTATTGGTTATAACCACAAGATGAAACGGATGTAGTGTAATTTCGTAGAGGAAAGACCGTATTAATTTCACACTTTCTCAACTTACAAAAAGCTCCCTCTTATGACAGCTAGAGGAAGTGCATGGACTGTTATTTCTGCTAACGTTGTTTTCTTAAACGTTCCTTTCGTTATGGTTTGACAACATTCTCAACTAAAAACAGATTTCCAAAGCTCAATTAACTTCTCCAACCAAAACCTTGCACGAAATGAGAAAACGAGTCTCACGAAAGGTGAAACGCTTCAACATATCTGATATGCAGTTCCTTTTAATTTTCTACCGTCTAATCCGGAAACCTTCCATTTTTATCCGATCTTTTACATTGATGAAAAATATATGATTATTGACTCTTAAGTTGGTAACCTAGGCCTATCCTTTAAAATACACTGGTTTAATTAATTAATTTTTTTTAAAAATAAAACTATTATCTGTGTATAGGAGATGAAATGGAAAAATATAAATTTCAACAGTAGAGAAGAACTAAAACCTAGTATTGAATGTATTTATTTAGGAACAAAATTTGACTATTCAGGCGATAAAAAGTGAAAATTAAAAATAGAATCGAACAAACAAAACAAGCAATAAATGCTTTAAACTCTGTTTGGTGGAGCAGAAATATTTTAAAAAATAGAAAATTACAAATATATCAAACCATAATGCAGAGCATTTTTAACATATGGTGCTGAAGTCTGACAAATTCCTACCAGGGAAATGAAAATAATTTTAAGTACAGAAATGGATGTTTAAGAAGATCAGCTGGAAAATCTAAAATGGATAGAATACGAAATAAAGAAATAAGGGAAATTATGGGTGTACAAGAGGAGCCAGACATCATAGACATTATAGAAAACAAAAGATTACAGTGGTATGGCCATGTCAAAAGAATGCCAGAGCAAAGGTTGCCTAAAGTTGTTTTGGAATGGATCCCAATGGAAAGGAGGAAGACAGAAAGACCGAAGAAAACTTGGATAGAAGGGGTACAAGCAGCTATGAATATCAGAGGATTGGAAGAAGATCAGTGGATGGACAAAGAGGAATGGTGTTTGGTTTACGGAAGACGGCGGCAGCTGCCATGATACCGGATGATGATGATGATGATGATGATAAAACAATAGAAAAATATACGAATATACATTATTTAAATGCGTCTCAAATTACACAATATACAGGAATAACTTACTCCAAACGTTTTTGTTTTCACTGCGACCAGACACATTAAAATAACTGGGACGATAAATTATAGTTTTTTTTTTTCAATTGAGGAGTAAAAATAATACACTTTCTAACCGAAATTTAGATGTATTTTGTTCAGTGCCGATATTAGATGACATGAGGACCTGCCATAGCGTAATTGGTTAAGGCTACAAGCCAAGATTTTAAACCGACTTAAACTTTTTCGAAGGTACCAAGGTTTTGTGGTCGACTCAGCTTCTAACATGCATATGTAACTTGACATATGTTCTGGGGGTATACATGGCCGTCACCCGGGGCTGACAATCCGGCTGAAATGTTGGCCGATTGTCTAGAAAGATGGGAAACTTAACCTCCTACCACCCAAAGGGCCTCACAATGCTTTTAGTGAGTTTACTTATTTTTTTTACTGGATGTCATAGTGATGGCTGGATACATAGCAGAATGAGGAATAAAAGCGGGACACTGAACCTTCTTTTAGGACAACCAGAGTGTGTGTGAAAAAGAGAGAGAGATAGAGAGAGAGAGAGGAAGCGCCCAGTATGAGGTAAAAATGAGTTTTTTTTTCATTCTATGGTGAATAACAAAGGGGGTAAGTATATCTTATTTTTAACACTTTATACACCTTAGAGTTTTATCCTAAAGTAGAAATTGAATGATTGCTGACATTTATTTCTCCCCTTAAAAGTTATTGTAAGTGACATCCCCTAATTTCTCGCCCACAATCCAATTAAACCCTGTATAAATATATAGTTTTGTACTTTTTAATTTTTAATCATAGATTCACTTCGGACAACATATTCGAAATACATATATCAGACAGAAAATGGATGCACAAGAAACTGTTATCGATAGGATAACAAAGAGAGCTCTACAGTGGTATGGACATGTACAACGGATGTCGGAAGACCACTGGCCTAAACAGGTGTTGGATTGGATGGTACCAGGCAGAAGGAAGAGGGGGATAAGTAGAAGAGCATGGTATGAGGGAATATATGATGTCATGATGACGAGGGGTATGGAAGATGGACAATGGGAAGATAGGAATCTCTGGAAAGCAGGAATCAAGGGCAAACTGCTGTAAAGTGGAAAGCCTGTATTAAGTAAGTAAGTAAGATTCACTTCGGAACTACAACAACAATACCAACCTCGAATTCTTATTAGGTTCATCTTCCGTGCTAATCAGTGCATATTTTTCTTTCTAGTGTGTTATAATAATTAAGATTCGCAATTGTATAAGTAAACAAAGTACACACACACTCACACACACACACACACACACAGACGTTTGTTCTATGATGTTTTAAAAAATAAATATTTTTATCTTCTGATAAATTTACTATAATGCTTAAGTCCGCCATGCTCACTCAGGTGATAGCATGCCTGCTTTCTTACTACGGGCCTAGTTTCGATACCCGACTTGGTTGAACATTTTAATTGTTAAATTATTTTAATTGCAAAATTTTCAATGTGGGCGCCAGGAGAGGGAATAATGTAAATTTTGTAATAGCTCGATTATGTACTAGATTCCTGTATTACATTACAAACCTCTACGCAGTTCTTATGTTGAAAATATGTGTGGCACTATTGATAGCGATTCGTCCGTCGGATGAGGATATTAAGCTTGGCGGCCCCCTTGGTGCTTTTGATAAGAGTAGGCCACGTGCCGACACCTTCTCCCTTGTCTCCATCATAATCCCTCATACTAAACACCTTATACTACATAAACGCATAATGCTTGTAGTCAGGTCACTTATTTTTTCTACTGGATGTCATAGTGATGTCTGGACACACAGCAGAATGAGGAATAAAAGCGGGACACTGAACCTTCTTTTAGGACAACCAGAGTGTGTGTGAAAGAGAGAGAGAGAGAGAGAGAGAGAGAGAGGGAGGGAGAGAGAGAAGAGAGAGAGAGAGAGAGAGAGAGAGAGAGAGAGAGAGAGTGAAAGTGAGGAAGCGCCCAGTATGGGGTAAAAATGTTTTTTTTTTTTTTTCATTCAATGGCAAATGATAAAGGGGGCAAGTATATCTTATTTTTAACACTTTATACACCTTAGAGGTTTTATCCAGAAAGTAAAAATTCAATGATTGCTAACATTTATTTCTCTCCTAGAAAGTTATTGTAAGTGACATCCCCTAATTTCTCGCCCACAATCGAATTAAATCCTGCATAAATATATAGTTTTGTAGTTTTTAATTTTTAATCGTAGATTCACTTCGGAGGTACAACAACAATACCAATCTGAATTCCTATTAGGTTCGTCTTCCGTACTAAATAGTGCATATTTTTCTCTCAAGTGTGTTATAATAATTAAGATTCGCAATTGTATAAGTAAAGGCAGTACACGCACACGCACGCACACACACACGCATAGACTTTTGTCCTATGATCTTTTAAAAAATAAATATTTTTGTTTTCTGCTAAATTTACTATCATACTTAAGTCTCAGGTGATAGCATGCCTGTTTTCTTACTATGGGCCTAGTTTCGATACCTGACGGGGTTGTAAATTTTAATTGTCAAATTAATTTAATTCCAAAATTTTCAATCTGGGGGCCAGGAGAGGGAGTGCCGTAAATTTTTTAATAGCTCGATTGTGTACTAGATTCCTGTATTACATTATAAACCTCTCCTCAGTTCTTATGTTGAAAAGATGTATGGCACTGTTGATAGCGATTCGTCAGTCGGATGAGGATGTTAAGCTTGGCGACCCCCTTGGTGCTTTTGACAAGAGTAGGCCACGTGCCGACACCTGGTTTCACCTTATCCCTTGTCTTCATCATCATCCCTCATACTAAACACTTTATACTACATAAACGCTTAACATACACTCATCCCACTCCTGTCTGTACATAATATAACAATACATCATCTACGTAAAGTAGTCTGCCGAACTGGTACGTAAATTGAAAATAGGCCACGTTAGCGCCATCTATCAGCCCAGCACGGAAAGTGTAATGGGTGGTATTAGAAGACGCACAGTATCATGAATTCTTCTTCTTCGGCTTTCCCCCACTTATAGGTTTCCGTCTTCAGTTTCAATTTATCTCTATCATTCCAATCTCCCTCTTCCAAATTCCTATCATCTATCATGGTTCTGACGTAGGTTTTCCATTTCCATCTCGGTCTGCCACGTTTATTTCTTCCATGGGGTGACCACTGGTATATATTTTTGGCCGTCTTTCATTTTCCATTCTTTGTACATGGCCATACCATTTAAGCGTTTGATTTTCAGTCCTCTTAACAACAGATGTGGTGATATTCATTTTTCTCCAAAGGAATTCATTTCTTAATTTATCCTGTCTTGTTTTTTGGAGGCTTCTTCTAAAATAATCAAATTCATCTGTTCTAATTTTATTCTTTTGTAATTCCGTCAAAGACCAAGTTTCACTTCCATATGACAAAATATTCTGTATTATGCTCTTATAAATTTTCATTTTAGTTTCCTTTGTAATATTTTTGTTCCAAATTATTCCATGTAATGCCTTAGTTCATTTTTTGCCATTGCAATTTTAGTTTGTACATCTCTCACACAGGTACCTGAACTTGTAATTATTGACCCAAGATATTAAAAAAATTCACAATGGTAATTTACTTAATATACCGCAACATAGGACATCACATCACTCCATGTCATATACGTACCATCTCCACTTCTCGCAACTGGAATTCCCTACCACAAGAAATAAGGGGCTGCCGGACATTGGCATCTTTTAAAAGAAATCTAAATTTATATTTGCTCTAAACTCGACTTCATTATTATCCAGTGTAAGATATATATATATTAATTGGTGTTTCCCGTATAATGTATCATATTTATATTATTATTATTATTATTATCGTATCATTATTGTTATTACCCTATAAAATGTTGTTTGTTTGTTTGTACAATAGGCCTTTTTTTTTGTCTTTACCTGAAATTTACTCTGCGGTAAAATTAGTGCCTGAAGTTCCCTCTGACAGAGGTATTATCTGTGCTTTATTTATACTTTCACTGGTCAGATTATAATCTGCCAGATTATAAGCTGTTGAAATAAAATTCCTCACCAATAGCAGGATATCAAAGAACAGACAAAAAACACAACACAGAAATAAGACAACTAAAAGTAGAGGAATTAAACACAACAATAGTGAAATACAGAACAAACTAGAAAGAACATTTAGCAAGGATAACTGAGAATAGAATACCAAAAGCAACATACAACTATTCACCGCGAGAAAGAAGAAGTTTGGAAAGACCAAAGAAAAGATGGAAACAGCAGCAATTTGGAGCCGGAACAGGCTAGTTAATAAGCCTAAACCGTGACGAAGAAAAAGAAGAAGAAGAAGACTGGTCAGATAAATAAACAAGCTTAATTATAATTAACTGAGATTCGCAATTTCAAAAGTAACGAAATTACGAACACGCTCACACACATATACACACACACGCGCGCGCGCATGAGCGAACATACACGCGCGAGTGTGTTCTATAATGTTTTAAAAACAAATATTCTTTAACATACACGCGCGAGTGTGTTCTATAATGTTTTAAAAACAAATATTCTTTAAAATTGTGGTATTTTTACTTACATTCTTACATTTTTTTTGTATTTTACCTGAAATTTCCTCTACAGAAAAATTACATGTTCCTGAAGTTTCTTCTGCCACGAGTATTCCCTATGCCTACCTGTACTTTATTTATCCTTGCACTGGTCAGATAAGTAAACTAGCATTTTACATTGTCTCTACTTCCTACTGTTATTGGTTTTTGGGTGATTTAGCCTTATTTTGTCATGCCTTTGTTTGAAGTCTCGCTGGAGGATGGACATCCCATGCTTTTGAAAGAGAGCAAGTCCGAGGGTGAAAATGAAATGAAACCCCACTAGCTCTTTACACCACTGTGGCTTCATTACATTTAAAACGAATGATCTTCACCGCAACGTTCGGCTAGAAGCTGGTTCTCTTTCCCCGTGTTAAAGCTAGTGAAATGAAATAGACAGTTGTCTGTAGCCTATATGGAATATATACGTAGAATACTTCTAACTTGCACTTAAAAGTATTTCAATATGCCTATTCGTTGAACAAAGTGAAATTTTAGTTGAAGGTTCGACTTTATAATCATTCTATATCTAGGATTAATATGTAATAAAAATGGTTAAATGCATACATATATATATGAGTGATTAATGACGAAGCCCATTGTTGAGCCATAGCCTCTCCTTTGTCAGGAGTTAATAGACCAAGTTCATTGTATTTACCTTATTTGCCCATAGATGATGTGAGTGGCATACAGTCAACACACCGACACAACGAGACATCTAGGTATTGCTAGGATGTTTGAGATCGGTAAATTTTGCTTAGAGGCCTCTATGTTCAGGCTTAAGAATATTTTACGAGCCTGAAAATCTTAAGACTCGGGACCCACGACTTAAAATCCCTCACGGAGGACTTGCTCCTTGAATCTTTCCATCTTAAAAAAATTCATCGACCACGGGCCGGGTTTGAACCCGCAACCCTCGGAACCAGAGGTAAGGAGCATAACCACTAGTCCACCTCGGCCGATATACGAACTAAATATTCGCAAAATAGCTAGTGAAATATGGACTGAAACTTTTAACATAAATGGTGCAAATATTTTCTGGCAGGTATTACAAAAATTGTACATCGCGCTCGAAACTAGTGGGTGGGGACCGCTATTTATTTGTCGTCTTATAGCATGAGTTAAGGTAATACGCTACAAGATGTAAGATCGAGGGTTCGAGTCCCAGTGGGGTCAGGATTTTTAAACTGACCCAAACTTTATAGCGGCACCTTGACTCTGAGGTCGACTCAGCCTCTAAGGGAAATGAGTACCAGACGCTTGTTCTGGGGGTAAAGGCGGCAGTCACGCAGGACTGAAAATCCAGTTGGGATCAAGTGCAGATTGTCTAGAAAAGTAGGAGCCTTAACTATCTGCTACCCCAAGTGTCTCCTAAGGCAAGTAGTGGGATCGCAATTTTTACCTATAGTCTCTCTCTCTCTCTCTCTCTCTCTCTCTCTCTCTCTCTCTCTCTCTCTCTCCTTTTACATTCTAACCCCTAGTATAGATCTAAAAAAGAAAGCACTATCTATATTGTTTATATCAGTGTTAAGATTGTTCCTGTCGTATACTACACGCGTTAATTTTACAGGTAGATTGTTTACGCAATACTTTTTTAATGCAAATCAAATGTTATATTTAACTACTACCCTGTCGTGAGTTTAGTTTACATTAGAATCACTTTTAAGAACAAATTCACATTTGAAATGCATCTTCAGTAATAACTGATGGGTCTATATTTTGAAGTCACTCATTGGTACCAAATCACCACCTATTTCCCTAAATGACGCAACGAATTCGCGAGTTCAGAGTGCGCGAGCTATACTTAAGCATTTATCGATGGTGTTTCAATAAAAACATCACTTGCATACAATCATAACTATACGTACAATTGACAATTTACGATCTGGTGATATTTCAATTATTCAAGATACCGAATGAACAAATATATACACCACATTGAAGATCACTTAAACCTCGTACCTGATTGTTGAGTTCGTGAACTACTGAATAGAACATATTAAGATAAATCTTTGAACCTTGTGGTCGACTTATAGTCGCTCGGAATTGCCTGAACTAGAACTGCTGTATTCTGATATAAGAAATTATATAGTCTCAGGGAATTGATTGACGAGGCTCAGTAATAAAGAAAATAATGTGCATAAAGCACAAATTGTATTTAAAATTCCATAAATAAGGAAATATTTTCTTGGTTTATCTTATTTCTTAATTCGTGCTACTACTTACTGAAAAATGTTTAGAATAAACATTTGATACTAATATCATCATAGTACAGGTTCTGCTACTGTTTTTCTAATATTAAACAATTATTAAATTCAAATTTTAAACAGCTTTTTCCACCTTAGTCATATTTTCCTCGTTTATCTTATTCCTTAATTAGTCCTAGTATTTCCTCAAAGATTTTCATATGCAATGTCACCAGTGATTTCCAAACAATCGATGTATTTGCGTGTCACGAAGTGATTCGTGAATTTATCTAGAGGATTTAGAAATCGTGAGTGGCATTTGTTAGGGCTATTTAACGAATAAAATTCAGCTCTTTACTCAAAAATCATAATTTACATACGGTATAGTTACCGGTATTTTAAAATATTTATATATTTAATGTAAACGACGATGTTTGAAAGCAAATCAGAAATGTGAGGTTATGTTTTATTTATTTATTCACCGCAACTTGATCATATTATTTATTGCCAAATAGGATCGCAATATTGTAAGAAGGCACACTAGTGGACAAAAAAAAATTAAACACGTCAAACTGTATATTATAACCAGCATTATAGGTTATTAATTTACTTTTAGTAAATAATTCAGAAAAATCATTATTTAAAAACAATTATTGGACACACAATTATCAAATGTGTAGTTCGAAGGAATCTTTTCATTATTTGCTATATTCAATGTATTTATTGGAGAGTTAGTCACTGCAAGATAATGCTCTGACCTGTTCAGAATGTTAAAAAGGAGGAGCTTGTAAAGAGAATTCGATAAAGAGCGAGGTGAATCACGACTGTCATTAGTTGTAAAACATAGTTAATTGAAACGTGATTGGTCATTGACTGTCATTTGGGGCATGAGCTAAATAATAATCGTAAGTAATGCAACGTGTGATTTCCAAATTATCGACAAATTCTTGACTCACGAAGTGAGGAGTGAATTTATCTAGAGAATTTGGAAATCAAGAGTGGCATTTGTTAGGACTATTTAACGAATACAACTAAGGTGTTTACTCACAAATCATTGTTTAAATATAGTTATTTTAAAATATTTATTTATGTAATATAAATGGCGATGTTTGAAAATAAATGGGAAACGTTTGTTATGCTTAATTTGTTCATCACTGCAACCAGATCATATTATTTATTGCCAAAAGATCGCAATATTGTAAGAATGCACCCTAATGGAGAAAAAAATTAAATACATCAAAATGTTTATAATCACATATTAATTAATTTCTGATGTTCTATGATGTAAATATGTCAATTATATTTTTGTGGAACGTAAATTCCTGGGAAATAATATGTTTAGAAAAGTGCAAACAGTGGTTTTTTTTAGGTATAAGCAATTGCTAAAAATATGTTATATTATATTCCGCCAGCACTACTTGGTTAAATTCGTGCACTATATAATATACAATCTGCCACATGCATTCTAGAATTCTTACATCTTAATATATATATATATATATATATATATATATATATATATATATTATATTCAACTTATTTCTTAGAGTCAGTGACTGCAAAAAATGCTATAACCTATTCAGAATGTTAAAAGGAGGAGCCTGATTTTAAAATGATAAAATTAAATTGATAAAATCGAGGTGAAGAACGACTGTGATTGGTAGTAAAACAAAATTAGTTAAAAACATGATGGGTTATTAACTCCCATTTGGGGCATGAGTTAAATAGTCATTATAAACTTTTGATTCTAATGCCATTATAGTGCAGGCTCTACAACTGTGAGTTTTTTATTTAATGTTCAGTAATTTAAAATACAATTTTTAAAGACATTTTTTTTTGTTTAATTTACCATATTTTCTTGATTTATATCACTTCTTAATTTTTAGTCCTATTACTTCCTGGAAATTTTTCATTACGAACTTTAGATTTTAATGGTTTCATAATATAGAATCTACTTATGTGAGTTTATTTATTTATTTAATATTCAATAATTATTAAATTCAATTTTTAAACAGGCTTTTTTGTTAGCAATACGTGAAATTCTTGTTGAAATGTAACGAAACAATACGGGTACGCGGACAATGGTTGGTGAACCTTACGTGCCAAGACTAGCCTGACACCTTGCGGTAAGTTCCATAATTAATGGTAGTGCATTGAGCTTTTAGTCGAGAGCGTGCAGTTTTATGAAGTTTTTGAGTGCTACAAGTGTAAGTAATTAGTGAATATGCTTTGAGATAAATTTATTATCTATGTGATTTACAACAGATATAAAATGCCTACTTTGATGTAAGTACTTTATGTATAATATACATTTTATATCTATATTTCCGTATTATTCTAACTTTCCTAATAGATCGCACCACAATGCAATAAATAATATTTCATATTATTTTCCGACAAGTATTAGTATTTTTTTAAAATAATATGAGTATGTAATGTATGTGTTTTAAACTCTTATATTATTCTGTTATATATGAAATGTGTTAACTTATGCGATAGTCGTAGTTGATGTGAAAGATTTACAAGTAGAATGGCTTCCAAGAGCATTGAAATTACAAGCAGTTTTTGTGGAATTGGCAGCTTGCCATTGTTTTCATTCTTCTAGCACGTGTCCCTAAGGATTTGCATAGAAAAATAACATAAAACATGATAGAGGTAAGCCTCTCTACAAAGGGAATTGCTCAGTTCAAGTTGCCCACATATTGAGGTTTATGTTCTTTGAATTCAAATGTTTTCGGTCGCAGTTGTTTTATAATTATTTTGAGGTTAAGGTAGATCCAATTACACGATATATTTTACCTACAAAATTTATAATATTAACTATTTCCCCAGTTCTATATACTTCACGTTAAGAGCTAGTTAACTGTGGTTGCTAAAGTCACTTCTCATTTCGAAATTCGCGATTTAAAATCCGGCTGATGTAGATGGTGTTTTAAGGGTTTAAAAATCCTAAAACAATGGTTGGCTCAACTGCACTTCTACTAGCGCTTGATTGTTCAGTTATATTGATGTAAACTATAGCTCTTTTTCTGTATTTACTAACATTATTTAACATTTTAAACTTTTCCAAACAATGTTAGACAATATTGTGATGCTAACTGCTATTTCCTCTACAAAGTATGATTTTTCTATCGCTGTTTTGGGTTATCGCTGGTTGGATCAGCGTTAGGGAGTAATAAGTAAGTGTATGTACACCCATTTTTAATAAACGTTTGGTAATTTTAATATTATTAATATATTCTTTAACATAGATTTGGGGATTTATTGCAAATATTGGTCATTTAAATTTCATAGCGACAGATAGTAATCGAGGATGATAATCGATATGTGGTCGATTGTGGGTTATTGCTGGCTCCATAAACTCTGGCGCATGCAAACTGTTGTTCTATAGGATTTTGAAAATATTTCACGCTAGTTTAAGTGCAGTTTTTCCAAATGGTTTCCTTCTGAAACATAGTAAATCTGAGAATCCGTATTCCCAACTTTTGTGTTCCGCTTCCGCTCTCTCTGCTCAGATTGGAACAGTGATTCGTCCCACTTTTTGCTGTTCTTAATTAATTATACTAAGTCATCTGCCGTAATTTAAAATATGCGTCGTAAGCTATATATAGCATGCTTGAAGCATGCTATATATATAGCTTACGCGCGCGCACACACACACACACACACACATATATAATATATATATATGAGAGAGACAGAAAGAAAGAGAAAGTTCTTGATCAGAAAGAAAATATGAAAACAGATTAAAATGAATTAGATATGTATAAACATAGGGGGCACGCCGTAGCGTAGTGGTTAAGGCACTGAGCTACAAGCCAGAGGGTCGAGGGTTCAAAGTCCCGTTGGGGTCAGGATTTTTAAACTGACCCAAACCCTCAGGCGGCACTATGGCCCTGGGGTCGACTCAGCCTCTAACGTAAATGAGTACCAGACGCTTGTTCTGGGGGTAAAGGCGGCCGTCACGCAGGGCTCACAACCCGGCTGACATAAAGTGCCGATTGTCTAGAAAAAGTGGGAGCCCTAACCTCCTACTACCCCAAGGGCCTCCGGGTCTGTTGTGGGATCACTTTACTTATGTATCAGCATAACCTAAAAATCGTATTACATAAAAAATTATGGACTCTATGAATGATAGTTTTGCTAAAATATGGGAACGTTTGTGTTATCGGCTTATGTTATGTTGCGTCACTCGATATCTCCATCATTACATCAAAGTTTACTAAACTTAAGAAACATTTCGTAACGATCTTAATCTAACTGATCGAATGTAACCAAACTTAACTTAAAGTATCTTAAAGTGTCGTTAAAAAATTGTTTAAAAAGGTCTTGAGGACATTATATCGAACCATTTCAGTAGATTCCACAATAAAAAAAAAACATGTTAAAATCACAAGTCTGAGAAATAAAGGAAGATCATCATAACAATCGATATAATTTGCGATCTGCAGTTCGTTCTAACTTGCATATTTAAATTACATTTGAACAATTTCCTTTTTTTTTTTTTTTTTACATAATCTACAAAATTAAATGGGATCTATATTAAAGTTTAGAAAAAAGACATGGTAGTCCTACGCTAAAAGAAGAGCCTACATAAAATGTCTATTTCTTACCATTTTAATATAGTTTAGGCCTAACTATGCCTACAGTATAAATTAATTAACTCTGAGGCACTATCGAACTCGTAGATTTAAGGCAGCGTGGTTATAAGCTCTCTGTACATCCTATCCTGAGCTAATGTTTCCAATCATTCCTTGTATAATTTATCTCCCTCAAATCATGACTAATATTAGGCCTATTCTCCTATTTCATTCTTGGTCTACAAACTGGACGTTTTCTTTCTGGTTTACCTACAAGAAGCTACCATGCCCCTGTTTCATTCCTCATTCGTGCCACATTTCTGCCCATTGCAGTTTATGAGACTTAACTCTTCATATTTTATCTGGTTGCCTATAAATATCATGTAGCTCACTGTTATTTATTCTTCTCCATTCACTTGTCTGTTCGTCTCTCTTTGGTCCAAAAATAATTTCTAAGAACTTTGTTCTCAAGTACTTGTAATATTTTCGTCTCCTTTAACATAATATTTAATATTTCGTATTCATATAACTGGAAGGACTTTCAGCCCTGCGTGACGGCCCGCCTTTACCCCCCTGAACAAGCGTCTGGTATTCATTTCCGTTAAAGGCTATGTCGACCCCAGTGCCATGGTGACGTCAAGCAGATTTGGGGCAATTTAAAAAAGTATGACCACCACCGAACTCGAACCCCCGACCTTCCGGTTTATTGCCTTAACCAACTACGCTACGGCGTGCCTCCAGGAAGAATAATAGACTCATATATTTTCAGTTTAACGTTTTTTATGGAAATTGGGATAGCAAGAGTACCTGTAATGCTTAATAGTCTGCGTTTATCTAAAAAATACTAAAGAAATATTACTTATTCTTTATACCTAAAGTTGAACAGTTAGGGCCTATTGTTTCACTTTATACAAGCAGTAAGCCGATGCTTTCAATCGTACAAGTTGATGATCCTGGATCTGTCGAATTTACTCCCTTTATTTTCCTTATACGCCGAATGCACCGTAACATGCTAGATCTCTGACCGGGCTAAACAGATCTCCGCTCTGCTTTATCTCTAACAGAACGATAACGATAGAGGGAGGGAGGGAGGGAGATAAAGGATCGCTGCATGCAACAGAAAACATTATACCGTAATACATCAGTAAAATGAAGCTAAAAGTTTAAAACAAGTATGTCAGATTGTTCGTCTCCGAGATTCTTTTAAATAAGGGAGTTCTATGCGCATTTTTTTACGTTAAAATTGCTAACTAGCTACCAAATAATGAATTGGTAATGTGAATCCGGAAGTTAATGATAGTGTTGACATAAGCTCTCCATACATTCTTCTTCCGGGATAATAATTTCCACTCATTTTCTATTTAATGGGGGCACGCCGTAGCGTAGTGGTTAAGGCACTGAGCTACAAGCCGGAGGGTCGAGGGTTCAAGTCCCGTTGGGGTCAGGATTTTTAAACTGGCCCAAACCCTCTGGCCCTGGGGTCGACTCAGCCTCTAACGGAAATGAGTGCCAGAAGCTTGTTCTGGGGGTAAAGGCAGCCGTCACGCAGGGCTGACATAAAGTGCCGATTGTCTAGAAAAAGTGGGAGCCTTAACCTCCCACTACCCCAAGGGCCTCCTGAGGCCTGTTGTGGGATCACTTTACTTTACTTCTATTTAATGAACATTAGTAAAATTCATGGTAAAACTCAGTTTTAGGTATTAGTTACAAATTAAAATGATTATATAAAATTATATACCTTGTAGGCCCGTATGTAAAATATTAATTTTCTGTGGGCCTGTAGTGAATTAATATTTTACAAAGTTGAGGAGACGGACCTACAAGGTAAACAAATCTAATGTTATATTATAATTTTAATTTCCTGTGTAATTTATCTCATTCATATCTTAGCTAATGCTTTTCTCCCATGTGATCCTTGGCTTACATAGGCCCTAATGGGCGCTAAACATCGGGTTTGCTTATAAGAAATTTTCATGCCCCTCTTCAATTTCTGTTCATGCCCAATTGCCTGACCATAGCAATCTACGAGACTTAACTCCCCTTATTATGTCTGATTTTCTATAAATAGGCTTATCATGGAATTCACTGATATTTAATTTCATCCATTCACCTGTCTCTGTTCGTCAGTTTGGTCTAAAAAAATTCCAAAGCACTTTATTTTCAAAAAGGCTACTCGTAATATTTTCTAATCTCTTAAAGTAAGAGGCCATTTTCACATCTGAATAACTGGAAGAGTTGCTTCTACATACTTTTTTTTTACGATGTAACTATACAGTACGCTATACTTACTAAGCTTGTTGTCATGAATCCATTAGTTGCCAATCTAGTTGCTATACAAACAAAATAAAACATAATACGGTATTTCTTGTTTGCTATGCAAACAAAAGAAAACGCAGTACTGTAACGAATATGCCTGTTTCTTAACGTGTGCGGTAAGTCAACTTGTTAAGACTTTCATCTATTCTTTTCTAATAATAATAATAATTTAGATTACATATTTTAATTTAATTAGTATTACATTTTAATAATAGCCCTTGTCCAAAAATGTTATATCATCCAGAAATTAGAGTGCAATACATGTGTGTGAAGTGTCTAAACAGAATCTCGGAAATAGAAAAAAAAACTTTGACTTCATCTCGTTCTTTTTCTCTAACTTCGCCTGCATTCTGATAAGATGCACTTCCCACGTTTGTATCACAGTATATTATAGTTTAACTTTTTTTTTGATAGTGTACGAATCCCTGGATCACATAATAACAAACATTTCCATACTAGGCCACTGTTAATATATTCACTTAGAGTTGTATAATTTTTTTTTGTATATATTTGACTGATCCCTACCATAACGGATAGAGTTCCCTATAGTTATCAGCCTTCAATGCAATGAATTAAAATTGCAATTTAGATATATTCCAAAGTGGTGGAATGTAGGTTATTATTTAATTTAATGTTAGGTTCTTGGAGTGGGTTGGTGGAATCCGAAGAGTTTCACATAAGTTCGACGATTCCCGGTAGTGTAGAAAACATTTTATCTCTGCCACTTAGCTGGAAAAAAGTATTTTACTCACCCTCGCCAATGTATTTTTCTTCAGTCTAATACGATTGCCAGATAACTGTTCTTCACTTATCTCCAAAAGAAGGATATAATTCTAAAATTTATGATGACAATATAAACATAGGATGTTGCCGATAGTTAACAACTAAACTGGTCTGCATCCCAGTTGTGTTCCGAGCTGTATAAAATAAAGACTTTTGTGTTAAAGTTTAGTGAGCTATTCTTCTTATTCTATGTGGATACTTTACCTCAAAGTTTTTACTTTTCATTGATACATTTAACATGTTTGTATACAACCGGATATTGTGTTAAATACACGTGGAATCTCATCTTCGAAACACTAAAACATTTACATAAACATCTTATTTTAAATTGAGATACAAAAAGAAAAATAATTCTGAACAGTAGTACAAATTTTAGTTAGAATGTAGAGTGATTTATAGACTTCAATTCCCGCACAATAGCATATGTGCAAATTATTGCGTTTTTTAATTAGGTTTCTTATTACAGTAGGCGCCCAGCAGCTGATTCTTACCGTCACTCGCAGAAAATTGCTTGATTTAATATAAGGAGAAGTGTTCTATAGAGACAATATGTGATAATTTAGTAAATAAATTAAAGTTAGGGGGATGTTCGGAGAATTTATAAAAAATATATTTATAAACAATATATTTTTTGAAAAGCTATTTTTTTCAAACGTAGGAAGTCGTGCGCGAGAAAAAAAAACATTTCTACTGAAATATTCTGATGGGCTAGAAATGAATGTAAAATTTTCCGTTATTAAGAATTTAGAACAGTGACAGTCGTTAGAAAATCCTGTTCCATCTGGTTATGGAATTGGAAAACCCAAAATATCTTTCGAAGAGGCTGGTGTAATATATATATATACTAGAAGTCCCGGCCACGCATCACTGTGGCTAAGGTATACGTTCGAAATATAAATTAAGTTGCTGTCTTTCAGCCAGATTACTTAAAACTAATACTTACACACGAAATTAATAATATTGAAAATAAAATAAACACTCAACACACTTAAATTATGAAATAATCAATATTTGAAATTCGCGGTTGTAACAAAAAGCACAGCCATCTGGACCTCTCTTTGTTAAATAATAAACCAATTACCTTACCAAATTACCTTACACCGCCATCTGTTAGAATTGTATGGAACTCACAGATAATCACACCGCCATCTGTTAGAATCGTATGGAACTGACAGATAATTATAACCCTTCGTTAAATAATAAACAAATAATTTGCAATAAAAAAATAATGCGACTATAAATTTAGTTATAAACTATCCTAAGTCTCAAGTTGGATCAAACTGCAAACAGTCTGCAAAATTGTATTAAAATCGGTTCAGTAGTTTAGGATTCCATCGCGGACAAACAACGTGACACGAAATTTATATATATATATATATATATATTATTTGTGCTGAAATATCTGTCACAGAACCAAATTTGCCTCTCTGCTAGTATTATAGGGTGGTAAATATCACAACCTCCCTTTTTTGGCTCCTAGTCTCATCTTAATGTAATGGCGCTTTGCTATTATATCATCAAAAAAGACAATGCTTCGTCCGAAGTATAAGATAGAGTTGGGTGGGGTGTTTTGTAATGTTTGTTATATTTTGAAGCTATTTTTGGAGTTTTTTTGAGTAATTTCTTTCAAACAACAGTAGTATCCCATTTACAATATGACCGAAGTGTCATTTTTGTTGCAACAGCAAGTTCATAACGAGAAAATAACTGCTGAAGTAAATATATTATTTTTTTACTCCAGCCTCATCGAAATATATTTTGGGTCTTCCAATTCCATAACCGCAGAGACTCTTGATGTCCCAACTCCTTTCGAAAAACGTTAAACTGAAAATATATAAAACTATTATTCTACCAGTTATACTATATGGGTGCGAAACATGGACTCTTACTTTAAGGGAGGAAAGGAATTACAAGTATTTGAGAATAAAGTACTTAGGAAAAATTTTGGATCAAAGAGAGATGAACAGACAGGTGAATGGAGAAGACTTCATAACAATGAACTACATGGTCTTTATAGGAAGCCAGATATAATAAGAACAGTTGAGTCTCGTAGACTGCGTTGGGCAGGACATGTTGCACGTATGGGGAATGAAAGACTTGCATGGAAGCTTCTTGTAGGAAAGCCAGAGGGAAAACGCCCAGTTGGCAGACCAAGAATGAGGTGGGAGAACAACATTAACTATGATTTGAGGGAAGTAGATTATACAGGAAATGATTGGAAAATATTAGCTCAGGATAGGGGTGTATGGAGAGCTTATGTCCGACGGCCATGAACCTACGGGTTCGATAGTGCCAGTGAGTAAATAATTCCATAACCAGACGGAATAGAGCTTTCTAACGACTGTCATTGTTCTAAATTCTTAACAACGGTAAAGTTAACATTCACGTCTAGCCAATCACAATATTTCAGTTGAAATCCAATTTTTTTTTCGCTCACAACTTCCTTCGTTTGAGAAAATCGCTTTTCAAAAAAATATTGTTTTTTAATAAATTTTAATACAGTCTCCGAACATCCGCTTAACCCTAATTTATTTACTAGATGATCACTTATTGCCTCTATCGAAAACTTTTTTCATATATTAAATCAAACAATTCTCTGCGCACGACGGTAGTCCTCAGCTGCTGGAATCCTTATAATAAGAAAGCTAATTACAAAAAAACACAATAATTTATACACATGTTATTGAGCAGAAATCAGAGTCCATAAATCACTCTACATTTCTAACTTAAATTCGTACTACCGTTCAGAGCTTTTTTTTTCGTAGCTCAATTTAAAATAAGGTGATTGTGTAATTTTTTTAGTGTTTCGAAAGTATGATTCCACGTGTATGTAACATAATATATGATTATATACAAAACTTTTAAATCTATAAATGAAAAGTACAAACCTTGAGGTGAAGTCTCCATACAGAAGAAAAGCTCACTGAACTTGAACGCACCACGTCTTTATTTTCCACCTCTAACATAACTGGGATACTGACCAGATGAGTTCTTCTTAACTATCGGCAACTCCCGATATTTATATCGTCTTCATACACTCTAGAAGTCTACCCTCCTTTGCAGATAAGTGAAGAACAGTCATAATACAATTATATTAGACTGAAAAAAATTGATGAGGGTGAATTAAAATAGTTTTTTTCCCCACCTAGATTTCGTTTCTGGTTCATTGTGAACCGGCCCGGGACATAGGTTTGTAATTCTTAACGGAAATAAAAAATCTACAAAGAGGGTGAGGATAATAAATAATAAAAGTAATTTATTTTTATCTTACATACATTTAGTTCGGTCCGTTCAGCTTCGTGGGGACAATCAAGTAGCTACAAGATAAGAAAAGTTTCTTTTTTTCCAATTCCACCAGTTTGTGTTTCATGACATTTCTGGCTTTCTCCCCTGGCATTGGTGGAATTGCAATCTATTTCTTAGGAGTTACGGTTACCCCCGATGATATTCCTATGGTCTGACCGGGAATCGAACTCGGGACCTATGACCTGTAGTCAGAAACACTGACCACTAGCGTAATCCCGTTAAGAAGTACAACATTAAATTGAAGGAACTGTGTCACACTAACATGTGGTTCTGTAGTTTTCTGTTAACCGTGACCAGCTACCACTGCAGTCAGTATTTGTTCTTTGAACCTGTCGTACTGTGGATTAAAACTCCAGGTCTATAAGGCTCTTGGGCTACCAGCCGGATTCAGGTCTCACATCCATGTGCGCCATTTACAGAGGTGGTCGATCATTCAGCCAGTAGCCTACAGGTGTGGCATATGGTGTCCCCCAGTCGTTATAGCTGATTTTCTCAATCTTAACCACAACTTATGTCATTAGATCATTAATTTATTTAGGTTAGGTCATTTGAGCCTGTTCCTGTGAGGTCTCAAGTTGTGGTTGGTCGTCCATCTTTACGTTGGTCTTCCTTTACCTCGAAGCCCTTTAGGATGATAGTACAATGCTGATTTAAGAAAGCGAGATGGGTAACCAATTTCTTTGACTATTTAACTCATAGACCGACCATTTTGCCTCTTCCTGTTGATAATCTTGCCTCTTTCTGTTTGTAATGAGAGATATCTCCGCAAATTAACTTCTTTGACACTAGTATCGATTTAACAATGAACTATCGATATGGTACAGCAAGAAACGTGAAAAGAAAACAACTTAAAAATTACCAAAAAGAGTTAGTTCTGTTGAACTAAAAAAATATTAAATGCTGTAATATATGAATCTGCATTATTGTTAATACTTATTTCACACACAATCATCTGTTATTGATTTTTTTCCAAGCCCAAAGAGCTTTAACAGTAAAGATATGCTATTTATAACTATACAGCCGGCTTAGAAATCGCCCGGAAGTAAGATCGGAATACATAATCTCACATTTGATAAATGTTAAACATTATAATTATTTTAAGCTTCTGATGTTGTATTATCCGATAAATAGTCACTCTAAATCCAACGCGAGGTTGAGTTTCTCTTTAAATAAAATCACTTGCGACTTTGTCGCTCGTGTTTTTTTTTTCAGAAAAACACAACTTCTTGTTAGATTACTGTTGATAATTCTGAATATCTTCAATTATATTTTAAACTTTTAATTTATCGCGTATATCTGTGTTTCTTTACTTGTCCATTTTTGTCAAGTCTAGAAATGGACGTAAAAATCTCATCTGTGCCGCTGTGTCAACCGTCCTGTCTTTCTCTTGGATAGGTTACCAGCCTATCCCAAGGTAGTCCAGTTGTCGGGCTGCTACCTTTGCCGATTGGATAGGCAGAATACTAAAATTCCTCAGTATTGGATGGAATGGTTATACCACCATGACTCGGTCCCCAGATCCTCATTTGTTCTAAACAGGGTACACCGCCTGAAAGTAATGTTGGGAGTTAGGTAGGAGAGGTCTTAAGATAACTCATGTAACTACCAAATTCCTCACGATGATACATAGGCACCGTTTCTGTTTTGGCCGAAAATACATGAAAAAGTTTTTTTATTTCATGTAGACTCGAACCAGCACATTTTCCGTGGCTCTGCATTGATGCCTTAAACCGTTCGGTTGGGGCGGAAGGCAAAGATTTTTTCAGTCATTTATTTTGAATCAATATGGTATTTATGATATCTTTCCGATAATATTGATGCAAATAATGACGAAACAAATAACGTTCTAAATCCAATGTCCCAATTAAATCTCCATCATTGTTTATCGAACCATAAGAATCTGTCCCCCGGTTTAAACCTTTCATCTGCACTGTTGTGGGAGAAACTACAAACTACGAATGACATTTTATCTTCACAAAAAGTGAAATTACGTTTGAATACACGCAAATAAAAGATAATGCGGTGAATAAGAGTTGACATGTTAAACATAGGGTCACTTGCAATCTGTTGTCTTTTGTTTCCTTTATTTTTACCCTCTCTCTCTCTCTGTGGTAGGGGTACCAGGTGATCCGCCCAGGGGGAGGGTGATACTTGACAGCTACAGCATAGGGGTGGCATAATGTTGAGGGATGAACACAGAGGTGTGTCACATACAGGTATTTGTTTTGCTGCATGCGTGTGCCAGGCAATGTCTTTCTCACGGGTGACATCGGATCATGTTTTAACTCACCTGGATTTGATCCCAGCTGTTGGAGTTAATTGAGGCGTAAAAATATTGTTTTTGACAGGTACGGTATGTTTGTTGGTAGTCAAATCCTGCATTTGTACGATAAGGGAAAGTTTGACGATAAACATACTGTAATCCTGAAAACCTATGCGCGAGAAGGCTTCCTACAATGTGCAGAATTCCCATTCTAAAATTCGATGTCGGCTAACATCGTATCTTCTACTTTTAAAACCTGACTCATTGGTGATTCATGATGGAAAAGTTGGAGGATCGCGAATTTCTACAGTTGATAAAAAATCTATAAAATTACTGAAAAATTCACTTATTCCATGTCTAAGCCATTTTGAATAAAGCGTTCTTCTGTGTTCGTGGCAAGATGGCTCAAAATACATTAATACCTCAATTACTATTTATTAACAAACGGTATGAGTAGTGAATTTTAGCATTTCGAAATTAGAAATTAAAATTTTGATTCATACACATTTAGCATTTTATATTAGGCCTATTTATATACAGGGCTATTCAGAAAGAAGGAACATACTTCAAACATTTATTTCTTCCAATCTACAAAAAATAGAAACACAATTCCAACGTTCATAGAAAGAGAAAAGTTTGATGATCCGATCATGCCGCAATGGCGCTGTTGCTTAAAGTTGCGATCACGGTCGCATTGGCGCTGTTGGATTCAAATAGGAGGAGCAGAAGATCAACTTCATCGCCGGTGACCTAAATCTGCGACATTGAATTCTTGAAGCTGTGAATTCGATAACTAGAGACCAGCTGATTCATATGTAGCAAGAAATGAGATACCGTTTTGATATATGTCGTGTGTCACATGGTACTCATAATGGATGCATAAAATAGTGAAATTTGAACTTTTCTCTTTCCAGGGACGTTGGAATTGTGTTTCTATTTTTCGTAGTTTGCAAGAAATAAATGTTTGAAGTGTGTTCCTTCTTCCTGAATAGCCCTGTATTTGACATTTTGTATTTTATAGCATTTTGAAAAAAAAACATACGAGCTATTATGAGTTGAAGAGGAGAGTCACATATTTGTATAAATGGAGTTTGAGGTATAATTAAATTCTTCATGGAAAGCACTATCATTTATAAGTGCAAAACTGTAAAATATATAGTTTAGTCATATTATTATTTACCTACAAATGTTTGCATTCAGGAGAGGAAGTATGGATATAGTACAACTAAATTACATTTCCTAGGTTTCAAGGAAAAGGTTAATTACCTTATTCATTCCCTGTTCCTTCCAGTTAATTATAATGCACGTAATGACTTTTAAAATTACTTTAATGAGAGACTAACATCATATTTGAAAAGAGTTGATAATGAGATAAAATGTATACATTAAATAGTGAAATTATTTTACATTAATGTAGTTTAAAACAACACACAGAAAAAGAATAAATTTAAGTACGCTAAAGCATATACTTATACAAAACCAGAACAATAACATAACATCCTCAACCCACGTGCAACTCAGGATGGAGTCAAGGGATGAGATGAGATGAAGCTCATTTTATACATATCTGTGAACGACAAGGGTGCCTGCAGACGAAACCCGATGCACCGTCACAGGGGCGGATGAACGAAATGAAACATAATGGATGAGTATGGACAAAATGGTAGAATGAAATTTGTAGCAGGGCAAAACTGGATAAACCCAGAGAAAAACTTGTCCAAGCTCCGTTTCGTCCACTACGAACCCATATGGAGTGACAGAGATTAGATCTCGAGACCCCAGCAGTGAGAGACAATCGTCTGACCGCTTGCGCCACGTAGCCGCAAAACCATAATAATGTAAAGCAAATATACACAATTATTTTAAAGTCATTAAAGGTCAGTAACACTTTGGAATGAAATCGGAGAGCTTTGATCAAAATTTTGTTCTATCATTCGGGTTCTCCTGTGTTAGCAAATAAATGTTAGCCCCATAAAACTGCAATACAGTCTATTGCTTCTTTACACAGTTTAATTATAGAAATTGTCAATTGAAAAAGAATTCAAACAAAAAATAAATCTTTAATGGATACCAGGACATTGCCAGATCTTCAAAAATGAAAAAGCAGATATCTTAGCAAGAAAAAAAGGCATTACAGTTCTCGAAACTCAAATAGAAGATTCTTCTTATATCATCATTAAATAATACGGAAAATATTGAATGATCACTATAGATAGATAGATAATGGAATTTATTGCCTTTTTTTTAGAATAAAGAAAATACATATGCATTTACATTGCGCACGGGCCTGCTTGGCCGTACGTGCATTATTTTTCCATGAATAAAAAAATAAAACTAATAATATAAACAAATACCTACAAATACACCTGTATCAAAAAACAATAACAGGCTACATATAAGTAAAATCTATGTCTACACTAAATCACAACAATACATATCTACATTCATCCACACTCCGTACATTAATATTAAAAAAAAGGGTAGAAAACAAATTAGAAAAAAAAACACACACACATACACCCACACACCCCCATACATATACACACCACACGCTCATACCCCCTCCCCCCTCCCTGCAGACATTAAATGCACTATCAGACTATTCAACTTATCAGACCTACTTATTATATAACATGATTAAAGATCGAAAACAAAGACCATATTGAGTTCTTCTTATTGTTAATACATATATCCTTAATCTACAATTTTGTTATATCTAAATTTTCTTACTGTACCCAAAAATTTGCATGTTTTTGATTCACTCTCGATCCGTCCTAAAAGATCCCAACACGCCACTCTCCCTCGATCCGACCTGAGAAATCTCTCCGGCAGCATCTGTAATCTAAGTTGTTCTGTCACTAAGTTACACAACTCACAAACAGTTCATCCCCGAAACAGTCGTTAGCCTCAATTCATGATCTACTTGTTCAGCCCAGAAGGAACGTTGTAGCGTTTTTCCGTCTGCACACAGAACACGACTGTCTATCAAAAAATCTCCATATGTTTGGAATAGCAGAAACTCCGTAGTGCATGTAATCTTCTGTCAACAACAAGAAAACATGGATCGACAACATCTAAACCTGTGCCTAATTTGAATGTCACCAATGAGTGCGACCGATACTTGGGAATAAGATAAAAATAAGATCCTAGAACGAGTCTCCTTTTTTAATAATCTATATATTTTGTATATTTGTATACAGTATTTTTCATTGTGTTTGAAGGTTTTTGGTAGATGAATGAGGATTCTATGCCACCTACATAAATTTAAATAAAAAAACGGAAAAAACACACAATTTATTGTTGCAGAATGTGGATGATTTCCTGAAAGGAATATATATATGTTGATTTATCCCCCCACAAAAAAGTTAGAAATGTCGTAAAATGAAATGAGAAGTTGAGCTTAAATCAACCGAAAACCAGCATTTTTACACTTGCAATATGTATTAATTATGTCTGAGCAATGATTAATACAAAATATAATACGCACTCTGACACAATAGTATATTACGATGCGAGGTTGGGAAATGGTTTTTACAGAATTGAGGAAAATGTTTAAAAACCGAGCGATAGCGAGGTTTTTAATTTTCGAGATTCCATAAAACACTTCACAAACGTGTGTTGTACATTTTTTTTTTTCGATGGTATTTTCAAAATAATAAATAATAGTAAAATAATATCTTTGTTGTAAATATTTGCGTTCATTATAAACAATTGACTAACGTTAACAATGTTGGCAATGTTTATTAGTTGAAACAACAGGAGGCCTTGTAACCAATTATCGATAATATGGCCGCAACTTTGTATTTATTGTTTTATATTGTTTCAAATAAAGTTCAATTCATTTAAAATGCAGTGATTTGTTTCGTATAATGTATATTAACACTATCTTTTGGAAATTTTTTTGTATATAAATTGTACGTAGTATACATAGAGGGCAGTGGTTAAACTTCCCGCACGTGGGTGTAAATGTAATATTACAGTATAGTTATTTAGGTTGGCAATCCCGAAATGTAGGAAGTTGAAATTTCAATCATAGTCGCCGTTGCTGTAAAGTACGACAAAACGCACTATCGCGCAATAAAATAATGAATGCAAGGAGAATTCGGCCGAGGTGGAATAGTGGTTATGCTCCTTACCTCTAGTTCAGAGGTTGGGAGTTGAATCCCGTCTGGGGCCTATTTTTTTTTTTTAGGACGGAAAAATACAAGGAGCAAGTCCTCCGGGAGGAACTTTAAACCGTGGGTCCCGAGTCTGAAGATTTTTCAGGCTCGTAAAAGATTCTTAATCCTGAATTAAAGGGCATCTAAGCAAAATTTACTGACATCAACTTCCTAGTTAGTTGCCTGTTAGATGTCTCATTGGGTCGGTGTGTTGACCGCATGCCATCTATAGTATCTATGAGCAAATAAGATAACTAAAAATTAACTTAATCTAATAACTCCTTACAAAGGAGAGACTGTGACTCAACAATGGGCTACGCCATTATAAATAGATAAAATTATATAAACAAAACATTATATAATTGATCAATACTAAACCGAAGAAAATAATTAAAACATAAGGTAATAATATAAGCAAAATTAATTTAGGGGAAACTTCAAAATATAAAACTGACTCTAACATGCACGAAGAATTAATGCTGTGGAGAATAATATAAACAAAATAATATATTACTTACTTACTCACTGGCACTATCCAACTCATAGGTTCATGGCTGCGCGGACATAAGCTCTCCGTACATCCCTATCCTGAACTAATGGTTCCCAATCATTCCCTGTATAATCCACTTCCCTCAAATCATAGTTAATGTTATTCCCACACCTCATTCTTGGTCTACCAACTGGGCGTTTTCCCTCTGGCTTTCCTACAAGAAACTTTCATGCACGTCTTTTATTCCCCTTACGCGCAACATATCCTGCCCATCGGAGTCCATGAGATTTAACTGTTCTTATTATATCTGGCTTCCTATAAAGACCTTGTAGTTCATTGTTATGTAGTCTTCTCCATTGACCTGTCTGTTCATCTCTCTTTGGTCCAAACATTTTCCTAAGTACTTTATTCTCAAATACTCGTAATCTCCTTTCCTCCCTTGAAGTAAGAGTCTATTTTTCGCACCCATATAATATAACTGGTAGAATAATAGTTTTATATATTTTCAGTTTAACGTTTTTTTAAAGGAGTTGGGACATCAAGAGTCTCTGCAATTCATAATAGCACGCATTTCCAGAATTGAGCCTATGTTTAATTTCTTTGTGCATCTCATTCCTATTTGTGATTACTGTTCCTAGGTATTTGAATTCAGCCACTTCCTCAAATGTTCCCTCATTTGTCATTAGCTGTCCATTTCCATTATATAATGTATTTCTACAAGTGACCATGTATTTAGTATTATTGATATTCACTTCCAGTCCCAATTTCTTAACAAAATAATACCAAACTGAAGATGTGAAGGATGGTTTAAGAGTAATTGATATTAGGAGATAGGGATTTAAGGCAATGGACAGAAAAGAATGGACTATAATTATAAGAAGTGCTAAGTCTGTTCAAGGACTTTAACGCCATGGAATTCTAGTAGTAAGCGTTTGTTCGAATGTTAACCATATAGCCTACTCCGTTTATTGTAATTTCGTCATATAAATTGTTATTCTATATTTCAATATCTAATATGACTGTAAAATGAATCAATTACTCAGAAACAACTTTCAATGCGTGTTACTGTATGTTTTAGTTGAACATAGAAGGAAGTAGGTTAAACTGCAATAGTTAAGACATTTGATTTGTAAACTCATGGCATGAGAGCATCTTGTTAGAACGCTATATGAGAGATCCACTTGGGAACTGCGGCATAAGCAGCCAACTGCGACCACTCGATTTACTCGTAAGCCCATTGCCTCCTCATTTCAGACTCGTAACAGGGTCCCAGGATTGAAGTAGCATCTACCGACATTGTTGTTAGACTGGGATTGGGCGTCTCATTTCTCTTGCCGTCCCTGGATTGCAACTCTACCGTGGGCTATTGCAAACCTCATCCCACGACCTCTCTTTTCCACATATATACATTGCAATACTCCCAAACCCCCGGAAGTAATTTAAATGGCGTTTGTTTACGAAAACACTCGCTCTTGGGGCTTTTGTATTATGCTGGGTTAGAAGAGGGTTACTCTCTGTGTTATCCTATCCTGCCTAATACACAGTTTCATTAGTTTTGCTAGAGCTGTGAATGTTAATGATTTATGGGGATCAATACTTCAAACGTGTACATCTGAGTACTATTTAAGCCATAGATTCACTTAATCGCGATTACTGGAAATTAAACAATTGTAAATTTATATTTTTTGCAAGTTAAATTAATGAAACTAAATATATGGTCACACATAGGAAAACACTATATAATGGAAATGGACTGCTAATGACAGATGAAGGGAGTTTTGAGGAGGGGGCTGAATTCAAATACCTAGGAACAATAATCACAAATAGAAATGAGATGCACAAAGAAATTAAACATAGGCTCAATTCTAGAAATGCGTGCTATTATACATTACAGAGACTCTTGATGTCCCAACTCCTTACAAAAAACGTTAAACTGAAAATTTACAAAACCATTATTCTACCAGTTATATTATATGGATGTGAAACATGGACTCTTTCTTTAAGGGATGAAAGGAGATTATGAGTATTTGAGAATAAAGTTCTTAGGAAAAATGTTGGACCAAAGAGAGATGAACAGGCAGGAGAATAGAGAAGACTACATAACAGTGAACTACATGACCTTTGTAGGAAGCCAGATATAATAAGAACAGTTAAGTTTCGTAGACTGCGATTGGCAGGACATGTGGCATGAAAGGGGAATGCAAGACTTGCATAGGAGCTCCTTGTGGGAAAGCCAGAGAGAAAACGCCCAATTGGTAGACCAAGAATGAGCTCGGAGAATAACAATAGCTATGATTTGAGGGAAGTAGATTATACAGGGAATCATTGGAAAACATTAGCTCAGGATAGGGATGTATAGAGAGCTTATGCCCGCGCGGCCATGAACCTACGGGTTCGATAGTGCCAGTTAGTAAGTTAAATAAAATAAAGTGACCAACATTAATTCATACACTAACTCTAACGTTTGATTCCACCCAATTCTCCTCTGACCTTCATAAGAAAAGAGATCATCGCTTCTTCCCAGAGCATATTTCTCATAGCAAAACAGAGTGCAGGAGAACTAAATAGTTTAACAACACCAAGTTTAGATGTAGGGCTAACTTAAGTTGTGATTTAGAAACAGGAATTACTATGTTTTAAGTCAAGTGAATAGCGGGTCGCGATATGGTTGTATTTTTAAAGCAATCATAAATAAATCTAAATAAAGAAAATTATAATATCCTGAGAGATGTGTCTTTTAAGATGCATGTTTATTGGTTCTGAGAAGCATTTTCTAGTCGTTGCAGTCTTATAGTCTACTTTTTTCCATGGAGTTTCCGATTGTATCTCTTGGGAGACGCATCAACTGCACAGAATGAGCAGAAAATTGAAAGAAATATAGGAGAACATAAGAAAAAGGGGCAGAGGGCAATCATCCCATGTAGAAGGACTACTACGATTATAAAGGATGTCAACTAAAGGGAAATTGCATTTTTCCACGAATACGTAAGAAGGAGGGGGAAGATGTTGCATAGAATTGAAGAGAGTTACAAGGAAGAGGGGAATAGACTTGAAACTTGTTACGAGTAAAAATTGGAATTGGATTGAGAATGAACCTATCAGGAGACAAAAAAAGAAAAGAACAACTACGTCTAGTAAATTGCAAAAAAATAATAGATTAAAATTTATTTTCCCCTACAGTATCTCATTCCCTTGAACTATTTCTGAGTAATCAAGAATTATGATTCAAGTTGGATTCTAAGGTTTTTTTAAATATTGCGTTACTATAATGAAGGTTATTTCGAAGTAATTACATGAAAATTTGTTAATGACTTTTTTCCTTCTACTGTACTGTCATTTCCAGTTCCACAAGTCTGTTCAGACACTTTGGTCAGGGAACTCTAATATAACCATAGTTTTTTTAAGTATTTTAATAATAAACAATTATTACACACTTCTACAAGTGCTTTACATTGACAGCTTTAATCTTTCATCCCCTAACAAAAGCCAATACTTCATCTCAGGTGAAAGCACAAAAAAATATATATATACACACACACATATATATATATAACTCACTGGTACTATCGAAACCATAGCCACGCGGATGTAATAAGCACTCCACACATCCCTATCCTGAGCTAATATTTTCCAATCATCCCCTATATAATCGAATTCCCTGAAACCATAGTTAATGTTATCCCACCTCATCCTTGATCAACCAACGGGCGTTTTCAGGCTGGTTTTCCTACAAACAGATTCCATGTTCCTCTTTCATTCACCATTCGTACCACATGTCCTGCCAATCGCAGTCTACGAGAATTAACTGTTCTTATATCTGGTTTTCTATAATGATCATGTAGCTCTCTGTTATGTAATCTTCTGCATTCGTCTGTAAGTTCATATCTCTTCGGCCCAAAATTTTAGCTAAGTACTTTATTCTCAAATACTCCTAATCTTTTCTTCACCACCATTAAAGTATTTATTCAGTTTAATGTTTATTTTAGAAAAGTTGGGATGGCAAGAATCCCTGTAATGCTTAATAGCACGCATTTCCAGGAATGAGCCTATTTTTAATTTCTTTGTGCGTCTCATTCCTATTTACAATCATTATTAGAAGGCATTTAAGATCAGTCACTCCTTCTATGTGGCTGAATTCAAATACCTAGGAATAATATTTCAAATAGACCGCTTTCATCTTTTATCCTCCAACAAAAACCAAAACTTAATCTCAAGTCAAAGTATAAATATAAATATAAATAAATAAATAAATAAATATATATATATATATATATATATATCCACCGCTGTGGTCTCGAGGTAGCGTGCTGTCTTGTCACGCAGCGGGCCCGAGTTCGATCCCGGTCGGGACAGGCTCCTGGGTGAGGTTTTTCGGGGTTTTCCTCACCTGTAAGACAAATTTCAGGAAGTTTAGGGCCATGCTTATCATCATCATCATCATCTCTCACCGGTGTGGATAGCAAGGGAAGCTACCACACCTATAATTCCCTAGTAAAGCTGCAAAGCATATCATGAAAATGCTATGATTGCAGTGAAATACTTGTCCTCGGGCAGAATTACTATGGATGGAGATATATATATATACACACATACATGCGTACATGCATACATGCGTACATGGATACATACATACAGGGTGTAAGAGGACCTCACCGATAAAATTATAGAGATGATACACCACGCAGAGGGGATAATTTTTTGTGAAGAAAAACATATAGTTGCAAACACGTCGTTTATGAGTTATGCGCAGATGAAGGTGTTCACCCATAAGGGTCGGAATTGAATACAAACAATTGTACACATACCATTTTATGGAAAAGGGCAAGTTTCTACAAGTGTTCAAACAGTCGACGCTGTGCCTCATTGCATGTTTGATATCGTCGCAGCAATGCTCGGCCAGCACGGCCGATCATGGCAGGATTCTTTTTGACGTCGTCAAAACACTTATTGTTTGAACACTTTTTCTTCTTCTTCTTCCTTTCATGTGATAGATCTAGTGGTCTGTTACGGTCTCGATCCAATGTTTGAAGGGTTTGCCCAAAGATCTCTTGCCTGGTGGCTGGTAATTTAAGATTTGACGTGGTATTCTTGTTCTGCTCATTCTACTTACGTGAGATTACCAGTTGTTTCTGTATTTTTGTACATATCCCATGACTGATTCTGTTTGTAATTCTTTCAGAATCTCAGGACTCCTTTTATGGTCTCTTCTTGAGTAACCTGCAGTATGTCTCATAAATTTCATTTCTGCTGCAGTCAGTCTTTTTTAATTTACACTGTGAGTTATCCAGGCCTCACTGCCGTAACATAATATGGGTCTGGCCAGTGTTTTATAAATTCTAGTTCGTGTATTGCTGCACTGTGTTTGTCTTGAAAATACATTATTGTATTCATGTTGGCCAACCTGATGACACACGTTCCCGCTAGAGCCTATGCCAAGACGCTTACTCATATGTAAGAGGATTCTATCCCAGGAGTCCACCTACATTAGTGGGCAAGTTAGGGTGACAAAATGGGCAGGTTAGTGTACACCAGGTCTGTTTAGCGTTCGCTTGTAATCGTGTTTCTGTGATACGTTGGCTGCACTCTCAGAGCAATGACTAACACATATATTACATAGTAATTATGCTGATATTAGGTTATTTTGACCTCAACTTCTCACTTCATTTTATGGCATTTTTGACATTATTTTTTGTGAAAAATATTTTTTATGAGGTAATTATTCACATAGGTTCGGAAACAATAAATTGTGTGTTTATGCGTTTTTTTTTAATTTTAATTTATGTAGGTGGTGTGGAGGTATTGAATCCCATGTACCGTATCGCAAAACATATTTTTTTTTCTTTTCATTTCAACATCATGCTCTCCTGATATTGGTATTTACTATCATTCGAAATACGGAGTTGCCGCGGCATGCCGTTCAGCAGTATCTCAAGCAAAACCTGTATTTCAGAAAGATCAAATTATTGTTACCTTTATTTGATACTCGTAAGTTATTTGGTAGATTACAAATTATTTGTCATTTGTTCATAACTATTAGCCCCTTTAGTATTTAAAACTAGTGAATTTATTTTTGAATACACTTTTATATTATGGTAGGGCCTATTTAGTATTGTCTTTAGGGATATTACAGTTTAGAAAAACAAATGTTTGTATGTGCCTATCATATTTACTTACTTTTTGAGAAAGATAAGGCCAGTTTAAAAAAACTTGTTATTATTATTATTATTATTATTATTATTATTATTATTATTATTATTATTCGGTCATATCATGTTGAAAATGCCGGTTTTTGTCCGATTACCGACGTTAAGCACATTGGATATGGCTAGTACTTGGATAGGTGTCCACTTGAGAACAACACGTGTTGTTAACAAATTAATTTTTGAACGACCTCGTGGTTTTGTGGTATGATTCTGACTACTGTTCATGAGCATTCTAGTTCGATTCCCGACCAGTCCACATATATATATTTCCTTTCAAAAAATTATTCCTGTGGTCGTGCATGGTCTAGCATTTAAGTTAAGTTCGGATTTAGGTATTTTCCTGAAGATTCTTTTTTATCATTTATCACCCTCGATATAATCGGAGTAACGTAACTCCGCCTTCTTGACGCCCCAACTTCAGAAGTGGGTTATAATTCTGCCAACAGCAGTCAAGAATGCTAGAAATATATAAAGATAACCTGGTTACATTGGGCAATAAAATATAATGCTATGAGAGTGAAGAATATCTTCCATTTTCTACACAAGCATCAAAGTAAGGTGTTCAAAAATACATTTACATGTAATTAACGGTTAAGTTGGCCGCAGTAATCCAGGGCTATACCCCAGCCATTTTCTGAAAAAAAGAAAGTTGTAAAGCAATAAACTGAAAATGATAACATACCTATTCTCGGTTTTTTATCCTTCGACAAATGTGTATAACCTGTTATTAAACTGAACTAGAACATTCTTCTTCTTCTTCTTCTTCTTCTTAAATGCCTCCTCCAGACATCTTTCTCCATAGAAAGCTTTTCCCAATGTTTCATTTGACATTCTTGATTTTAGAAGTAATATTAATTCCTTCAACACTCTGGTGGAATTATGTTTTTCAGTTAGTTATCTACAGTCTATAGTTCACAATTAACTTGCAGTGCTCCTTGTTTATGATCACTAGTTCCTTGCCTCTAGTCCTAAGGTCGTGGGTTCGTATACGGCTGGGGTCGATGAATTTTTTTAGGATGGAAAAATCCAAGGGACAAATCCTCCGGGATGGACCGAATCTGAAGATTATCAGGTACGTATAAGAATCTCAAGCTTGAATAAATGTCATCTGTGCAAACTTTAATCGTTCTTCCTCCTTCCAAGTAATACCTTATTCTCCTCGTTGCGATGTACGAACCACATACTACTCGCTGACATATATAGGGAAGTAAGCGTAACTAAATTAGTATGGATAAGGAATTTCTCACTAGGGAAGCACCCAAGTCCCGAGTGGGAAAGGGGGGCTCAAACAATCGATAAGAGATTAGCCCTTAAAACAATATTAAATATATGTAGGCCCTACTAATAAACTCCTGGCGCGACAGGCCTAGATGGCCCTTAGCCTACCAGCCGGCTGCTGGCCTAATATCCACATGTGTCAATCACAGAGGTAGATGATCATCAGCCAGTGTTGGGGTAACATGTGGTCAGTACTGACATTAATACGTATAGCTGTTATAAGCAGCCTATATAACATGTGTAAACTGACTAAGGATTTAGGTGCACAGAAAGGGTATTTCTGGTTGGTTTACGTGTAGGTTTAGGTTGGGATTAATTTAGGTTAATTGCGGTAGAGCTGGATTCTCTTCTCAGGGGTCGGAAGTTGGTATACAGGAGACGCTTCTTAAAAAAAAAAAAGTATTTCTTATAGAAATTGTTAGGATTTATTTCAAGTCGATCAAATTAATTCCGGTGGTAATATTCTTCACAGTGTATTTAAAATCAATGATTTTTATTCACAACGTTGATTATTTGCATTGTAAGTATAAAATTTCACTTTTCTCAAACCTGGTATTAGATAGAATATTACATTTTGTCTGAAGAACTCTGCTTGTTTCTTCTATTCAGAACAAAAATATTTTATACAGAACATGCAATATTAACATCATTATTACGTCACATGATAGTTTTCTTAATTTATATGGGTAATATTTCTATTAAATATAAGGTTAAATCATATTGGTCATATAAGTAAGATAAGTGAATTTAATTCCATCACAATTTGGTTCACTTTATTTTATGAGTATAAAGTTATTCAGATATTTTTTATTAAAGTTTAACAGAAATATTTAGAATTCAGACAACAATGAATTAAAACAATTTTTAAAAGCAATTAAAAATCTTTATGTAGTAAAATATCATCATCATAGTACATTCACGAATTTAAGCCATTTGTTGACCTGTTTCGGCCTCAAGAGAAACACCATCCAGAAGTCTTTTGAGTGGACGTCCTGGTCTTCTTCTTCCTGCAGGTTGATATCTTAACATTTGTTTGGGTATTCTGTGATCTTTCATTCGATGAACATGTTGCATCCATCTTGACTTATAATCAGAAATTTTGTTTTCTAAAGATTCCATGTGTAATTCTTCTAAGATGTCTTCATTTTTTTTGTGATCTAGTAGTGTGTATCCTGCAGTCCTCCGAAGATATCTCATTTCAGCAGATCTAAGTCTCTGTATATCCTTCTGTTTCAACGTCCATACTTCGCTACCATACAAAAGAGTTGGAAGAGCCAGTGTTTTATACACTTTCAGTCTTGAATGCTTTTGGACTAACTGTGGCTTGAAGATAGAATTTATTAACCCTAAAATTCTTAAAAATTTAGATATTTTTGCATTTACATCCTTTTCTTCTTCATATGAGATATTGCATCCTAGATATGTAAAATTATTCACCTGCTCCAAAATTTTATTGTCCAGTACAATTTTACTTCTGACAGGATCTACACCTTGAAATGCCATAATTGTTGTATTTTCTGTAGATATATTTAATCCATATTCTTCTGTAATTTTGTTAAGTTCATACAGACCTTTCTGTAGATTATCTGCGGAATTTGCTATTATTATTTGGTCATCTGCAAACAATAGGGTGTTTAATTCTCTATTTTCTGATATTCTTATTCCAAATTGATATGTTTTGTTCCAGCAACATATTACTTCATTGATATAAATTGCAAAAAGTGTTGGGGATAGGGGGCAGCCTTGTCTCACACCACGATTTATAATTCCTTCTTCAGAAAATCTGTTATTTAATTTAATCTTTATGGTGTTGTCTTTGTAAATATTTTGTATGTTCTGCCGAAGTAAATTTGGTATATTTCCCTGTCTTCCAATATATTTTAAGAGTTTTTGATCTCTTGACTGTGTCGAATCTTTTTTCAAAATCTATGAAAGCAAAATGTGTTTCTAAGTTGAATTCTCTTCTTTTTTCAAGCAATAGTTTAACAGAAAATGCTGAATCAATACAAGATCGTCCTTTCCTAAATCCATTTTGACATTCCATAAGGAATTTTTCACTGAAACTTTTCAATTTTCCATTTAAAATGTCTGCATAAATTTTTTAGCATGTGTTTAACAAACTGATTCCCCTATAGTTGTCCATTTTTCTCTTGTCTCCTTTCTTGAACAGGGGTATAACAATACTTGTCTTCCATTCTTGTGGTATATCTGCATTTTTGAATACATTATTAAAGAAGGACAACAGTCTTTCATGGAACTTTTTGCCTGCATATTTGTACAATTCAGAATTCAAGCCATCTGTGCCAGTTGCCTTCCCATTTTTTAATTTCTTTAAACTATTGTTCAATTCTTCCAATGATATTATGGAATCTGTCTCATTATTATTTCGGAAAATTGTATCTTCATAGCTATTGTCAGTCCAAAGACTTTTATAATAATTGAAAAAATCTTCTTTTGTTACTCCGCAATTAATTTTGGTAGATTCTTTAATATCTTTATTCAAATGTTTTAATATTTTGAAGGCATTAGGTTGGAGCTTATGCAAATCTGATTCTAAATGTGTAACAAAATTTAACCATGTTTTCCTATGTCTCTTTCTTATTTCCCTCTTAACAATAGCTCTACAGCGTTTGAATTCTATTTCATTTTCTACTGTCTTTGTGTTCAAATATTTTTTATAAGCTGCATTTTTTTCTTCAATCAATTGTTTTATTTGATCATCCCAGATTTTTAGTGTTCTATTTCTTCTTTGTTGTATATTTACTTTTCCTAAAGTTTCATTAGCTGCATTTTGAATTATCATAAGTAATGCCACGAGTGATTTCCAAATTATCGATAAATTCACGACTCACGAAGTGAGGAGTGAATTTATCTAGAGAATTTGGAAATCAAGAGTGGCATTTGTTAGGACTATTTAACGAATAAAATTAAGCTGTTTACTCACAAATCATTATTTAACTATAGTTATTTTAAAATATTTATATATTTAATGTAAACGGCGATGTTTGAAAACAAATGAGAAACGATAGGTACGCTTCTACTGCTTCTTTTGTTTATCACTGCAACCAGATCATACTATTTATTGCCAAAGGAACGCAATATTGTAAGGAGGAGCTTCCTTTAATATGGTAATTATAACACTGATAAATATTTGGTGAAACACGACTCTGATTGGTTGTAAAACAGAAATCATTGAAACGTGATTGGTCATTGACTCCCATTTGGGGCATGAGTTAAATAGTCATTTTAATGTTTTTCCATTCTTCTTCGACATCATTACTTTCTGGAGTTGTAGCCATATATTGCTGAATTCTTCTCGAATATAACCATTTAATGCTGTCATCATAAAATAATTTTACCTTGTACTTTTGTTCTATGCTCTGTTGTTGTTTTTTTCTTTTTTAACCATCTTGGTGGAAATCTTATTTTTGCTTCTACTAGGTAGTGATCTGAACCAATATCATATCCTCTGTAGGCTCTGACATCGAGAAACAATTTAAAAATCTTATTATTTGCAATAAAATAATCAATGATTGATTTTGAGTCCTGACGATGCCAGGTATACTTATGTATGTTTCTATGATTGTAAAAGGTATTCGTTATTCTCAGTTCATTGTAGATAGCAAAATCAGTTAATCTTGTCCCATTCCTATTGCTGGTTGGTTCGCCAAATGTTCCAATATTATTGTTGACTTGAGCATTGCCCACTCTGGCATTTAAATCTCCTATTATGAGAATGTAATCATTTCTATTAATTTTGCTATAAATTTCTTGTAATATTTTATAAAATTCTTTATTGTCTTCTTCACGGCCTTCCTCTGGTGCATGTATACCAAGAACTGTCAAATTACCTCTATTTATTTTCAGTCGAAGCTCTAATATTCTTTCATTCCAGTTTTATTTCTTATGGTTTTATTAATCCAAATCATTAGTCCAGCTTGTCCATGGGTTTTCCTGTTGACACCGCTATATATTTGTACATAATTTTGTGTTTCTTTCGTTCCTTTAAGTTTCTTCTTAGTTTCTGTAGTTACTGCAATATCAATGTTTCTATTTTTAAATATACTGTCTAGTTCCTCTTCCTTTTCATGGATGCTTTGGACATTCCAGATTGCATATCTTACAATATCATTGTGCCGTTTTCTTTTAACCATATTTCTTTGCTGTGGGTCGTCATATTTAAATTCCTTCTGGCTTTTTTCGTGTTGAGACTTGAAAGTAGTTTTGAAGTTCCTTAGGACAGGTTACTGGCCCGACGCTAAGTAGTCCAGTGGTAGGGCTGCTACCTTTTAGTCTCTGGACAGACATTAGGATACCGCATTTACTCAGTACCAGATGGAACGGTTATACCGCCGTGACTCGGTCCTCAGAGCCTCGTTTGTGAAAACGGGTTGTACCACGAGAAGGTGAGGATGAGAATTAGGTAGGAGAGGTTACACACACGTCACTACAACAATAGTAAAATATTGTTATTATTATGAAGAGATTTTATTCTTTTATTTGACAATTGCTAATAATGAAATATTTAATTTGTTTTATTTAAAGTTATAGCTAGATATGAAAATAATTTTAAAATCCAAAATTATTTTTTAACTTTGATTTTAATTATTCAGACAATATAAAATCCTGCTTTATTTTTTTTTAATGTTTCGCATTTTATGACGTGACGTTGCAGTCTACATTACTAAATGTAAGATTTTAAATTTATTTAATGATAATATAGTCGGTCGCGGTGGTATAGCAGTTATATTCCTTGTCTATAGTCTCGAGGATAGCGGGTTCAAACCCGTTCGGGGTCGATGGATTTTTTAGGATGGAAAAATTTGAGGAACAAGTTTCCGGAAGTTTTTTTTTTACCGTGGGTCCCGAGTCTCAAGATTTTCCGATTCCGATTGAGGGTCTTTCCACTTTTCAGCGGTTGCCCTTTTACCAGCCGGCTGCTGGCCCTTCACATCCACATGTGTCAATCACAGAGGTAGATGATCAACAGCCAGTATAGGGGTGACATGTGGTTAGCATGCCGAGTCCCACATCCGTTATAGCTGGTTCCTCAACCTGGAGCCGCTACTTATTGTAGCTTCCCAATTGCCTCACGATGCTGGGTGGGCACCGGTCCCATACTGGCCAAAATACCACGAGAAAATGTCTTCCCCCATGGAGACTCGAACCAGCGCAAGTCCCGTAGCTCTGCGCCAAGGCTTCCTACCTTAACCGCTCGGCTACGGCAAGATTTTCAAGTTCGTAAAAGAACCTTGATCATAAAAAAAGAGACCTTTAAACACAATTTACCGACTTCATCATCCAAGTAACTAATACCTTAGTTGCCTATCAGATATCTCATTGGGTTGGTATGCTGACCACATACCGTTCATGACATCTGTAGGGAAACAATACATCCATTTAGAGGAATCTGTCCCATAATCGATAATCCACATTGAACCTTACGTAAGTTTATGGCGTGTATACCACCGTATGTGAAAATATTTTATAGGGTTATTTTCTAGAATTTTTTATAGATAGTATATCAGGTCCCGCGCCGTAGCCGAGCGGTTAAGGTAGGAAGCCTTGGCGCAGAGCTATGGGACTTGCGCTGGTTCGAGTCTCCATGGGGGAAGAAATTTTCTCATGGTATTTCGGTCAGTATGGGACCGGTGCCCACCCAGCATCGTGAGGCAATTGGGTAGCTACAATAAGTAGCGGCTCCAGGTTGAGGAATCAGCTATAACGGCTGGGGGACTCGATATGCTAACCACATGTCACCCCTACACTGGCTGTTGATCATCTACCTCTGTGATTGACACATGTGGATGTGAAGGGCCAGCAGCCGGCTGGTAAAAGGGCAACCGCTGAAAAGTGGAAAGACCCTCAATCGGATATCAGGTCAAGGTGCAATTTATATTTAAGTGGTAATGGATTATAATATAATATTAATTAGACGGAATATAAAGTTAAATTTCATATGAAGATGGATTTAATAGTAATATTATATAGACTATTAATTTGATTTTGGCTCTAAATTAGTTTGGCCTAGAAACTCCTTACAGATGTCAGACGTCAGATGTCCTCGGAAGAGATGATCTTAGACCTATTAGTGGAAACGGAACAGGCAGATAATGCCACACCAGGAAGCGAAGAAGAAGAAGAAGAACTCCTTATAGAGGAGAGGCTATGAGTAGTAGATTCAATGATCTGTGAAGCTAATAATTAAGTAAGAATAAAGGGCCGTAAAGCAAGTACATAAGTAAGGATATACCTTTCTATATGAGTCGTGTCATTTTATCTATCTTTGGTAATTTTGTTACTGTAGTTTATGAGCCAGAATTAATATGTCCTCACTCAAATTTGTCATTTTCTTTTTTTTTTTCTATTTTCATATAATCAGCCCTTGGAATATAGTTTGTATAGTCTGTAGAACGAACACGAGCAGTCAAAACAGAATAATACCAAGAAAATTTAAGCCTACATTTTTCTTCTTTGATTCAATTCTCAGAAATATATGTGTTTTAAATTTTTCCATATAAACTAATATTTTATTAAACACAAAGGGGAAAAAATATTTAAGCCTTACTTGAATATTAAAAAGAAGGTATTATTTTTTACTTCTTCTTTTACTTGTCCTTAGATTATTAGATCTTGTCCATGATATCGTATTGCTTCAAAGAACTGATGACTGTAAACGATTAAATGTACAGTCATCTTTATAAACTGGTGCGAAGTGCAGGAAAAATGGTTACGCGCTCGTCGAAAACCACGCTGGAGCCACCCACCAAATTATTCATTATTGCATCAATATAAAGTGATGTCACAGTATGTCATTTTGAGTGAGATCTATGCATAATAGAGATTGTGGCAATACGCCACAAGCCAGAAGGTCGAGGTTTCGAGTCCCGGTGGGTTCAGGATTTTGTAAACTGACCCAAACCTACTGGCGTCACCATGGACTTAGGGCCGACTCAGCTTCTACCAAAATGAGTACCAGACGATTGTTCTGGGGGTAAAGGCGGCCGTCAGGGAGGGCTGGCAATCCGGCTGACATCAATTGCCGATTGTCTAGAAAAGTGGGAGCCTTGACCTCCTACTACCACAAGGGTATCCTAAAGCCTGTAGTGGGATCGTTTTACTATGTACGATAGGATGTGAACTGACGAGGTTGGTTCTGCACTAATGCTTATTGGAAAAATGTATTTTAAGTTCCTACTAGAGTACTTGCATGTGTTTTAAGTTCCTACTAGAGTACTTGCATGTGTTTTAAGTTCCTACTAGAGTACTTGCATGTGTTTTAAGTTCCTACTAGAGTACTTGCATGTGTTTGCACTTTACTATTATTTTTACTGATAATTTAATTACTTCATTTTTTATTTTATTGTTCTTTGTTTTCCCAGTGACCTTGCCTAAATATTTAATTTCTGCTGTTTGTATTTTTTATTTTTGTTTTTGCTATTTATACAGACTTGGCTTCCATAAAGTATTCTGTAATGTGGGAAAATACTTTGAGTTATAAACTTACTTCCTTCTTTTATCTTTTTTTTTATTCTCATTTCCCTTTTTCCTAGGAATTCCCTGTTTATAGCGTGATACCTCCGCTGAAAATCTGGAAATTATTTAATTTGAAATTTTTCCAATCCCATTATCATTTAGGCATACATCCAAATGTTAAAACATTTCTAACTAATTCACAAGCACTATCGAAACCATACCTTCATGGACGAGTGGATATAAGCTCTCCATACATCCATATCCTCTGATAATGTTTTCCAATTATCCCCTATATAGTCTACTTCCTTTTAATTAATCATTGTTAAAGTTATTCTCCCATCTCATTCTTGGCCTGGCCTACTGGGCGCTTTCCCATTGGTTTTCATAAAAGGAGTTTACATGCCCCTCTTTCATTATCCATTCGTGCCACATGTCCTGCCCATCGCAGTATATGAGACTTAACTGTTATATCTAGTTTCCCATCGAGATCACGTAGCTAACTGTTAAGTAGACTTCCATATTCCCTGTCCATCTCTCTTTGGCCCAAAAAAAAAATCTTTATTCTCAAATACTCGTATTATTTTATCTTTCCTTATAATACAAGTCCATATTTCGCATCTAAATAATATAACTGGGAGAACAACAGTTTTTATATTTTCAGTTTAATGTTTTTTGAGACAAGTTGGGACGACAAGAGTCCCTGTAATGCATAACATGATGAATTTCAGGAATTGAGCCAATGTTTAATTTCCCTATGAAGATAGAAGAAAACCAACCATATGAATAAGCAATATTCCGGAAAGATTATTCAACCAAGGACCACCTACAAGTGTTAACACAATTAATCGAGAAGGCGAACGAATTCAACCTGAAACTATATGTGGTCTTTGTCGATTTCGCGAAAGCCTTCGACTCGGTGGAACATATAGCTATATTAACAGCACTAGAACGCCAGAGGATACAACAGAAATAGGCCTACATCCGACTTCTAGGAAAACTGTACACAAATAGCAACGCAAGAGTTACAATGGACAAAGTAGGGGAGGAAATCTCCTTACAACGAGGAGTAAGGCAGGGGGACCCAATATCCCCAAAATTTGTTACAGCCCTAATGAAGGATATCTTCAACAGGATGAAAGAAGACTATGGAATAAATATAGCCGGAAGAAAATTATCAAATCTCCGCTTTGCAGACGACATTGCCCTCATAACAGACTCACACGAGGAAGCAGAAGAAATGGTAAGAGAGCCCTGCAAATACAGTAAACAATCAGGACTTCAAATACATGTCTCAAAAACAAAGATAATGACTAACGGTACAAAAATATATTCCAGATCAAAAATCAAAAAATCGACTACATCATTGAATATGTTTACTTAGGCCAAGCCGTATCATTCAGCAACCAAACTCTGAACGAAATCGAAAGAAAAAGCACACAAGCATGGAAAAAGTTCTGGGCTCCAAAGTTTATACTACTAGAAGAAGCCATCAATCTAAAAATGAAAAAAGCAGACATGGATATATGTATATTATCTTTGTTAACATCGGCTCGCAGACATGGCCTAAAAAAAAAGGAACAGCCATGTTAGAAATTTGCCAGAGAAAAATGGAGCGGAAGCTAATAATCATCACGAGAAGAGACCGCTTGAGGAACGAGGACATCCGCAAGATAACGGGTCTGAGAGACGTAGCAACATCAGTAATGGAGTTGAAATGGAATTGGGGCGCGATGCCATGTGCTCCGAATGGAACCTAAAAAGTGGACTTATGCAGTGACTATGTGGAAACCCAGACTAGAGAAATGGAAAGTTGGAAGACAAAAAGAGCGTTGGAGTGAAGTGTTTAAGTGTCATCTAGGAAAATTGTGGACTAGAATAGCGCAAGACAGACAAACGTGGAAGTGATAGTCCCAAGGGCTTAGCTAACCCGGGGATGTAACGTAAGTCACCCTGCAATCGCAGGAGGCCCTTGCCCGAAATGGGATGATTATGGGCTAATTCTAAATTTCCCTATGCACGTCATCCTGTTTGTAATTATTGTTCCTAGGTATTTTAATTCAGCCACTTCTTCAAAATTTCCCTCACTTGTCAATAACTGTCAATTACCATTATGTAATATATTTCTGTGAGACCATAATTATATTTAGCTTTAATGATACTTGCATTTTAAATTTTCTGATTGTTCTAATTTGTTAGATTTATTTTACCATCTTTCTCATTTCTACTCTTTAGAATTGTTTTTGTTTCAGCTTAATTTATTACCATGCTTCTTTTACTTAATGCTGAATTTAAAACAGCTAAATGATTTTCTGAATTTTGATGATCTGGTGAAAATACTGTATCGTCTGCTTATAATTATTCTTATAGCTAACATATATAGTCTATTCATTTAATTTTCTAATTTCTAACAAAAAAGACTTACGAAGTTATTTTTAATATAATTAAGAAAGTCAGCCATGAAAATTAAAATAGATAAAGTGGAGAGTGTAATCCCGATTTATTCTCATTTATTATTGCCTGATCTAAGAATCCTCTACGAATCTTAATATAACCTTCATACAATTTATTTCATAATTTTTCATCAATAATACATTTATTAAAATATTTTAACGATAACTAGTTGAACTCATTGTTACTATCGAACACGGAGGTTCACGGCCGCGTGGACATAGTCTCTCCATAAATTCCTATCCCGAGCTAATATTTTCCAAACAACCGCTACATAATTCGCCTCCTTCAAATCATGGTTAATGTTATTCTCCTAACTCATTCTAGGGTTGCCTACTGGGCGCTTTCTGCCTGGTTTCCAAGCCCATTATCCATTCCACATTCGTGCCAAATATCCAATCTATCACAGCCTGCGATACTTAATTGTTCTTAATATAACTGGGTTCCCATACAAATCGTTTAGTTCACGTCTTAGAGGGCAGGTCTTTCACTGCAATCGTAAAATGTTTGCTATGCTTTGCAACTTTACAAGGGAATTATAGGTGTGATAGCTTCCCGTTGCTTTTCACACCGGTGAAGGTGTGATAATGATAAGGATGATGGTGATAGCCGGATAATTTTCGGGGACCGTTGAGCTCTAAGCTTCCTGACATCTATCCTACAGGTGAGGAAATACACCGAATACAACCTTACCCAGGAGCCTCTCCCTACCGGTAATCGAACCTAGGCCAGCTGCGTGACTAGGTAGCACGCTACCTTGAGACCACAGCGGTGGACTTTGTGTATATATATGTTTATATATAATTCAATGCTACCAGCTTTTCATTTCGACAATTGTAGTGTTCACTCCTGACATTGGCGTATTGTAAGCCACTTCTGAGGTTGTTTGTAGGCATATGTATATTCACTTGTTTGTTCTAGTAAATTTGGTTAAAGAAATTTCCGGAAGAATATTATTACAAATACACGTAGGGCCAAACTTTTCTCCTCCCTTAAAGTGAAAGTCCGTGTTTCGCATCCATGTAAATGGAAATATTATAACGAAATCGGTGTATAAATATAAACGTTAATTCATTGTTATACAGATTTTAAGAGCATTTTCCAGTGAGGCATATACTTTGTCCATATACTTTGTGGAGGTGTGTATTATGTTGCGTGACCCTATATAAGTAACCGATATGTTTATGCTAGTATAAGCAGAGTCATAATATTTAACGTCCAGCACTTAGGTGGTATTGGATTATTCATGCGTTTTATGCGATGCCTGCGTAGTAAAAGTGCGTGATCTCCATTCGCAAGTAGCTTGAGATTCCTTAAGACCTATACTTTTTATATCACCATCATACTAAACTACCTTGGGATTGAGTTATTTTCCGTGGCAATTTAACTTCTTACCTTCATTATCACATAACCGAAACTGTAGGAGGGGTGGTGTAATGAATACGGAATTGATCACAAAAAGTTCAGTCATCCACGAGTGATTTCAAATTATTGTTAAATTCACGACTCACGAAGTGAGCTTTTACTCACAAATCATTAATTAAATATAGTTATTTTAAAAATATTTATATACTTAATTTAAACGGCGATGCTTGAAAACAAATGAGAAACGATTATGTTTCATTCGTTCATCACTGCAACCAGATGATATTTATTGCCAAATAGAATCGCAATATTGTAAGAATGCATCATAGCGGAGAAAAAATAAACATATCAAACTGGTTATAACCAACATTATACTCGAGGTAGCGTGCTGCCTTGTCATGCAGCGGGCCCGGGATCGATCCCCGGTCGGGGCAGTTTTTCTGGGTGGGGTTTTTTATCGGGGTTTTTCCTCACCTATAAGACAAATGTCAGGAAACCTGTAAGGCCCAAACAGTCCCCGAAATTATATGGTTATCATCATCATCATCATCCTTCACCGGTGTGGAAAGCAACGGGAAGCTACCACACCTACAATTCCTTAGTAAAGCTGCAAGCATAGCATGAAAATTCTATGATTGCAGTGAAGGATCTGCATTCGGACAGAATTACTATGGATGGATGGATACGTTATTAATTCATTTCTGATATCCTATGATGTAAATATGTCAATTTTTTTAACGTCAATATCTGGAAAATATTACGTTTAAGAAAGTACTAACAGTGTTTTTTTTTGGTATAATCAATTGCTACGATTTTTTTTCTATTATATCTCGCAAGCAGAATCTGGTTACACTCATGCACTATATATACAATCTGGGAACCACTTGATAAAATGAAAGTGATAAAATCGAGGTGAAAAACGACTGTTCATAGTTATACATCAAAATTCATTGAAATGTGTTTGGTCATTGACTGTCATTTGAGGCATGAGTTAAATAGCCATTATAAATTACCAAACAGATGTAAAGTACATAAAACATGAAACATTAAATTAAAACAGAAAAAATGCTCGATTTAAATAACCAGGGGAAAACAATGACATTTCATGGATCTCCAGCCATTGTGGCATATTTGGTAATTAAATGGCAGACAAAATTGCAAAAAGTGCCACAAAATATTTTCACAACCTAGAATACTGATATCCCTAAATAAAGCAATAGCATCTATAAATACACACTTCACAAAATATTGGACAAGCAAGTGATTAACATCTGAAAATTGGAAAACACAAAAAATTATGAATAAACCAAATGTTTTAAATCAATTGTATGACAACACTCCACAGCATGTGCAGACATTTGCATCAACAGCAAGAATTGGTCACATAGTGACTAGTACATATTTAAATAGATACAACTTATATTACTCACCAATGTGTGCACTGTGCCAAGCTGAAGAGGAGGTTTTAGAACATATTCTGCTGAACTGCACATCTATAAATTGTCATAGAAGTACTCTAAAGTCACTATTACCTGAAACATTGGGTGAAATATTTCAATTCATCTTATCCACATCTAAGCTATGGACTATTGCAGAGCTTGTATATAGTTTACATAGGATAAATTACCAATCAACTATTCACTTAATGAGAATGAACAACGAAAGAATACCAAAAAGAACCTTCTTGTATAATCCCAGAGGAACAAGAGATGTTGGCCGACCACACAGAAGATGGGCTCCACTTTTAACTTCGCCGGAACAGGCTGCATAGCCTAAACCTTGTAGTAGTAGAAGAAGAAGAAGAAGAATAACTCTTGAAGAGTGTAACTGTGCAATGGAATCATGTCATCGGTTGTAAACATGTAATGAAGAATGAAATTTGTTTCAGGAAAATAATGTATTCCAAGGAACGTTCCTCTAATAATTGGATTCTTAAATAGAGTTCCGATATATATATATATATAGTTTATCATGATGGAGAAAATTTGCAGAGTGCATAATAAATTATTATTATTTTACAGATGGTTATAACTGACGTTATTTCGCTGTTTCTGATTTCCATTTGCTTCTGTCTAAGCCTGAGGTGGGAGTTAAGTACTCTCAGGGCGATTGTGCGCTCACACCGTACTGACTACAGTTAAGATAAAATGCAAAGTAGTTCAGTCCTGTGCCTGTCAATATGCATATCTGTAGTAGAAATGTACTGGTGACGTAAATTGCAATGTACCCCACTGATCAGATTTCATGCTGCATATGTATGCAAGTAAAGGATAAAAACTATATTCAAAGAGAAACGCGTTCACACTTACAAGGGAACTGCCAAACATTGCATGCCGAAACCTACCTTGAAATTTATCCTAGTGAAATGTTGTGGTGTACCAAGTCTCTTTTTAACTGCAAGGCACAGAAATCGAAGCCAAAACCCAGCATTGTCAATCCATTGTCGGAGCAGATGGATTCCCTGCATGAGTAAGAGCGGTGTGAGGTGAGGCGGGATGCGGCGCGGACAGCTGGTAGTGAGGTTTTCCAATATATCACTTCAGGAGTTGTATTACCTCCACATAGTTAAAATGAGAGATCCAGCAGTGAATTTTAGTGTCTTGCAGTCCAACACGGGATATTTTTTTTTTGGATACTCTTTGTAATGAGATGTTAAATATATAATTTTTACCTGGTAAGTCAGTCGTCCTCGACTAAGTTATTAAACTTCTTCAAGTTATTCTAATATGGAGGCCTTTCGAAAACAATGTTTCATCTTCTGCGTTTTAACTGAAACTTCCAGTTAAAACGCAGAAGATGAAACATTGTTTTCGAAAGGCCTCCATATTAGAATAACTTGAAGAAGTTTAATAACTTAGTCGAGGACGACTGACTTACCAGGTAAAAATTATATATTTAACATCTCATTGCATAACCTCAACGGTGCTTTAATATGAATTTAAGAAATGTTGACTGTCTTTGTACATGATAACGTTTCTCTGGTAGAAATTTCAAGGTAGTTTCAGCATGCAATGATTAACAATTCCCTTGTCTATCTAAACATCCGAGCCTGATCTGAGGAGTTCTTTTCTTCCATTCTCCTTCCTTTCATTGCTTCTTGGATATCATTATTCCAATTGTGTTTAGGCCGTCCCAAAATCTTTTCCCTGATGGTACCTATTCTAATATATTCTATAACTATGTTATATTGCCCATCTTACAGTGTGTCCATACCACTTTAACTGTCGATTCTGTATTTTACCAATAATGTTATATCCCCTCCGAGAGTTACTCTTATTTATATGTCTGGTATTTTATATTTTTTCCATAAAAACTCATCTCGGCTACCAGAAGTGTCTTCCTTAATTTCTGCTTTACACTTCATACTTCAGCTCAATATATTATTACTAGGGAAGGGATTTTAAGGTGCAAATTTTGTTCGTAAAAGGGGGAAAAAAGGTTCTGAAAATACATACAAAAAGGTGCAAAAAAGGTGTTGCTGAAACAATTGAATTAAGGTTTAAACTAATTACATGAACTCAGTTTTGCACCATTTTTTTATAGAGTCGATAAGAGGTAATTCATAGTTATTTAGTCCATTGCAATATTTAATTCGCAGATGGAACATCGAAGCTTGATGACATCAGTTTCGATAAATTGCGTTTTGAATTCTGAAAGTTCATACAACTTATTCTTCTTAACATTCGCCATGTTATTGTTGTGAAAACGTAGTTGTACAACTAATAAAAATACGTTGTAGTTCAGACTAGTAAAACACAGCCAACAACAAGTCGGTAGATAGAAAACTGTTATATTATTGCCAGTACTAACTGAACTTTTTTTAAACTATTACAGACATTGTTAAAATTTAAATTTGAATGCACAGCTGCAGATTGGCCATTGTTACTGGGATATAAATTACTGGTTGTTTACCTAAATTATGTTTTAATATTTATTATTTACTATTGTTGACTTCACGCTGCAGATTGACCATTGTTTCTCGGGTATAAATTACAAAAATTATATTTTAATATTCATTTAATATTATTGACTTCTGATTAAGATTTTAAAAAGCTGTTCAAGAAAAAAAAAACATTTTTCTGTCCTATATTTTAAAACTCAGAAAAGAGTGGAGGAAAAGGCGATGAAGCATAAAAAAAGAGGGAAAACGGGACGAAATGTAGTAATCTAACAAAAAGGTGCAACAAATTGTGTTCATTTCGCTTTATTTCATCCCCCCAAATACATATATTGAACTATTGGTATTTTTTTTTTAATTTGAACAAGTTTTTACAAATTAAAAAAAAACCGCTATATTTTTAGAAAGGTGCCGTACCTCAAAATCCTTTCCCTAATTATGACATTCGGATAATACCTCTATATACGAACTCGTTGTGGCAAGTCATTCGCTCAGCCTCTTATTTCAGAAAATAAGTACTTTTATTAAGGGTGAAGAATTTATTAACCTGTAATTATTATCAGAAGTAGGGCATATTTATATTGGAATTAAAATAGGAATTCAATGGTAACAAAATTAAAATGATATAACCTACCACAAAATAATTTCATAAACAATAAATAAAACACTAGTACCAAGCAATTATCGCCGGTCATAGACCTGGACCTCTGCTATTGTAGTGCACCAAACTAGTAAACATCATACAATGGAACCGTAAGCCCTTATACAATGGGGAAAAAGTCTGCAGTTTCCTTTGTTAAAAGGACTTACAAGACTGTGCTATTATCAAATTGTTATAACAATGCTAAGCGCAAAAACTTCATACAAAAGGCTGGGAAGTCGCAAACAAGCAACTGGATTTTCTTAGGTAAACTGTGTAAAGAGTTATCCCCAAGCCAATTTTAACTAGGACATATCGCTAGCAGCGGGTGCCTTCTTTGGCGGCATGAGGTAGATGCCGACAAAGTAAGCCGCCCTATATTAAAGATCACTCTTATTTGGTCAACCCTGGAAATATTATATTATGAGGCAACTAATTTAAAAGGAGGGGATGAGGCCACAAACGCCTAAGTTTAACACCCACGATAACGCCTTAAGATATAATTTACCAATCAAAATTAGTGTAACATATAAACTGTTTGTGAGACGCTAAGACTTTTGGTGGAAGGGACATGTGCCGCCCACTCAGAAATAATAAATATTTTTACTTAGCGAAAAACTACAGTTAGTATATAGTCAGATGCAAGGAGTTGCGAAGTTACGAGGGGCGAGTGTGCCGGTGCAGGGCACATCGCTTTACATAAACGAAATAAACTAAGTTACTAACGCGAGTGCAAATAGAGACGGCACATCGCTCTGTAAAAGTTTCAGCACTTTGTTGAGTGTTATAATTAATTATTTAAACACGTGCCGCGTATCACAAGTGTAAGTTCCGGCCACCAAATAGCCTTCGTGTCAACTCGTCGTCGAATACGACAAATGTAAGTCAAAGTATCAAAAGTGGAACGTCAATTTCAAGACATCACACCTGGCCTACTCTACATATATCACCAGTGAATATCCTTTCTCACGGATTCCCGAGATATAAGTCCATTGTTCTACCGAAACCTGAACCCAACTAATCCGGAGCAAAATTGTCCATGAACCCTTATCCTTGGACAAAATTAAACAACCCCGACTATAAATCTTTCTTCATCGTATATACACCTTCATATTTTTTTATTATTCTTATAATTTAGAGTTTAAACATCTTCTTAAATGCCTGTTACTCCAGTCTTTGTTAAATTTAAGTACAAAATATTTGCACTCTTCCATGCCTTTAATTTATTAGGGTATTTTAGCATTGTATTGTTTTTGTGTAGAATGAGGACCTATATGTAACATAAATATTATACAGGCGGATTTAATTAGAAAAAAACATGTTTACATGTATTAAACGTTAGCGATGTTTTTTGTTTTATTTTCGTGTAAACATGTTTACAAACTTTAAAAAAAATTACAGAAGTATAAGATCTTCTTGGTGATGATCAAATATGTTACACAATTTGGTTTTCATTGGAAATAATGTGTAACATACAGAAATAGTATATATATATATATATATCATCATCATCATAGTACATTCACGAATTTAGGCCATTTGTTGACCTGTTTCGGCCTCAAGAGAAACACCATCCAGAAGTCTTTTGAGTGGACGTCCTGGTCTTCTTCTTCCTGCGTATATATATATATATATATATATATGGTATGATAAGAAAAATAAATGCCTGGACGGGATTCGAACCCGGATCTCTGAGTCTGTACCTCAGCGTGATATCCATTACACTACCAGGCGAATCCAATTCAAACACTTATTTTTCTTATATATATATTATATTCTCCATTATTACTAGATGTCGCGAGAACTCGGTCTTCACCGCCATCTAGTAGCTAACTGTAACAAGTAAGCAAATTAAAGAGAATATTTATTTTACTTTATAGCAGTGACGCTTTATCGATGTTATAATTAAATGTTTAACATTGAGCAATGCAAGCTTAATATGGTATGATAAGAAATATATATGTATCCATAGTAATTCTGCCCAACGGCAGGTCTTTCACTGCAATCATGGCATTTCCATGCTATGCCTGCAGCTTTACTAGGGAATTGTAGGTGTGGTAGCTTCCCATTGCTTTCCACACCGGTGAAGGGTGAAGATGATAATGATGATGGCCATATGATTTCGGGGATCATCTGGGCCTTAACGTTTTCCTGACATTTGTCTTACAGGTGAGGAAAAACCCCGATAAAAACCTCACCCAGAAAAACTGCCCCAACCGGGGATCAAACCCGGGCCCTCTGCGTGACAAGGAAGCACGCTACCTCGAGACCACAGCGGTGAACTATATATATATATATATATATATATTACTAACATTATTCAAAACAGTAAGACTGGAAGTGGCGGCTTGGAGGTCGACGTTTCTGGATTAATGTGTACGATTTATTCCCTGCAGTTGTACTAGCTACCCAATCGAGTTTCTTTTCTTTCGCTCCATTCCCTTCTGCTTAGCATGTAACGGTACGAATACATGTCATTGGACAATCCGAGGATATTTATGTTTAACAAAAACCGTGCTTATTTCTTGAAACGCATTTGTTCATACAATTATAAGAGCTAGACAATAAATGAAAGGATGCAGAAAAGAATCTCGTCGACAGAAATGGATGGATTACGGCGAAGTATGGGAATAACCAGGCTAAAACATATTAGAAATACATATATCGGGCAAGAGATGGATGCACAAGAAACTGTTATCGATAGGATAACAAAGAGAGCTTTACAGTGGTATGGACATGTACAACGGATGTCGGAAGACCAGTGGCCTAAACATGTGTTAGATTGGATGTACCAGGCAGAAGGAAGAGGGGTAGAAGTAGAAGAACATGGTATGAGGGAATATATGATGCCATGATGAAGAGGGGTATGGAAGAAGGACAATGGGAAGATAGGAATCTCTGGAAAGCAGGAATCAAGGGTGAACTGCTGTAAAGTGAAAATCCTAAAATCTTCCAATGTACACTATTGATGCTTAAGCACCTGCCACCTCTAGGTTTTCGGTGTAATACAGTAGGCGGTAGTGTGCACTTCGTTTGTTTCATTCAGAACTGTGGAGAACGCTTCAGAATTGAGCACCGAAAAAAAACTTCAGCACTGTTTTAATTTGCGCCGCGATCCTACCCTTTTATAACATGAGTTTGAAAGTTTTGAGTAACAATCTCAACAATCCTTTGCCCGGGCCCATAGAAGGCAAAGATTAATCCACCTTCCCTTTGTAAATTACGTAACATATAGTACTGAATGCTAAACAGTATTATAATCGTGGAAGCTAGAAGGAAAAGGGGGATTAATTTAGCTTGAGAAAGCTTTAGAATATATATTAATCCGAAACATGACTAGCTAGACAATTAGTAAACATACGTTAACTAAAAAAAAAACTTTTAATAAGAATCATGTGTCAGATAATACAAATAATTTAACAAAAATTCATCTTCTTGACCGTTGAAAGAAAATATATGAATGAAATAATATAAATTAACAAACTCGGCCATCATTAATTAAAAAAACAATAATAGTAATAATAATATTCAAATATACATACACTCACTCTCGAGTCTAGCCGAGGGCTAGGGTCCACAGTCCTGGTTGCCCTACCCTGGCTTACCGGACCGATGAAACAAAATAGCTCACTCGAGCTACAGTAAACCTGACCACGACGACACTTGATGATGATGACCCTGATACTAACTTTCACAGCTTATTTGAGGCTTTCGATGAAGAGGGGAAGTTGCGCAGTCACAAGCAGCGCAGAAGTAAAGGATGGGGAGGTACGTAGGAGAGAGGACAACGAAGACAGGAATTTGGCACTGTTCTATAACATCACTGTAGAGGGAAGACACGATGACGTAGTTGTTACGTACCGAAAAAGTGATTTCGGTACAAATTATTACAAATCTCGCTTTAAAATGGCTCCGTGTAAGATAAATAGGAAAAACCGTGAATGAAACATATTCAACTATTACGTATATAATTAACACATTTATACACTGTATCCTAATAAACAAATGTACCAAAGGGACACAAGATATAAAAATGAATTATGCATTTGAATGAATTATTGTAAATTAAGGTAAACAAATTGGAGAATAAGTATTTTTGAACTCCGCCTAAAAGTACAGCTAGTAACTGGAAGAGATAATTCTTCAAATCGTGTGGAAAAAGTGGTTACCATGGTAGAATAGCAAAGGAAAGTGGAGTAAGAATCATACTGATATACTTGTTTTGCAAAAAGTATCTAAAAAAGCAGTTGCAAGAACTGATAAAATTAACGAATTCCTCAGCTACTCGAGTTTTTTGACCGAATTTCCTGTTTTACAAAATATGTATTTTTTAACCTTTAAATGGATAAACTTAATTTCTTACATCAGGTTATTTAAATGTTTGGACTACAGAGAAAGCAAACCATTCACAACCGCAGTGCATTACCTATTTCATATTGTTGGATAACTTGATACAAATTTAAATAGATAGTTTTTCAATTGCGGTATTAAATATATTAAACAAAGGGACGAATTTCAATGACCAAACAAATTGAAAATATGCATGCATTTATGCCCTAAATAAAAGTTTTAAATATGACCTAAAAAGACAAAAATATTACCTTATAATTGAATGTTTTTTTTACCCATACCATATTAATTGTTCATTGATATAGAGTTTCACTTGTAACATAAGAAAAAGAAAAACTTCATCTATTGTCCAGTGCAAACATTTGCTACCTGTTAACAGAAACCTTCGAAACAAGTGAACTGTGAAACTGACGATTTTTATACAGATACAATGTTGGTTATTTCCAATCGCCTGATGACTTGGCTATTAATAAACCCAAAATGTGACCAAAATGTGACTTTATCATAGAAATAACCAGAAATATGATCAAAGATCTGAAAAAGTGAGAAATATGACTTTTAAAACTCAATAAAACAACTTAAACTTAATAATAAGGCATATATAAATGTTTTTACTTACTTGAAGCTTAGAATATAGGCTTTGGTAAAAATATGACACGTCATAGGAATCCGCCCCTTATATTAAACCATTGTATCTAATAGGATATGTTAGCAATTTAAGGGTTATGGTAATTAAAGTTTATGATATATTATAGAAACATTGCGACAGTACAACATAGCTGCTGTTAGAGCGATTTTTAATTTGTTTTGAAGGTAAACCCCCACTTCTAATAGTCAGATTTCGCTGACTTTTGGATCATATCTTCATCGTTTTATTCCAGCAATATACTATTTAGAAGAAAAACATTTTAAAGAATTAAAAGAAAATTTTAATATAAAACCCATAACAAGATATGTTGACGATGACCTAATGATTTATGATAATGCTCATCTTCAGCACGTATTACGAATGAATGAACAGCGCATACCAAGAAGAATGTATAATTATAACCAAAAGGGAAGACCATTGAAGAGATGGAAGGACCAATTCGACCTATAATGAGATCGGAACAGGCCATTGGGCTTAATCCTTGTTGTTGATGATGATGATAATTCAATAGAGAAATGTATTGTGATAGAACTAAATAGGTGCATGAAAAAATAAAATTCACATCAGCAAAAGCGGAAGATAATAATTCAATAAATTAATAAATTACTTGGATCTTATCCTAACAAAAAATGTATATAGCAATAGTTTGGTCATCGGTATATATAAATATATATAGGCTTTAGGACAGGACACAATACAAATACTGCTCTACTAAATATATGTGAAGACATACGCGAAGCATCTGATAATCGCAAAACTTACTATTCTTACACTACTTGACTTTAGTAAAGCATTTGACACGGTAGACTTGGACTTATTGTTGCTTAAACTAAAAACCCTCTCACTTTCTGACAGTGTCACGCAATGGTTCAACTCCTACCTTCGTGAGCGCCAGCAATATGTTGTAGGAAATTCTACATTACGCTCTTCTTGGACCTACCGTAAAGCTGGAGTTCCACAGGGCTCGGTGCTCGGCCCATTGCTTTTTTCAATCTATATAAACGACATTTCTGACTCCCTAAAACATTGCAAACATCATTTATTTGCGGACGACATGCAGATCTACCTTCACTCAGACAAATATTCTTTAAATGACGCGGTAACCAAAATTAACGAGGACCTTGACTCGCTAACGGCGTGGACAGTGAAATATGGACTTGAATTAAATCCTAGAAAGACACAAGCAATCATTATGGGCCATCAGAGACTATTATCCTCAATTAACACAAATGCAGTATTACATGTGTCACTTAACGGGGTTCAGATCCCTTATAGTGAGACAGTAAAAAATCTAGGAGTGTTTATGGATAAACATTTAATTTGGAATAAACAAATAAATAACATTTGCAAAACTATCTTCTCAATAATACACTCATTAAATCGTATAAGAAATTGTTTACCGTTTTCTCTAAGAAAAATGCTAGTAGAAACACTCGCAATGCCCCATTTTGATTATTGTGATACTCTTTTTACTGAACTAAATACTGTTCTTACCCAAAGACTTCAACGTGTTCACAATTCTTGCATACGTTTTATTTGTGGTATACGTAGATTTGATCACGTTACACCATCCCTGGAACAATTGTCATGGCTTCGTCTTCAAGATCGTAGAACCATCCATTCCCTATGCCTACTCTATAACATATTACACACATCTTTACCTTATTATTTATCACACCGCTTCACTAAACTCTCTGATACACATAACTTAGATACCCGATCCCTTGAGCACAGTGTCCTTTATATCCCTCCTCATCATACTACCTATTATTCGAAATCTTTTACAGTTTCTCTTGCTAGAACATGGAATTCACTTCCACCCTATGTCAGAGACTGCCAAACTTTACCATCTTTCAGAAATAAATTGAAAATAAAATCACTAACAGAAACATCTCACTAATACTACTTTTTAAGAATTAATAATGCGTTTTTGCATTATTTAATAAAAATAGACTTAGGATTTGTTAATATATTTACCTAATGCCTTGTATAAAAAGCGCAGATTAATTCATTGTAGTGTTTTTTTTCTCTTCTTTTTATGCATAGTAGATTCGAGCTGTTATTCCTTTTTTATTCATTGTATCATTAATTTAATTTTAATTGTATTTAGTTTCATTCTATTATTAGACATTAATTTCATTATTATTCAATATGACAGATAATGAATTGTTCAATAACTATTATTGTAACTTTTTTTGTATTCATATGTAACATGTTTGTCCTGTGTAATATGACTACTATTGTAATTTTTTTGTATTCATGTGTAACATATGTTTGTCCTGTTTTATATGACTATTATTGTATTTTTTTTGTATTCATGTGTAACATATGCTTGTTCTGGTGAGTGGAAGAGAAGGCCACATGGCCTTAACTCCACCAGGCTAAATAAATAAATAAAAATAAATAAATAAATAAATAAATATATATATATATATATATATATATTCAAAAAATGTATATAACAATACTTTGGTTATCGATATATATATATATATATGTATATATATATAACCTACGAGCAACACAATCGCTGTCCATAGTACATCCAGACACCTCCACAACAAAAAAATTAGAACTTCTAACAGCATATTCAACAGAATGATGAAATTACCTCTTACCTAAGAAATTTATAATTAGGAATTAATTTATATAAAAGTCTGGCTTTTAAAAATGGGTATAATTAAGAAATGATTAATTAATTTATTGTAAAACAAAAGAAAAAGGAACTAACAAATATAACACAATTAAGTAGAGAAATTGGTAAAAGTAATAATAACTGGATATCATTAACATATACAGGCATAGAAACTCAAAAGCTAGCAAAAATCTTAGAAAAAGTGATAAAAACATAAAAATTATCTAGGGAACAAATAACAAACTAAATAATATAATTTTAAATATAATAGAGGAAACAAACGTGTATAAAAGTAAAGTTTATAAATTGAAATGCAATAGCTGTGACTATTTAACTCATGCCTCAAATGGAAATCAATGGCCAATCACATTTCAATTAAATTTGATTTACAACCAATCACAGTCGTTCTTCACCTCGATTTTATCAATTTAATTTATCACTTTACAATCAAGCTCCTCTTTTTTAAACATTCTGAATAGGTCAGACCATTATTTTGCAGTGACTGACTCTCTAAGAAATACGTTGAATATAACAATTTATATATTAAGATGTGAGAATTCTAGAATTCATGTGGCTACTAGATTATGTATATATATATATTAATATATATATATATATATATATATATACGTTATTATCTGGGAAATAATTCGTTAAGAACGTGCAAACAGTGGTTTCTCTTTTTTTTTGGTATAATCAATTGCTACAAATATTTGTATATTATATCCCGCAGGCACTAACTGGTTACATTCGTGCACTATATATATATATATATATATATAGTGTACCAGTTAGTGCCTGCGGGATATAATATAAAAATATTTGTAGCAATCGATTATACCAAAAAAAAGAGAAACCACTGTTTGCACGTTCTTAAACGTATTATTTCCCAGATAATAACGTTCGAGAAAAATATAATTAACATATTTACATCATAGGACATCAGAAATTAATTAATATACAGTTTGGTGTGTTTCATTTTCTTTCTCCACTAGGGAGAAAATTTTACAATATTGTGATCCCTTGGTAATAAATAAAATTATCTGTTTACAGCGATGAACAAGTGAAACATAACAAACGTTTCTCATTTGTATTCAAACATCGCCGTTTACATTAAATATATAAAAATTTGAAATAACTATATTTAAATAATTATTTGTGAGTAAACAGCTTAATTTTATTCGTTAAATAGTCCTAACAAATGTCACTCTTGATTTCCAAATTCTCTAGATAAATTCACTCCTCACTTCGTGAGTCGTGAATTTATCGATAATTTGGAAATCACTTGTGGCATTACTTACGACAAATTTTATATTTGATGATCTACTAGAAACTTCACTACAAGATTTAATGAACATTTTAGGGATTTCGTGAATAATGAGGGCAGATCAAGTTTTTCTAAACACATCGTAGAAGCAGGACACCAATTTAGAACAATATACAATGTATTATCGATCTTGCATAGAGAAAACGATACATAAAAAATCAACACAAAAATGGCGGTATGGGAGTAGAATCTGGTGTGTCGAACCTGGAAGACGACCTACAACTTACGTAACACCGTGGAGTAGACTTTCATTGCACTCATTTCCATAATACTGGGATAGCGCAATAAAACTTTCAGGCCGCGGTGCTCAGGGCAGTCGCCCTCCTAGTCTAAATAAAGAACTAAAGACATAAGGACTTCTCTTCCATTCAACCAGCCAAACATGCAATATACAAATTACAATTACACATAAAATAAAGTTACATATTAAGGTATAAACCTGAAATATTAAATTTCCCTAAAATATAAACTATTACTTCGTTTTATGCGCTGGACATAGTCAGTTACTATGTAATTTATATTAAAATTCGCGGGTTCTAACCCAGCCGCGTCGATTGGTTTATAACGCATACAGTTTCAGTAGAGCTTCCTTCGAAAGGAAAATAAACCGTGAAACCCGTTTCATAGATTTACGTACTTAAAAAAATCAAGTCTGAAGTAGGGTTCATCTGACAGGAAGAGGACACGCTCTGTATGTCACCAAATTAAATCAATTTTTGTTTAAAATCATATCTGGTTAGAGAGCTAATGTCTGCTCATTTTGAAGATATCTGCAATTATTTGTAACTTTGTAAGTTCCTTTAGCTTCCTATTAAAGGACGTATGTGCTGTGTGACGGTGTAGCTTATGTGGATGGACTATTACGTAGGTTTTCGCGTTAGAATCATGGTCAGTTCTATTTTTTAATGCTTGGTATTATTCTTATTCTTCTTCTTATTATTATTATTATCATCATCATCATCATCTTCAAGGTATGGGCCTGTTGGCCCATTCTGCTCCCCGGCGCACTACATGCCGCAGGCCGTCTTTCCAACGACGTTTTGCTATATTGCTTTGGGGAGTTCGAGTTTTTTTTATAATTCCTCGTAGCAGGTAACCGGCCTGCTGCCGAGTAGTTCAATGGTGGGGCTGCCACCTCATAGCATTTGAACATGCTTCCATCTGTACAAACCCCAGGTGGAAGGCTGCCTCTTCCGCTTGTCTCGCCTTTATTGAAGCTTGTTCTTTTTGCCGATCCAACCGTTGAGGTCTTCACCCGTATCCCTGGGCAAGGGCCCTCGTTATACCCCGGGAGATTGGGTCCTTGACAGAACTTAGTCACTAAGATTCTTAGTGTTCACCCCCGCGACGGGAACGCGCCTGTCAAGAATTACCCAGCTGTATACAGTTCCGGCTTATGCCTCCTGTACACACTGGGCCGGGTTAATAGCCTCGTCTAAAACCAAGGCTAAAGGCATTATTATTATTATTATTATTATTATTATTATTATTATTATTATTATTATTATTATTATTATTATTTATTATTTATCAATACTTTCATTTATATTGCAAACTTTCTATTTCCGTTTGTATATGATAAAATAATAGATCTACTTAGGTTACGCATCGTTCTACTTGTCGCATTAATATCTATGCATACACAAATATTTCGCTATTTATCCTTTACAAAAGAATATTCGTTAATTAGTAATTTGTTTAAAATATGAAGTGCTTAATACAATGAAAAATGTGATATACGCAAATCAATTATTAATGCAATATTAATCATTATTTAAAAAAAGACCCACCAGGATTGGAAACCGGAATGTCTACGTGACAGTCCAGCGTCTATATAAATGAACTACTCCGTCACAAGGTGCATAGATAGTTATTTTAATAGGTACTTGAAAGAATTATGATACAAGTATTTGCAAATATTTCCAAACCGAGGTGTCATTAGCCCTCCTAAACCAGGTATAATTTGTGACAGTCCAGCGTCTATATAAATGAACTACTCCGTCACAAGGTGCATAGATAGTTATTTTAATAGGTACTTGAAAGAATTATGATACAAGTATTTGCAAATATTTCCAAACCGAGGTGTCATTAGCCCTCCTAAACCAGGTATAATTTGTGACAGTCCAGCGTCTATATAAATGAACTACTCCGTCACAAGGTGCATAGATAGTTATTTTAATAGGTACTTGAAAGAATTATGATACAAGTATTTGCAAATATTTCCAAACCGAGGTGTCATTAGCCCTCCTAAACCAGGTATAATTTGTGACAGTCCAGCGTCTATATAAATGAACTACTCCGTCACAAGGTGCATAGATAGTTATTTTAATAGGTACTTGAAAGAATTATGATACAAGTATTTGCAAATATTTCCAAACCGAGGTGTCATTAGCCCTCCTAAACCAGGTATAATTTGTGACAGTCCAGCGTCTATATAAATGAACTACTCCGTCACAAGGTGCATAGATAGTTATTTTAATAGGTACTTGAAAGAATTATGATACAAGTATTTGCAAATATTTCCAAACCGAGGTGTCATTAGCCCTCCTAAACCAGGTATAATTTGTGACAGTCCAGCGTCTATATAAATGAACTACTCCGTCACAAGGTGCATAGATAGTTATTTTAATAGGTACTTGAAAGAATTATGATACAAGTATTTGCAAATATTTCCAAACCGAGGTGTCATTAGCCCTCCTAAACCAGGTATAATTTGTGACAGTCCAGCGTCTATATAAATGAACTACTCCGTCACAAGGTGCATAGATAGTTATTTTAATAGGTACTTGAAAGAATTATGATACAAGTATTTGCAAATATTTCCAAACCGAGGTGTCATTAGCCCTCCTAAACCAGGTATAATTTGTGACAGTCCAGCGTCTATATAAATGAACTACTCCGTCACAAGGTGCATAGATAGTTATTTTAATAGGTACTTGAAAGAATTATGATACAAGTATTTGCAAATATTTCCAAACCGAGGTGTCATTAGCCCTCCTAAACCAGGTATAATTTGTGACAGTCCAGCGTCTATATAAATGAATACTCCGTCACAAGGTGCATAGATAGTTATTTTAATAGGTACTTGAAAGAATTATGATACAAGTATTTGCAAATATTTCCAAACCGAGGTGTCATTAGCCCTCCTAAACCAGGTTATAATTTGTGACAGTCCAGCGTCTATATAAAATGAACTACTCCGTCACAAGGTGCATAGATAGTTATTTTAATAGGTACTTGAAAGAATTATGATACAAGTATTTGCAAATATTTCCAAACCGAGGTGTCATTAGCCCTCCTAAACCAGGTATAATTTGTGACAGTCCAGCGTCTATATAAATGAACTACTCCGTCACAAGGTGCATAGATAGTTATTTTAATAGGTACTTGAAAGAATTATGATACAAGTATTTGCAAATATTTCCAAACCGAGGTGTCATTAGCCCTCCTAAACCAGGTATAATTTTAAACAGTAAGTCTTGTTCTTTAATCTCACAAAATGTTATTTATTTTCGTGACATACAGTGCATGTCCTCTCCTTGTGAGTAAAATCTATCGGCACTTTTACTCCCCTATTTTGAACTGCAATGCTAATGATCTAAGATCTTAAAGACCTTCATTAACTATAAATGCATGGTACTTGGTATAGTCGGGAGGCGAACACCATACCTTTGACGTGCAGCCATACACGCTAACCGTTATACCAGCCAGATATGCAGTCAAAGGTAATTGATAGAAGGGCAATAATATTCATATATACTAAAAAATTGGATGTATTATAAATCCATATAAATAAAGATCTAGTTCACGCTATTTTATAATCAGAATTATATTCAGGCCTTGGACATTGCACCAAATACCTGGTTAGGAAAGATAACTTTATCATGGTTATCGAACAGGGCTGTTAACTGCGCCCCAATAAACCAACAACCTCTTTTTTTTAACCGCATAATTCAACTCTTTTCAATCTCACACAAACAGAAAAAAATATTAATGTATATTTTCTTCCTTTATTCATCCCATGATAGAGTTTCCCAAGTACGCTAACAGCCATGAAATTCATGACGTAAGAAGTTAAGGATTTTGGAGTGAGGCAGAGGTGAAGAAAGTTAAAATGCTTTCAGTGGCGGATCAAACTCAGAATCTATACTTATCAAATTCATTTCTTTTATTATTTTATATTACACAATTGAGGCTATATTTTTTTATTATTAAATGTGTATACAGTACTTTTTTATTTTTGCATTTTTATACTCTGTCTTCCTCACCTATTTCTTTATTAATTCATATATCTTATTTTGTATTTTTTATTTTTGTGAAGCTTTTCGAAAATTTTATTTTATCTTCAAGACTTTTGATGTCTACAAAAGATGAAATAAAATTTTCGTAAAGCTTCACAAAAAATAAGATATATGAAATAATAAAGAAATATTGAGGAAGACGGAGTACAAAAGTACAAAAATAAAAATAAAAAGTATATACATTTTATAATAGAAAACTCAGAATATCTTGAAATTAGATAACTTTAAAAAATGGTTATTTTTAAGTAATTGTTTTTAAAGGCGTAAAAATCCGAATATGTCTACATCCATCCATCCATAGTAATTCTGCCCGAGGGCAGATCTCTCACTGCAATCATAGCATTTTAATGCTATGCTTTGCAGCTTTACTAGGGAATTGTATGTGTGGTAGCTTCCCGTTGCTTTCCACGCCGGTGAAGGATGATAAAGATAAGGAAGATGATGGCCATATGATTTCGGGGACCGTTTGGGCCTTAAAGTTTTCCTGACATTTGTCTTACAGGTGAGGAAAAACCCCGATAAAAACCTCACCCAGAAAAACTGCCCCGACCGGGGGTCGAACCCGGGCCCGCTGCGTGACAAGGCAGCACGCTACCTCGAGACCACAGCGGTGGACAATATGACTACCTTTGGAAATATTTAAAACAATAAACGTTCTATCTGTGATGGCAGCCGTCCTTTGGAAGGATAGTAAAACCGTGTATCTCATATCGTAGATTTACGTCATGTAAAAGAACCTCTAGTCCCACGCCGTAGCAGAGTGGTTAAGGCAATAAGCCTTGGCGCTGATTTCCCCATAGGGAAAGAAATTTTCTCATGGAATTTCGGTCAGTATGGACCGGTGCCAACCCAGCATCGTGAGGCATTTGGGTAGCTACAATAATTAGCGACTCTAGATTTATAAGACCAGCTATAGCGGCTAGGGGATCCGACATGCTGACCAGATGTCACTCCTACACTGGCTCGATAATCGTCTACCTTTGTGATTAACACATGTGGATATCAGGCCAGCAGCCGGCTGGTAGGCCAAGGGCTTCTAGGCCTGTTGCGCTTGGATTTTTTTAACAACCTCTAGCCTGTAATAAGAAGCCTCTGAAGAAAATATGTCAGCCCTTTCAGTCAAGATTTGAATTACTATGTTAATGCATCCTAGTTGTTTAGTAAAGAATATTAAGATTAGGATGGTACAAAGTATTTAATTTATTTAAGAAGACATTACATCTTTTAACATTAAGGTATAGGATTCGACTATAAAAATTTAATTTTAATAATAAAAAACTCATCTTTTTTGTTTTCGTTACATTTATTCATGGGTATTAGATATAGGTCTAATCCTATCAAAATACAGTATATAGGCTCTAAATATAGGACCGTTAGATGGAAGCCATCCTCAGGTCGGCAAATTGATTATAATACTATAGCATTCAGGGTTCCTAGATACATATCCTCCTCCTTCTGCTGATGTTGAGACTAAACCCGAAAGGGCTACAGAGAATTAATATACAGTAAAACTTGTTCAAAGCGGAATCGCATGGGGCCATTTTTTCTACATTAGACAACATTCCGCATTATAAAAGATTAACCAATCTTAGATTATAGAGCACCGTATATGTCTTTTTATGTACCTTGGATTAATATTGTAGTTCCGCTGCCGTTGGAAAGTGAAATATAGTATGTACGAGCGACTTCGACGGTAACGCGCGAAAAAAACAGTCCTGTTTCGTCAGCGTTAAAAATATCTCTTAGGCGCGTGTCCTGAAATTAAAGTATGGAGTTTCGGTTTCAGCTCACTAACTATATTTTCGTCCACTTCCTTTCATTTCCTGCAAATTTCATTCCACACTACATTGTGTCGTCTTTTAAAACTGTCCAACCTGAAGATGTCTTGAAATCGTTATTCCCTAGAGATATAGCGACAGCTAAAGCTTGATTTTGGAGCATCGGTCTGGAAATTTGGAGATTTTTTGATCATGGACACACCTCGTTGATTTCTTCAGTTTTTTTTTTTTTTCCTCTTCATTTGACCATTTCCTTGAATCCACTCATTCGTTATTTTTTCTTTGTGTTCTAAAATATCATAAACTTGGGGTTTCCCAAATTTAAATTTAGTCATTATTTCGCGTACTGAGAGTCTGTTTTTTATCTTCAATCATTTTCACTTTTTCGTTTAATGACAATGATACGTACGATTTAGCCATCTTTATTCCGTAAATTCAATACGCTACCTGTGAAAGATATGTACACAATCAGTCTCAGATCTTAAACTAATTTAAGATTTTACACTACATTGGTTATTTGTCATCATCATCATCAACAACAAGGATTAGGCCCAATGGCCTGTTCCGATCTCATTATAGGTCGAATTGGTCCTTCCATCTCTTAAATGGTCTTCCCAACGTTCTTCTCCCTTTTTGTTTATAATTATACATTCTTTTTGGTATGCGCTGTTCATTCATGCGTAATACGTGCTAGAGATAAGCATTTTGGTAATATGTTATTCTTTCTCAGAGATTAAATATATTAATTGTGTTCTTATATCTTCGTTTTTCTTTTTATCGATCCTTTGGTATCCTGCTATTGCTCTCAACATCTTCATTTCACCAGCCTCTATTTATTTACTATCTGCCTTTGTTAATGTCCAGGTTTCACAACTATATATAAGAGATGGAACTGCCAATACTTTGTAAAACTTCAAAATAGTTTCTTTTCTTTGTAAGGCAGATATTACACGCCAAATATTTGTTAAACGAACCTGTATTTCTCAAAACGGGTGTGCAGTGAGGCTGAAAGAAATTTCCAGATACAGGTAGAAACTCTACTTCGCCCGGTGCGGGCGGCAGGAATCATCACTTATTGTTAATTCGCCTAACAGGAATTCAATTAAGTGAAAACTAATTTATCTCTCTCTCTCTCTCTCATTCTCTCTCTCTCTCTCTCTCTTTTTCCGCTTATAAACATTTTTTCATGAATTGTGTAGAAGTATCCTTCCGTTTCCGCTTTGGACAGATTCCGTTTTATACAAAATAAATACACGTAAAATTACTATTGTTTTGCCGGGACCAATACATTTTTTCACATTGGACAGATTTCCGCATTATTCACGTTCCGGATTAAACAAGTTTTACTGTGTTACAAAATTGAGACAAACCTACAAGGTAACAAATTTATATTATATTTTTAATATTGTGATAATAATTTTAGCTGATCTGTAACACTGTTGAAGTTTTTTTCTAGACAAGCTGTCGGTAGTCTATAGTTAGCAAAAGTAGAGAGAAACATTTGCACCTGAGTAAGGATTTGAACCGCAGATCTGAAGCTTCACACGGTGGCGCTATACCTATGAGATATTTAGACGTCTCCCTGTGCAAACACAAATTAAAAGAAGAGGAATTTGTGCTTGCTCTGGAATGTGTGATTAAGTAGCCCAATTATAGAGTACGAGGTCTTGATTTCAAATCCCAGATAAGGTGCACATTTGTATCTCTAATTGCATTAACTCTATTGATAACTAACTCACAGACACTATCGAAGATTCATGACCTCAAAGACAAATATCACCATACATCACTATCGTAACCCATTCACTTCAGGTATAAATACTCAATATATTTCCCCCAAAACCGTATTTAACTCACCGTAAATTACATTGTATTTTCAGACATTTAAAACGAACAAAAGATAATGGTATTTGAGATCTCTACTATTCGTAAATGTTAACAAAACATTACTGTCCAAGAGACGCATAAAAATTGCCAAATATGTAACAGACAGAGTTAAGCGAGTGTACCTCGTCTTCTGAGCTGAAGGTCATTTAACTGCCGGCGAGTCTACCTCGTCTTGTGAGGCGAATGGGTTAAGCTTTTGTATTCCAATTATCCTCTGTATAATTTACCGCCCTGAAATCATGGCTAATGTTGTTATCTCCCTTATTCTTGGCCTACAAAACTCATATGGTGTGTTAGAAATTTATATATCAAGAATGAATTGTCCCAAAAAGAAAAAGTGATAATGTTTATCTAATCTATCAATCAATACAGCTTCATTTTGAAGCTAATAGGTTTGATGGGGATACTGTGATCCTTATTGTAAAAAAAAAGTTAATTTTAGGTCGCTCCATGACGTAAGCAGTTAGATGCTCACTTCTCACCCCTGGGATCTCGAGTTCGAATCTCGGTCACTCCATGTAGATTTCGTGGTGGTTGAAACAGAGTTTGGGCAGGTTTTTCTCGAGGTTTCTTCCCTTTTCCCCTAACATGAATTTAATTTCACAATTTCTCCATGCTCGCCTCATACGTTTCGTTTGACACTGTGATAGGCGTGATCGGCCGCCACTCTTGTCGTTATAAATATAAGGACTTCATACCATTTCATCCCTCGACCCTACCCTCAGATCAACACGAATTTAGGATATTATTTAATATGCATTTGGATTATCAACTACGTTTCCGTTTGGCTCTCTTCCGATTAAAAAATTGATTCATTGGTATGTTAATCATTTTTTGGTCCTTTTAAATTTGTTTTGCCAAATGGTATGTACTGTAAAGCTGTTTTAAGTAAGCCGTTGTTTATACGTAGATCTGTTGTTTCGTAGTTCATTCATTAAAAGCGCCATTGCATACAGTACAGCAACTTTATCATAAGTAATGCCACGAGTGATTTCCAAATTATCGATAAATTCGTGACTCACGAAGTAAAGAGTGAATTTATCTAGAGAATTTGGAAATCAAGAGTGGCATTTGCTAGGACTATTTAACGAATAAAATTAAGCTGTTTACTCACAAATCATTGTTTAACTATAGTTATTTTAAAATATTTATATATTTAATGTAAACGGCGATGTTTGAAAACAAATCAGAAATGTGAGGTTATGTTCATTCACTGCTGCTTGATCATATTATTTATTGCCAAATAAGATCGCAATATTGTGAGAATGTACCCAAGTGGAGAAATAATTAAACACATCAAACTATATATCATAATCAACATTACGGGTTATTCATTTATTTTTTAGTAAACAACTCAGTAAAATCAAGAAATATTTTCATTATTTGCTATATTCAATGTATTTGTTAGAGAAAAATAATGCTTTGACCTGTTCAGAACATTGAAAAGTAGGAGATTTCTTTATCACAAAGGCAGGACCTGATAAACAGAAATCGATAAAGAGCGAGGTGAAACACGACTGTCATTGGTTGTAAAACAACATTCATTAAAACGTGATTGGCCATTGACTAGCATCTGTGGCATGAGTTAAATAGTCATACACAATAACAAAACATCTTGAATTCCCCCACAAATTAAAGAATAACTAGGCCGATAGAGTAAAGGAGATTAGCTACGAATATCAGCATTGTCTTCTTGAAATCAGTCATAGACTAATTTATTGTTGAAAGCGTAAGACGATAATTATAAAGTTTTAAAGAAATGAATTAACTTTTTTTGGTAAATTATCAGTTTTAACAATTTCTCGTGTTATAATTGTGAATCGAACACATTATGAAATTATTTTAATTTCATTAGTAGCGATGTAGATATAGGCCTACCTAAATCTATAAATGTCGTCAACAATATACTACTTAATTTTTGCATTCAATTAATCGATTTCTAATTATTACAAAATAAAAATGAAGCAATGTATCTTAGTGACTATTTATCTCATAGACCGATAATTTTGCCTCTTCCTATTCGTAATGAGAGATATTCCGATTGAGGGTCTTTCCACTTTTCAGCGGTTGCCCTTTTACCAGCCGGCTGCTGGCCCTTCACATCCACATGTGTCAATCACAGAGGTAGATGATCAACAGCCAGTATAGGGGTGACATGTGGTTAGCATGTCGAGTCCCCCAGCCGTTATAGCTGGTTCCTAAACCTGGAGCCGCTACTTTTTGTAGCTACCAAATTGTCTCACGATGCTGGGTGGGCACCGGTCCCATACTGGCCGAAATACCATGAGAAAATTTCTTCCCCCATGGAGACTCGAACCAGCGCAAGTCCCGTTGCTCTGCGTCAAGGCTTCCTACCTTAAGCGCTCGGCTACGGCGCGGGACGTAATGAGAGATATAACTCCGCAAATTAACGTCTTTGACAAGGATATCGATTCAATAATGCACGATCGATATGCTACAGCATGAAAAGCCAAAAGAAAACAACTTCAAAAATTATAAAAAAAAAAAAGGCTAGTTCTGTTGCTCTAAAAATGTATTAAATGTTGTATAATGAATCTGCATTATTGTTAATAGTTATTTCTAATTAAATAATCTGTTATTGATTTTCCCCAAGCCCAAAGATATTTAACAGTAAAGATATGCTATTTATAACTATACAGCCGGCTTAGATATCGCCCGGAAGTTAGATCGGAATACATAGCCTCACATTTGGTAAATATTAAACGTTACAATAATTTTTACCTTCTGATGTTGTATAAACCCTGAATGGTCAGTCCAAATCCAATGCAAAATTGAATTTTTCATTACAAAAAATCGCAACCACTTGTTAGATAAATATATGGTCACAGATAGAAATGCATTATATAATGGAAATGGACAGCTAATGACAAATGAGGGAAATTTTGAGGAAGTGGCTGAATTCAAATACCTAGGAACAATAATCAAAAATAGAAATAAGATGCACAAAGAAATTAACGTAGGCTCAATTCTGGAAATGCATGCTATTATGCATTGCAGAGACTCTTGATGTCCCAACTACTTTCAAAAAAACGTTAAGCTGAAAATATACAAAACTATTATTCTACCAGTTATATTATATGGGTGCGAAACATGGACTCTTACTTTAAGGGAGGAAATGAGATTACGAGTATTTGAGAATAAAGTTCTTAGGAAAATTTTTGGACCAAAGAGAGATGAACAGACAGGTGAATGGAGAAGACTACATAACAATGAAGTACGGTACATGATCTTTATAGGAAGCCAGATATAATAAGAACAGTTAAGTCTCATAGACTGCGATGGGCAGGACATGTTGCGCGTATGGGGAATGAAAGACGTGCATGGAAACTTCTTGTAGGAAAGCCAGAAGGAAAACGCCCAGTTGGTAGACCAAGAATGAGGTGGGAGAACAACACTAACTATGATTTGAGGGAAGTAAATTATACAGGGAATGATTGGAAAGCATTGGCTCAGGATAGGGATGTATGGATAGCTTATGTCCGCGCGGCCATGAACCTACGGGTTCGATAGTGCCAGTGAGTAAGTAGGTAAGTACTTGTTAGATTAATGTTGATAATTCCGCTAATTGAGAGAATTATCACTAAGTTATATTGTTTTATTTCTATTTTGTATATTTCCGCAAAGTTACTCCTAACTCCATTAATTATTACTTCATTCCTCTTTTTATCCAATAATCCATGCTGTCCTTAAGAATTGCATTTCGGGAGATATTATTTTTTGCTTATTTTTTGTGATTGCCCAAGCCTCTGATCCACACAATAGAGTTGAGACTGATATAATTCGAGTACCGTTTATTGCTTTATTTTGTGAGGACCTTATTTTAGTTTTACGAATACGTTGGGATGTAGCTAAATTATATTTTGTGTATCAAATGTTTAGAGCCTGGAGTGCGCTTATTGACTGTGTAAGTTAATCCGCCACTGAATACACTAAATTTGTGGCGTGCGAGTGAACTGGGCAACCCCCTTCCCTAAAAACACTCCAACTCTCTGTTCGCATGCAACGTCATTTTTACAACCCATATAAGCTGCCATATAACATCAACCAGGGAATAAAACTGCAACATTCTCCATACACCCCTTATTCTCATCCCTCTATACACCCCCACTCTTTTAAAATACTGTGATCTCTTTATATAGCCAAAGACATAAATTGGATGGTTTTTGTCTATCTTCTATCTCACCACCCCCTCTTCTTTTTTGCAATATAAGTTCCTCATATATTGTTGAAGGAAAACCTATAGAAAACCATCTCCACTTCTCCCCTATATCGTCCATAGCCCCACTCTGTCTACACATCATAGTAAATTTGCAGACATCCCTTAAATAATATTAGAAAAATTGTGAAATGCCTGGAGCTGCAGTTTTCATGCATATGGGTGAACTCTGTCTTCTTCAAAAGGAGGTTTCCCCATTTTCTTGACTTAGGTTTCGTATATTGCGATCGTGTTTGGTTACTGCCCTCAGGTGAGGGTGCATAGACATGAATGAAATTGCATTTTTCGACAGTACCACTAAATCTGCATGTTGGTTATGTGATAAATGTACCGGATTTTGAAGAAAATCCCTTTTTTATACTATATCACATGACACGAAATTATTTATATAAGAGTTTGTAAATTTTTTAATAGACCTGCTTAAGATTGCGAAGTTTAAACGTCCTTTTTTTTTTAAATATGTTTTCCCCTTCTGCAGCAAAGTCGGCCTTTATTATCCTTTTCTTGACAACACTATTTGACATAAATATTATTTTGCGTTATTGCATAGGTACTGTCTCATAGGTAGGCCCAAGCATTTTTAACAACATTTTATTTTAAATATTTTCTGACAGAAATTAAAATGGACTACTCTTCGAAGTAGAGATCTACATATTCTAGGTCTTTCAGCAAGGTTTATTATTTTTTTAATGTGGCTCGAATGGGGAATGAAACAGGGACATGGAAGCTTCTTGTATGAAAACCAGAGGGGAAATACCCAGTTGGTATACCAATAATGAGGTGAGAGAATAATATTAACCATGATTAGAGAGAAGTACATTATACAGGGGATGATTGGAAAACATTGGTTCAGGGTAGGGATGTATGGAGAGCTTATGTTTAGGCGGCCATGGTCCTAGGGATTCGATAAAGCCAGTGAGTTAGTTCATTAGTTCATGATGATGGCGAGTACTGTTCTGGTATTTTTCATCCTATGGCCTGTTTTAGCTCAAAACCAATGAAAAGAAAATAAAAGAAATAAACATTTTATCAATTTCATAAGGGAAAATTGACAATAATGCAGGAGCCTATTGTGAATTTTATTAAAAAATAGTAAAGGATTTTTTTTTAATTTCACGTTTCCTGAGCTGTCTCAAATTCAGACCAATCCTCAACATAATTTTAAAAATATACACCAATAAATTTCTGTACAAATATATGTACATATGTATGTATGTATGTATGTATGTATGTATGTATGTATGTATGTATGTATGTATGTATGTGTGTGTGTATATATATAGATGTTATAACTATATTTTTGACATTTTGGAATGAAGGCAGTTATGATATAAAAAGAAAAATTAATGTTTGAGTTGGGATTTGAACCCGATTCTCTAAACTCTGTACGTTTAGCGCTCTAACCAACTGAGCTACTCAAGTATTCCAACACAAACATACGTTTTTCTTATATAAATAGTATTCTCAATTCACACAAGAGGTAGCGGGAAGTCGTTCCAACTGACATCTAGTGGCCAACATAACAGTTAAGCAATTTTTTTTCCTTCATTGCCAAATGTAAAAAATATATTTATAATATCTAAATATACAAGGCGTTACTGCTATAAAGTAAATATTCTCTTTAAAAAAATTGCTTAACTGTTATGTTGGCCACTAGATGTCAGTTGGTACTACTTCCCGCTACCTCTTGTGTGAATTGACAATACTGCATATATAAGAAAAATGTATGTTTGTGTTGGAATACTTGAGTAGCTCAGTTGGTTAGATCGCTAAACGTACAGATTTTAGAGACTCGGGTTTAAATCCCGACTGAAGCATTCATTTTTGTTTTCATATCATATATATATATATATATATATATTATTTTGAGAAAACTGTTCATTTGCCATCCGAAATCTATAAGTTATTCTGATTATATTCACCACAAGGAATCTTGAAATCTGTGCACTTATATTACTTCCATCCTGTATTGTTGTACAATAATTGAATTTGATGCAAGATAATTTATTAGTTACGAAATGCATCCGTATAATTTAATATTCTATCTTCATTTGACCATAAATTAAATTGTAAATGTATTAATACTTTTAATGCAATATTTGCTTTCAGTGCGCGGTTGGTATAAACATTGTGAGGACAAAAGTAGTCATTAAGAAAGAAAGCTAGATTAAGTCCGCTGAGAATATAATAGTCTCTTCTCAGGCAACTTGAACAATGAGTCGTTTAATATCACCATAAAGATGTTTGCTGGAGAGATGTAAAGTCCTTTTTCCTAATCCTGTAGATTCTATCTAAATGCTCTTTACTCTTTCTGTATCCACCGAAAGGTATAATAATTTAGTAAAATATTAGCTCTTGAAAATGGTAGTTAGACCGTTCCTGACTGAGATATTACGTCCACGACATTATCGTCTAGCAGGAAGAATGCTTGTGAAATGTGATTCATTCTTTAACTCAAAAAACGATTTAAGTCTCAAATGATTAAGCTTTCATTTAATTGTTTTCTACTAGACCGTTTTAGGTACCGAAAACAGAGGCGACTCTGACCCATTTAGGAGACTTTATCTCATCAATAAAAAAACAATTTTAGGGAATTGTATGTCATCATGCCAACAAAATAAAATTGAATGAATGAACGGAAAACTACGTGATTTATCATTGCAGTATGCGAATAATTACCTGAGAGAAATATATAGTAGCCTATGTTGATCCCTTCAAAATGGAAACACTACAAACCTGTGTTCTTCCAACACTGTTATATGGCTGCCAAACTTGGAATCTTACTGCCAAACTGAAGTACACACTCCAAGTATGCCAAAGGAAAATGGAGAGGAAAATCTTAGGCATAACTCTGAAGGACAGAATCTCGAATACAACACTTCAAGCGATATCCTCAACAACTGATCCCGCACAACAAGCCATCAGGAAAAAATGGAAGTGGGGAGGCCACGTCGCAAGAATACAGGACGACAGGTGGACAATAAAAACAACCATGTGGGACCCGTACACAGGCAAGAGACAGCGCGGAAGACCAAGACGACGATGGGCTGACATCTTCAAAGAACGAGCAGGGGCGCAATGGTCCAGAGTCGCCAGATGCAGGAAAAGCTGGAGAACGATGGAGAGCCAACTGTGTATTAACTAATCACAGAACAGACAGTGTATACAAACCAAGTGCTACATCCAAGTCAACTTCTCACCACGAAGTAGCTCACCGGGTGACACTCTCAAATAGAGCTTAACCCCTGTACAGGGAGGCCTTTGCCCTAAAGGGACATATCAGGCTTTATTTATTTATTTATTTATTTATTTATTTATTTATGTTGATCCCTTCCCAAAAAAAATAAAAAAGCCTTAAAATAAAGTGAGAAAATCAGCTCAACATAACCCAAAATCAGCATATTTACAATGCAAAATGTGTAGGCTATTAGTCATTATTCATACAGTGTAGTCAACTTATCACTAAAACCCGCTAACAAATAAGTGAATACTAAACTAATTTGTTATATAACTCGCCCATTTTCTCACCAAACTTGCCCAAAAAGTAACACTAATTTGCCAATAAAACACTAACTTGCCCATGTTCTCACCCTAAATGTATAGGCTATTAGTCATTACTCATACATTGTTGCCAACTTAACACTAAAAGCCGCTAACAAATAAGTGAACGCTAAACTGATTTGTTATATAACCCCCCATTTTCTCATCAAACTTGCTCAAAAGTAACACTAACTTGCTCATGTAACACTAACTTGCCCATTTTCTCATCCTAACGTACCCAGTAATGTAGGTGGGATCTTGGCATAGTACCCCAATATATATGTGAGCAAACATGCTGGCAATTGACTCTAGCGGGAACATGTGTTATCACATTGGCCAACACAACGCTAAAAGTCACTTGTTCTCCGATTGAATATTCACTGGTGGCACAGTGGCATAGAATAGCCAAAATCTGTCATTTTTATAATATTAATAAATACAGGAATTTAATTTTTACTGTACAATATCGAGATGTTCCTATATTTCTTACATATTTTAAAAGTCCGTCAAGCAGAAATTGCGTAAACTAATCGAATACACAAGCAAGTCGAATTTATGATCCGATTTTGTTGGGTTGCGGAATATGTTATTATTATTATTATTATTATTATTAATAGTAGTAGTAGTGGAGGTGGTGGGGCGGTGGCGGCGGCGGCAGCGGTAACAGCAGCATTATATCCAGTTACGTTGAGAGAAAACAAAGATAGTTGGTCCTAAAATTTCAATTTCAATTGTGAGTTATGTCCCCACTTCTAATGTTATGATTTCCTTAATTTTTTAATAATACTCTCTCGTTATATTTGAGTGCTATATACCAGGTTTTGTTACAAAAAATCTACATTTGCACGATTTAGAACGTTTTTTAAACGTTTGTTTCAAATGATCTCAATGTCCCGATTCTCCCCGTTAACAAATTCGACTTTATATCTATTAATTGAATATTATATACCTAGTTTGGTTATCATTTTATAACATTAACCATTATTTGAGGGAGATAAATTATACAGGGGATGTTAAAATGTTACTCAGAATACGGATCTATGGAGATTTCATGTCCACGCGCCAATAAATATACGAGTACAATAGTGCCAGTGGGTTAGTTAGTAATGCCGAGTTTGGTTTTCGAAAAAGAAAAATTGCGGCCCATAGAGCATTAAAACACACAGACTAACACATACACACACATAACTAACTAACTAACTGGCACTATCGAACCCGTAGGTTCATGGTCGGGCGGACATAAGCTCTCCATATATCCCTATCCTGAGCTAATGCTTTCCAATCATCCCCTGTATAATCTACTTCCCTCAAATTATAGTTAATGTTATTCTCCCACCTCATTCTTGGTCTATCAACTGGGCGTTTTCCCTCTGGTTTTCCTACAAGAATCTTCCATGCACGTCTTTCATTCCCATTCGTGCCACCTGTCCTGCCCATCGCAGTCTACGAGACTTAACTATTCTCATTATATCTGGCTTCCTATAAAGACCATGTAATTCTTTGTTATACAGTCTTCTCCATTCACCTGTCTGTTCATCTCTCTTTGGTCCAAAAATTTTCCTAAGAACTTTATTCTCAAATACTCGTAATCTCCTTTCCTCCCTTAAAGTAAGAGTCTAAGTTTCGCATCCATATAATATAACTGGTAGAATAATAGCTTTATATATTTTCAGTTTAATATTTTTTGAAAGGAGTTGGGAAGTCAAGTGTCTTTGTAATGCATAATAACATGCATTTCCAGAATTGAGCCTACGTTTAATTTCCTTGTGCATCTCATTCCTGTTTGTGAATATTGTTCCTAGGTATTTGAATTCAGCCACTTCCTCAAAATTTCCCTCATTTGTCATTAGCTGTCCATTTCCATTATATAATGTATTTTTATGTGTGACCATATATTTAGTTTTATTGATATCTACTTCCAGTCCCAATTTCTTAGTGTTACTCAATAGTGTGCGTGTTGGCCTCTAGTATCTCCTCATTATCGGCCAGTAGTACTACATCATCAGCATAAACTAACAGCTTATTAATACCTTTGAGTTGTAGGCCTTCTTCATCCTCTAAAGATTTGATGGCATACTCTAGTACAAAATTAAATAGTAGAGGAGATAGTGCATCTCCTTGCTTCAACCCATTCTGGATTTCAAAAGTATCCGAAAACTGTTTGCCTGCACGCACCCTACTGTTTGTGCCATTGAGACACATTCGTATAAGTCTACCTAACTTTTCAGGAATTCCAAACTCTAGCAGGATACTATATAACTTCTCCCTCTTAATTGAATCGTATGCCTTTTAGGAGTCTACGTATAGTTGGTGTACAGTACCATTATATTTCCATTTCTTTTCTAAAATCTGTCTTAAGCTAAACATCTGATCCGTTATAGACCTGTTTCTTGTAAATCCACACACACACACACACACACACACACACACACATATATATATATATATATATATATATATATATATTGCGGAAAGCAACGGGAAGCAACCACACCTGTAATTCCCTAGTAAAGCAGCAAAGCATAGCATGAAAATGCTATGATTGCAGTGAAAGACTTGTCCTCGGGCAGAATTACTATGGATGGATATATATATATATATATATATATATATATATATATATAGATTAAGTATTTATTAAGTATATAGGCCTATATAGTATCTATTAAGTAGAATCGGTGAATATTTATAAAAAAAAATTAAATATGTGTATGAGAATAACACCAATAGCTATATTCTTTCGAAATTCACTAAAATGATCGGTTAACAATATTTTTATTTGAACGATAAAAACATGTTTCAGTTGGTTTAAATCATTTCAGTTTACGGTAATAGTATAAAGATGTAAATTTATAAAGACTATTTAACTCATGCCCCAAATGGCAGTCAATGGCCAATTACATTTCAATAAATTTTGATTGACAACCAATCAGTCTTTTTCGCCTCTATTGTATCACTTTCATTTTATCGCTTTCATCCCACGAAGTGGCTCCCAGATTGTACATATAGTGCATGAATGTAACCAGATTCTACATGCGAGATATAATAGAAAAACATTCGTAATAAATTGATTATACCATAAAAAAGAAACCACTGTTTGCACTTTCTTAAACGTATTATTTGCCAGGAATTAACGTTGCACATATAATTGACATATTTACATCATAGAATATCATAAATTAATTAATAACCTGTAATGATGTGTTTAATGTTTCTCCACTAGGGTGCATCTTACAATATTGCGATTCTATTTGGCAATAAATATGATCTCTTTGCAGTGATGAACAAATTGAAACATAACGTTTCTCATTTTTTTTCAAACATCGCTGTTTACATTAAATATTTAAATAATGATTTGTGAGTAAACAGCTTAATTTTATTCGTTAAATAGTCCTAATAAATGCCACTCTTGATTTACAAATTCTCTAGATAAATTGGAAATCACTCGTGGCATTACTTATGAAAAATTTGCAATTAAATTGTTTGTTTGTTTTTAAATAAATATAAAAACGCATTAGAATAAAGACGTGTTAGGTAATCTCATAAATAATGCCTGTTTTAATGTAATGTTGTGTGTCTGGTGTAATCATGAAGGTGTGATTCACTGGGAGTTTTTCCAAACAAATCGTTATTCTCAACAAACGGAAAGAGTTCATGAAAATTCCAGGGCCGTAAGTTCAAACTTGACCGGAGTCCTAACTGCACGAAAACCCATTACAAAAATTCAGGAATTGGGAGGAATCCAACTCCTACCATATCCAACGTATAGCCCTGCTCTTGCACCTTAAAATTACCATCTGTTTCTATCCATGGTCGATTTTGCTCATTTCTGCTTGAAATTTGGAAAACTTTGAATCTATGGACGTGGGTCTTAACGAGTTCTCTGCACCAAAAACCAGTGACAGGTGACGGGATAATACACCACACTGGAAGATGCATCAAGACCATAGATTCTTATATTTGAAAGAGCGGTCTAATTCTCAAAAAATACAAATAAAATTCTGTTAAAAAAATACGCTATTTATGAGATAGTATCTATAAAATAGACAAGGAATATTGAGTTGTAAAATTCTGAATTCTTGAGTTATGTTCTGAGTTGTGTAACACGTAACATATGCTTGTTGTGGTGAGTGGAAGAGAAGGCCACATGGCCTTAACTCCACCAGGCTAAATAAATCTATTCTATTCTATTAATTAATCATTGCTAAAATTTCCTTTCTCCAATTGAGCTAATTAACAAGTACACCGCTAGAAAGCCCTCTATTCTGGAGTAAGGGAATTTTAGCATAAAACCAATAAATTGAATGCTCAACTGTGGTTCTGTGTGAAAGCTAGAGAAAGGTCCTTTAAGGACAGAATGTGTTTCTATAGGCCTATGTAAGGGTGTTGAATGTGTACATAAATAATTTTTCAAAAAAAAAAAAAGAATGGAGAAATGTCCTTTTAGCGTTAAATGTAAGAATTGTTTATTTTACATTCTTATTTGTTTTGTTAAATTTGGTTAAGAGTATATGTAATTTCCCCGCGGTATTGTTTATAGGTAATGAATGAAGAGTGTATTAAACGAAAGTGGGCATTTATTTTCCCAGTGGAGACAACTGGTAACTTCATCGCAAACACAATTATTTACCTACAAAAAAGTTGTTTTGTTTGAAATATTTAAATCCTCTTTCTTATTGGAACAACACGTAAATCACTATACAAAACTACTGTCTCTTAAGTAAGACATAATCCCAAATCAGCTGTTTGAAGATTTTGTGTAAATTCCTTTTAAACAAATGCCCAATGGTTTTTTGAATGTCCCAGTTTATCCTTTTGGACATTTTTGGTGTTCTCTCCTGGCATTGGCGTAATTGTAACCCAATTCTGAGGTTGGGGCGCCTGGAAGGCGGGGTTACGTTGCCCCAATGATTTGATGGGTGATGATGATGATAGTTGTGCGCCAGGAGAGTTCTTAATCCTAAGCTTAATCTAAGATGAATATGAATGATGATGATTGCGATGGCCATATGATGTTCGGGGACCGTTTGGGCCTTAAAGTTTCCTGACATTTGTCTTACAGGTGAGGAAAAACCCCGATAAAAACCCCACCCAGGAAACTATCCCGACCGGGGATCGAACCCGGACCCGCTGCGTGACAAGGCAGCACGCTAACTCGAGACCATAAGGGTGGACTACAAATACCCAATGTTCACAAAAAAATCTCACGAAGAAATGAAATGTAATGTCGATTCTCATTTACCTATAGAAATGCAGTTATATTTGTGTTTCTGTAGAAATAGGAAGTCGGTTAATTTGGAATTTTATTCGTAATCATATCACAATGGATATATGTTCTCTTCTTCTCCATAGTAGTTTAACGTCTCACCTTATACAGTAAAACGTGTTCAAAGCGGAATCGCATGGGACCAATTTTTTTTTTCCGTATAGGCAACATTCCGCATTATATAAAAACAAACATATTCTTAGATTATAGAGTACCATGTACGTATTTTTATGTACCTTGGATTAATTGGAGTTCCGCTGCCGATGGAAAGTGAAGTACAGTATCTATGAATGACTTTGATGGTAATGCACAAAAAAAAACAATCCGTTTCGTCAGCGTTAAATATGTATCTTAGGCGCGTACCCTGAAATTAAGGTATGTAGATTCGGTTTCCATTCACTAACTATACTTACAGGAATAATAGGAGAAAGATATATAGAAAAAGATAAAGATGTTTATGCAGTATTTGTTGACCTGGAAAAGGCCTTTGACAGAGTAAATTGGAATAAACTCCTGAAGATCTTGAATAAAATTGGCGTGAACTCGAAGGAGAGTAGGCTCATAAGTAATATTTATATGAAACAGCGAATAAAAAGTGAAGATAGGAGAAGAAATGTCAGAGGGAAGAGAATTTGGAAGGCGGGTAAGGCAAGGATGTCCTCTATCACCTACCCTTTTCAACATCTACCTGGAAGACCTAATGAAGAACTACTTACGCAATACGGAAGGCGTAAACATGGGAGGAGAAGAAAAAAGTGCATAAGATTTGCTGTGGCTTTGCTAGCAGAATATGCAATGACACTGAGGAACATGCTGATGGAGCTAAATGATAAGTGCGAGGATTATGGGATGAAGATAAACTTAAATAAGACGAAGGCCATGATTATAGGAAAGAAACCAAGGAAGATAAACATGAGGTATAAGATATGGCCATTGAGCAAGTGGAGAGCTTCAAATACTTGGGTTGTACTTGAACTGCGGCCAAGAAGTAAAGCAGAGGATAGCAATGGCAAAAGAAGCTTTCAACAAGAAGAGAAGCATTTTCTGCGGACCTTTGGCAAAAGAATTACGGAAGAGGCTAGTGAAGTGCTTTGTGTGGAGTGTAGCATTGTATGGTGCAGATACTAGGACATTACGACGGGACGAGGAAAAGCTCTTGGAAGCTTTCGAGATGTGGATATGGAGAAGAATGGAACTTATAAAATGGACAGACAAAGTAAGAAATAAAGATGTGCTAGACAGAGTGGGTGAAAGAAGAACAATGCTGGAACTCATAAAGAAGAGGAAATGAAATTGGATTGGCCACTGGCTAAGAAGAAACTGCCTGCTGTAGGATGCCCTAGAAGGAATGGTCAACGGAAAGAAAATTAGAGACAGAAAAAGACACCAGATGATAGACAATATTAAAATAAATGGTATGTATGCAGATACAGAAAGGAAGGCTGAGTTAAGGAAAGAGTGGAGAATGCTGAGTTTGCAGCGAAAGACCTGCTCTTGAGCAGAACACTATTAATCAAACTATACTTACGTTCATATCCTTTGATTCCCTGCAGGTTTCATTCCACATTACATTGTGTCGTGTTTTTAAACTGTCCACATCTAACCTGAAGATGCCTTGAAATCGTTGTTCCCTAGGGATATAGCAACAGCTAGAGCTTGACTTTGGAGCATCGGTCCGCAAATTTGGAGATTTTTTGATCGTGGACTTATAAATCACTCTCACACCTCGTTGATTTTTCCTTGCTTCCATTCATTCAATCATTCATTATTTTTTATTTGTGTTTGAAATTCTCATAAACTTGCATTTTTTCACATTTAAAGTTAGTCATTATTTCCCATACTGAGAGTTTGTTTTCCTTTTCTTTCAATCACTATCACTTTTTCGTTTAACGACAGTGATATCTAGGATTTAGCCATCTTTATTCCGTAAATCCAGAACGTTACACGTGTACAAAATCGGTCTAAGATCTTAGACTAATTTAAGATTCTACAGTGTACTGATTACATTTGTAAGACAGATGTCACACGCCTAATATTTGTTAAACGAACCTGCATTTCGCAAAACGGGTGTGCAGTGAGGCCTAAAGAAAATTCTAGATACAGGTAGAAACTCTACTTCTCCCGGCGGCAGGAATCATTATTGTTAATTCGCCTATCGGGAATTCAATGAAGTGGAAACTATTTTATTTCTCTCTCTATCTTTCCGGCTTATAAATATTTTTTTCAAGAATTGAGTACAAATATCCTTCCGTTTCCGCGTTGGACTTTTCCGTTTTATACAAAATAAGTACAAGTAAAATTACTATTATTTTGCCGGGACCAATAAATTTGTTCACATTGGACAGATTTCCGCATCATTCACGTTCCTGATTCAACAAGTTTTACTGTAGATAGGCCCTACTTTTATGTGTCACATGCTGTCTGGACCTTGAAGTGGCACGACGAGTCGGAAGAGGGAATTGAAACTTTTGATCAAAGTCATATTATTTTGACCATACAAGGACATGAAGGGCCTTCCCGTATCAGTGATCAACTCAATTCAGTCTCTTCTCCGAGACAACATAGCATCAAGTCGATTCACACCACACAAACATCCATACTAAACATGGATAATATGATAATGGTGAGATATGTTTGGAGACCAAAACACACTGATCAATGTCCTATAATGTCTTACTGGTGAAGAAAAAAAACCGACAAAGAATTAATCACCCAAGAAACTTGCCTCCATGAGGATCGAATTCGGACCCGGTGCTTACCAGGCAATGACGCTTATCTACGACCACAGCGGTGAATCAAAATATACTCGCATTTAATGTATTTTAATAATAGTAATAATATTAATAATAATTATTATTTATTTATTTACAGATTTTTAATGTTTACACATCTTTCTGTGCCTAAAGTCTTATTTTTCTTCTCCATCCGTCTCTGTCCATCCACTACATGTCCTCCAGTCCTTTTGTTCTCATTCCAGTTCTTATTTCTTGCATCCACGAGTTTCGAGGTCTTCTTTTCCTTCTTCCAGGTGGACACCATTCCAATGTTTTTCTGGGTAACCTTTCCTCTTGCATTCATCGTACGTGCCCATACCAATTTAATTACTTATAATAATAATAATTGTTATGAATACATAGTTCTTTATATAGATTTTTTTATTGTTTTATAGATTATCTTAATTATTCGAGCAAAGTCGTTCGAGATGGACTTTAGACATTCAAGTCTGTTGAGATAGAGTATAATTCAGAGCAAAGTCTTGTTGAAACTAACTGTAAACATCCCTACATTTAGTTCACTTGGAATGTTAGTGGTACCGTTACGGGTAATTCGAGGTCATCTTTAGTACGGTATATAACACTTGAGAAGTGAGGGTCTCGCGTCTGTCTGTGTGTGTAAACGGCTGGAGGGTAAGTCACTGACCATTTTTCTTAATAATGTAGTCCATTTCTTTTGGATTTCAAATCAAGTACCATTTAACATTTTTGAAACTATATTTTAGAAAAGGGATATAACATTTTTAATCATGTAGATTTGGTTAGATTTAAAAATTCCACAACTCTCTTCTCAACCCCCCCAAGCAAGTACTGTAGTTTTAATATAGGCTTAGATTAGATTAGGGCTAGACTACTAAGGATTTATAATTATTTATACGTTAGTAATAAAATAGTTAAAAATAAGACTTCCTTTGTTTATTTCAAAACATGTAAATTGTACATCCTCATACTAACGCTCGGCTAGTTAAACGCTACCAGATTTTCCAAGTCCCGAAGGTCCTTTAAGCCTAATAAATCCAGTATTTGGTTCATAACAATAAAATAATAATAATAATAATAATAACGCCATCATGCTGGCATGATAGCATGCATGCAACCCGACTAGTAGGTCCGGTATCAATACGCCGTGGGATTGAACATTTTAATTATATAATTAATTGAATTGATTTAATTGTAAAATTTTCAATCTAGAGTCAGGACGAGTGTTGATGTAAGAATTTTGAATCCTATATTGCCAGGCAGATTCCTGCATTAAATTGCAAATTCCTCCACGGTAGGCTCTACATAATTTTGTTGCGAAGATATATGGTAATTTTTATAGCGATTCGTTCGTCGGATGGGGACTTAAAGCCTGGCGACTCTCTTGTTTTTTTATACAGGAGTAGGCTATGTGCCGGCACCGGGGTCACTTTGTCCCTTCTCTTCAGCAGCTTACCTCATACAACACACTTAACACTGCACAAGCACATTAACATATATTCATCCTACAACACCGTTCTGATCTCGAGGTAGCGTACTACCTTTTCACGAAGCGGGCTCGGGTTCAATCCCCGTGCGCGGGGCGCGACATGACCACAATTAATAAACCACGCTTCTGCGCAACCATTTGTGGGCAAGAACCACGCTGACCACCATTTATCCGGGATCGTGTTTTGTTGCTGCTGCTTCTATTAACGTGGATCTGATATCCTGCAAGGTTATCAATCACAAAGTCGCTTGCCTTGGGACCATAGAAGGCAGCAAGCGATTCATCTTTCTCTCTCAGATATAAATAAACAATGATTCTCAAATACATAGAGTGAGTGAAAATGACAATAAAAGCTAAACAGCAAAATAGTAAGGGATCTGGAAATAGTTTCCTACATGAGTGACTTTCCGTATAGGATTGTAAATAACTACGTATACATTAGTGAAGGAGCAGGGAAGTTGTATAAAAGATGACATTTAATAGAAACAAGTTGTCTGAATTAAAAACAAATTAACAAAAAATATTCCAATCATACAACAAAATAGAAATGTAAATAAATAAATGACGATACTCTTACATTAGAAAAAACCACACCATACCTCACGCCACACTCATCCTAACGTCCGGACCAGGGGCAACTTCTTCCCTGGTCTACCGGACCAACTAAACCACGCCGCTTCTCGGCTTCAGACGAGCTTGTCCATTACAGTTCCAATCGCATCGCGAATTGGATGCTGATTCAAACCTTGAATCTGCTTGAACAACTAAACGATGACTGCTTGAATGATCGAATGATAATGTTCTGCCTGTGCACCACGTATATGAAGGTTCCGAAGTAGAGGGGAGATGCGCCGTAGACATTGCGCGGCAGGAAGGGTAAAGAGGGGAGAGTGGGGGTAACTACAAGGAGAAAAGGATATTGGCATAGTTCATAAATATTCCAGTCTAGGGAGGAGGACGACGCTACAATAATGAGCCGAAAAACACACTTTCGGTTCAATATCTCCTCCTGCACCCTCCGGGAAAAAGAAAACAGTCCATAGACTTCAAAACAATGCAAGAAAGTCCCAGAAGTCTATAGACTTAAGTCACTGTAATGACGTTGCAAAGATACCGGATAGCAAATCCCACGTTGGGAGGGGCACGGTAACACTATCAGATTCCGAGCGGTAAACTTCGTCACAAATTTCATCGTCCCCAAAATCACTATCACCATACTCTTCTACGTCGACTATCCAGGCGCTGTAAATAAATTCCAATCCTGACACAACCGCCATAGTAACACTCCGCGGTGTTCCAGGTGAAAAACAGGGTGACGATACCATGACTGGATTGCCGGGTCGCAATCCCGATCAACCGCTCTCCAGGAATCTGTAGTAGCAGAACCACCATTTCGGTCAGCTGGGCACTCGGGGTCGGCCGGATCCGCCAAGTGCTCGACTGCCGAACATTCCAGGCTGCTCTCCTATGCCAATATTAAGGGAGGGTGAACTCAAACAAGAAAACAGGCGAAGACAGAAAAACGGAACCTCAAAACGTTCTAGCATAACATATAACATAGTACAAGCGTTTTTTTTTCAAAAAACATCCGTGGCATTAGTCCACTACAGAACATACTTTTACTAACGTGTTGTTTTATGACGTGGCCATCGACGCTTACTAATTTCTAGTTACACTTGCTTTTAGAACTTAGCCTGCGTCTTATAATAACAAAACCTGGACCACATTTTACCGAAACTCACACAAGGATCTCCCATAAACGAAATGGCTCAATCAGCCCATATACCGATGTCCACAAACAAGCTTTCTAATATCCAAAACAAGCAAATAAACTACGCCGAAAAATACTCTAGAATATAGTTCTCGTAACATCTTTACGTTACCTTCAATGTCGATACCTAGCAAGCTCAATTCTCGGACTAAATTGTCCTTAGATACAACATCAATCCAACTAGGCATGTTTACTATACACAATGAACAAAAGGTGTAAACAACTATAAGAGATCGTAGTTCTTTATACATAATTCACTCTATTTTTACATGCAAAGAGAGATGAATCAATATTATTTACGTCAAACAGTTCAAACACGTAAATAAGTACTTTTCAATAACCTTTACGTAGATAATAAGTATCGAAAGCAAATAGTTATCCACGATATAATACCTCTGAAAAATGTCGATATCAAAATGCTTTCTAATTCCAAAAATCATTTACGACCATACAGAGTATATACCCTTGTTCTGGCACTTGAATCCAAAACCCCAAAACTTAAGTTCAAAATTTCAAATCGACACTCACTTGAACCACTGTCAATATAACACAGCATATCTTTCCAAACCGAAAGAAACAAAACCACACGCTCTGGCTACCATTTGTAGCTTTTTTTTAAACCACGCAGACTGCTAACCATTTTGCGCGGTGCGCGACATGACCACAATTAATAAACCACGCTTCTGCGCAACCATTTGTGGGCAAGAACCACGCTGACCACCATTTATCCGGGATCGTGTTTTGTTGCTGCTGCTTCTATTAACGTGGATCTGATATCCTGCAAGGTTATCAATCACAAGTCGCTTGCCTTGGGCCCATAGAAGGCAGCAATCGATTCATCTTTCTCTCTCAGATATAAATAAACAATGATTCTCAAATACATAGAGTGAGTGAAAATGACAATAAAAGAAGCTAAACAGCAAAATAGTAAGGGATCTGGAAATAGTTTCCTACATGAGTGACTTTCCGTATAGGATTGTAAATAACTACGTATACATTAGTGAAGAAGCAGGGAAGTTGTATAAAAGATGACATTTAATAGAAACAAGTTGTCTGAATTAGAAACAAATTAACAAAAATATTCCGATCATACAACAAAATAGAAATGTAAATAAATAAATGACGATACTCTTACATTAGAAAAAACCACACCATACCTCACGCCACGCTCATGCTAACGTCCGGACCAGGGGCAACTTCTTCCCTGGTCTGCCGGACCAACTAAACCACGCCGCTTCTCGGCTTCAGACGAGCTTGTCCATTACAGTTCCAATCGCATTGCGAATTGGATGCTGATTCAAACCTTGAATCTGCTTGAACAACTAAACGATGAATGCTTGAATGATCGAATGATAATGTTCTGCCTGTGCACCACGCATATGAAGGTTCCGAAGTAGAGGGGAGATGCGCCGTAGACATTGCGCGGCAGGAAGGGTAAAGAGGGGAGAGTGGGGGTAACTACAAGGAGAAAAGGATATTGGCATAGTTCATAAATATTCCAGTCTAGGGAGGAGAACGACGCTACAATAATGAGCCGAAAAACACACTTTCGGTTCACCCGGTCGGGGTAAGTTTCCTGATTAGGATTTTCGAGGTTTTTCCTCACCTGTAAGATAAATGTCTGGAAATTTTAAGACCCTAACGGTCCCCGAACACCATCTGGCCATCATTACCGTCAATATCACATTCGCCTAATTACATTCCAGAGCGAAAACGCCCAGTTGATAGCCCAAGACTTAGGTGGGAAAATAACATTGATTTGAGGGAAGTAGATTATACAGGGGATGATTGGAAAACATTAGCTCAGGATAGGGATGTATGGAGAGCTTATGTCCGCGCGGCCATGAACCTGCGGGTTCGACAGTGCAAGTTAGTTAGTTAGTTTGTTAGTTTAAGGCTCCCTCCTGGCTCATCATTAGCAACGTCATCAACTCTCATATCATAGCGGCAACGTAACCCCGCCTAACAGTCGCCCCAAACTCAGAAGTGAGTTACAAGTGCGCCATGCTAGAAGAGAACACCAGATATGTCGAAAATGACAACCTGGGGCATAGAATAATAAAAAAAATTCCTGTGCAACACAACACAGGAATACATTAATGTGCGTAAAGTGATCTGCTGAAGTAGTACATAAGTTGAAAATAGACAAAATTAACGCGATATATCTGCGCAGAGCGAAATCCGAAGCACGAAAAATGCAATGAGGTACACTACAGCAAACATAATAACATTAATAATAAGCTGTCCACTGGATTGGCGCCCTTAAACCTCGGTGCCAAAAGCAATTATGATAACGATTAGTCACAAGGACCGACTTGTTTTATTCGCCATATTTTATGAGGAACACCCTATGTAAACATTTTAATGCTAGGGAACGTGAAACAGCATGAGAAAATATGACAAAATAATTCCAAGTTTTGCATTTTTATATAGCACTAAATTATGGATATTTTCGTTGCGTAGCATAATAAATATGTAGAATTGCTGTGATAGAGAATAAGATATACTTTATAAAAGGAAATTTCTGGCACGAAGATATATATCAGTAATAAGTATAAGAGAGTGGTACTTAGTTATGAGTTATTTAAATAGGTTCTCCCACCACTTTGACGTACCCCTCAAGCTCACCAGTGCAGTTATTGCATTGTTCTCCCACTTATATCAAGTTCACATGTACTGCCCGCAGATATTGCTAACTGGGGTGTATTTGCAAATGATAAAACGTCACGTTTTATAAAGTAATGTAGGTGTTGGTCTTTTTATGCACTATGTAATTAATATTGTATACTTACTGTTGTTTTTGAGGTGTATCGTAATTTCACATTCCTGCATACAATCTTGGTTGCTATGAAAACAAAATCTCAATATTTTAAAAATGACCAAAAGCACTAGTGCCGTTAGTAAAAACATATATTTTGAAATATTCCTAGTGATACTGCAATTTGTATTAATTTTGGTATTAATTCATCGTCAATACTAGTAAAATTCATATCAAATTCCGTTGAGGTGAAGTCATATGATGAAAGTTAATAATTAAATTGTACCTGTTGGTAGGTGCCATCGTTCTTTGTTAATACATTGTATATAAAATTAACTGGGTCGCTTTCGGAAGTTACCTTCCATCTTCTGAAGGTTGAGTTTACGCTACTTGTTGTTGTTGTTGTGAATGGTGATGATACGCCAACTGTTAGTGGCAGCAACAATAAGTAGTGGAAACTCAACCTGCAGAAGATGGAAGGTAACTTCCGAAAGCACTCCAGTTAATTTTATATACAATATATTAACAAAGTTGAGGACGACGGCACCTACCAACAGGTACAATTTAATTTTTAACTTTCATCATATTAATTCATCATATCCAGCTTTCCACGACTCTTCTATTTCTTCAGCACTGCTCACACCGCATCGACTAAAACTTTCTCCATAATCAGAAATAAATCCAAAATCAAATTGGTTTTACAGTTTTAACAAATATAAGATGGCGACATCACCAACAATACTTATCATTTCTCCTTAGCAACACATATAGCCGATTCACCTTCTGAAATCTAACATTTATCTTCAGTTATATTTATTAATATTTTAGCTAATACCTTAATTACTAAAAAATTACACATGATGCAAAAAATAGTATGCAATACTCATGTGGTAAACACATAACGGAATCTCGGAAATTAAAAAAAAAACTCTGTGCAAGCGCCTCGTATTTTTAAACATTTCCTCGATCCGTATCAAGCGTTTACCACACTCGTATCACAATATACTATTTACCTACTTCACAATATGCGCATGTGTTTTTATAGCTTATTGACTGCTATATTAAACTACTCTTTTATTGATTTTGAGAAGGCATTCGATCGTGTTGATAGAGATAAGTTATGGAATGTTATGGAAATACATGGCTACCCCGCAAAATTAATTTATGTGATACAAAGTTTATTTGAAAAGTCTCAAATTATAATAAATATAGGCACATCAATGACCGAACCAATTTTAATAAACAGAGGTGTAAGACAAGGGTGTAGTTTATCACCTATTCTTTTTAATTTATATATTAATGACATCATCCAGAATTGGAAAATTAATGTTAATGTAGGTATAAGAATGAACCATTTTAAAATATTAAATGTTTTAAAGTATGCTGACGATGTGGTTATTATTCAAGAAAATGAAAATAATATGCTGTACTCTTTATATCAAATAAATCAGTTATGCCAAGAATATAATTTGAAAATATCAAAGGAAAAAATTAAATAATGGCATTTTGGGGAAGTGAACATACAAGATCAAAAATCATAATAGACAACAAACCTCTGGAAGAAGTAACAAATTTTTTAGGTTGTAAATGTGAAACTGTCAAGATTTTAAATGATACGTGGAACTATACATAAAACATTAAAGAACAAAACAAGAAGAGATACTAGATTGAAGTTTTATAAAACATTGGCAGTTCCTGCATTACTTTATGGGAGTGAAACTTGGGTAATGACCAAAAAAATTACAAAATAGAATACAAAGAGTAGAAATTAACTTCCTTAGAAGAACAAAAGACTGCACAAGATTGGATCGGTTAAAGAATGAAGATATAAGAACAGAGTTAAATATATATCCATCTCCTCCTTCTTCTACTACAAGGTTTAGGCTATGCAGCCTGTTCAGGCGAAGTTAAAAGTGGAGACCATCTTCTACGTGGTCGGCCAACATCTTTTGTTCCTCTGGGATTATACAGAAGGTTCTTTTTGGTATTCTTTCGTTGTTCATTCTCATTAAGTGTTCTGTCCTTTTTCTTATTATTTTCGCTTATTTTATCTTCAATTTTAGATATATTTAATTCTTCTCGTATAGTTTCATTCCTTATTCTATCCGCTCTTGTGCATCCTTTCACATTACGTAAAAATAGAATTTCCGCAGTCTGTATCCTGCTTTTATCCCTTGATTTCATTATCCAATTTTCACTTCCATACAACAACAAAGGAACAGCCATTGTTTTATATAATTTAAGTTTCGTATCTTTCCTTTTCTTCCAACCTAAGGTTCTTTTTATGGTTCCACAAATAGCCTGAAATTGGCCACTGCTGTGGTCTCGGGGTAGCGTGCTGCCTTGTCACGCAGCGGGCCCGGGTTCGATCCCCGGTCGGGACAGTTTTTCTGTGTGAGGTTTTTCTCGGGGTTTTTCCTCACCTGTAAGACAAATGTCAGGAAAACTTTAAGGCCCAAACGGTCCCCGAAATCATATGGCCATCGCAATCATCATCATTCATGTTCGTCTTAGGTTAAGCTTAAGAATAGGGACTCTCCTGGTGCACTATTATCATCATCACCCATCATATCATCGGGGCAACGAAACCTCGCCTTCCAGGCGCCCCAACCTCAGAAGTGGGTTACAAGTACGCCATGCCAGGAGAGAAACCAGGATGTCGAAAGACAAACCTGGGGCATTTGAAAAAAAAATAGCCTGAAATTTATTTACTTTATTTTCTATATCTTTATTTTCTCTATAAGTTATATCACATCCTAAATATTGGAAATGTGATATTTGTTCTAGTATTCTGTTATCTAATAGAATTTTTGATCTAATTCCATATTTACCAATAAATACCATTACGTTTGAATTATTTATTGATATTTTACAATTATATCTATTGGCTATTAATTTAAATTTATATGCTAACATTTGGAGCTCATTTTCAGATTCTGCTAAAAGTACAACATCGTCAGCGAATAATAAAGCATTTATTTTATCTTTATTATCAATTAATATTCCTTCATTAGTTAAAACCTTCTTCCATTCTTCTAGGATATCGTTCATATAAAAATTAAATAATATAGGTGAGAGTGAACAATCTTGTCATACTCCTTGGTTTATTTGAAAAAAAATGTCTTATTTTTAGTCAACTGAGGGTCAATACAAATATTTGTTCCATAGTACAAGCTCTTAACAGTTTCTATAATCTGAATAGGGAGGCCTTTTTCTTTTAGGATATTCCACAATAGTTCCCTGTTTACTCGATCAAATGCTTTATCTAAGTCTATAAATAACAAATGTGTTTCTAGGTTTTTTTCTTGTCTTTTGTTTATTATCTGATTCAGGGCAAATACTCCATCGGTACAAGATCTTCCTTTTCGGAACCCGTTTTGTTCTTCTGCTAGTGTTACTTCAGTAATTCGTTGTATTCGTTTTGCTATTATTCTAGTATAGATTTTATATCCACTATTTAGGAGGGTAATGCCTCTGTAATTAGATGGTTGGTTTCTTTCTCCTTTCTTGTAAATTGGTTTTACTATACCTTGCCTCCATGTTGCTGGTATATTATTATTATCCCGACACACATTAAGAAAATTCAAGAATCTTAATTTAAAGAATATATCTGCATATTTAATTAGTTCTGAATTGATGTCATCTGGTCCGCTAGCTTTTCTGTTATTTGTTAATTTGAGCGATTCTTCCAATTCTTCCATTTGTATTTTATCTACTTTCAAATTCTCACATTTTGGTTCTTCTTCGTTTTCATTCTCGTTGTACCACAGGTCTCTGAAATATTCTATCCAATGTTCTTCTGATATTGATGTAGGTATATATGCAGTTTCTTTTTCTGGTTTATTTAAATATTTAATTATTCTATAAGCAGTCCATTGTCGTCCATGTAGATCATGTTCTAGATTAGATACATATCGTTCCCAACTGTCTTGGTGGGATTTCCTAACAATTTTCTTTGCTTCCTTTCTTTTGTTATGATATATTTATTTTGTTTCTACAGTTTTCTTTTGTAAATATTGTAAATATGCTTTCTTCTTTTCCTCTATAACTGTTTTAATTTCGTCATTCCATATTCTTAATCCTCTCTTCTTACAATTTTCCCTTCTTAATTCTAGGACTTCATATGCTGCTTTCTTTAGAGCCCAATCGATGTTGCTCCATTCTTCTTCTATATTATTATTTATTTCTCGCTGCAATATATATTGAGATAATCTATTTGCATACAACTTTCTTATACTTTCTTCTTGTAATAAATTCACTTTATGTGTTTCTTCATTGTAATTTTTTCTTGTTGTTGGTTTCCTCCATCTTTCTAATAGTTTTACATTATATGTCAAGAGAAAATGATCTGTTCCTACATCGAAACCTCTATATACTCTTACATCTGTGACCCAGGGTATCAATTTTCTGTTTACCAAGAAATAATCAATAATTGATCTTAATCCTCTAGCCGACCAGGTGTACTTATGTATTTCTTTCTTTCTTAGGTAGGTATTAGTAATTCTGTATCCATTAAATATTGCAAATTGTCGAAGTTCTTTTCCACTCTCATTTTCTATTGTTTCTCCTTGTGTACCAATTATATCAGGTATAGGATGGCACCCTATTCTTCCATTAAAATCAACTCCAATAACTATATAATCATTTTTATTTATTTTATTCACTACGTTTTAAGTTCTTAATAAAATTGTTCATTTTTTCTTTTTTTCCCTTGTTCTGGTGCATATATACCTATTATTGTCATATATACTCTTTGTATTTTAAACCCGACAATAATTATTCTTTCTGATATAGAAGTATAGCTATGTATTTTCTTCCTCCAAATGGGGTCTATCATTCTAGCTACTCCAGCTGATGCACGTTGTTGTCTTTCTACACCATGATATACAAGGAGGTATCTTCTATATCCTGTGTCCCTTTCAACTTTTTCTTTGTTTCTGTTAAGAGCATTATATTTGCCTTTTTCTTTTTCATTTCTTATAAAACTTCTGTCTGTTTATTATTTAACCCTCTTATATTCCGTGTTGCCAATAGAAAATTATTATTTATCATTGTCCTTTTCTTGCCTGGTCCATCGTCAGTGTTTCCGTCCGGCTTTCTCCTTCTTATCCATTAAAAGATATAATCAAAGGATATAGAGAAAACTGGTTTAGACATGTAGAAAGAATGAACATAACAAGATTACCAAAAGCAGCATTTAACTACAAGCCAAGAGGTTCAAGGAATGTAGGAAGGTCAGTGAAAAGATGGACAGAACAACTTTGAGGCGGAACAGGTATTTTACCTAGCCCGTGAAATTAAAAAAAAAAAGAATATTAAACTACTAGTTCATTTGAGAAGTAATGACAACTCTGATATACCAGCACGAAATAGTATATTACGATGTGAGGTTGCGAAGTGGTTTTTACAGAAGCGAGAAAATGTTTAAAAACCTAGCGATAACGAGGTTCTTAATTTTCGAGATTCTATAAAACACTTCAAAAACGTGCGTTGTATATTATTTTTTGGCGATCGTATTTTCAAAATAATAAATAATACTAAAATAATAACACATTTGGTGGAAATATTTGCCTTCATTATAAACAACTGACTAGCGTTAACAGTGTGGGCAATGTTTATTAGTTGAGACTACAGCAGGCCGTTACACCAATTAGTCATAAAATAGTGGCAAATACGTACTTATTGTTTTATATTGTTTCAAATACAGTTCAGTTCGTTTGAAATTCAGAGATTTATTTGGTATAATGTATATTAACACTACTTTTTGGATATATTTTTGTATATACATTGTACGTAGTATACATAAAGGGCAGTGGTTTTACTTCCCGCACGAGGTTTTTAATATGTAATACAGTATTACTGAATAGTTATTTACTTTGGCAACCCCTAAATGTAGGAAGTTGAACTTTCAATCATGGTCGACATTGCTGTAAGTACGACAAAACGCACTATCGCGCAAAAAATGTATTTAGGTTACTTTTGATTAACCGTCTCTTTCCAAATGAACTAAACGTCAAATCCTTGGAAGACGGCTCACTCTGCAGCACTATTTCTCTCATCTGATCGATTTATGACTTTCCACATATAAACTCTTGATTGAAATAGAATGTTTCATAGAGGTTCTATGATCTTCCTTTCTAAGTTATAGTCACAAGGGCTCCCGTCTGGTGAATCTGGTGGAAGTTAAAGTACTTCCCAATTCCACCTTCTAAAAAAAAAATTACTGAACATTTTTAGGGCAGTATTACTTAACTACATGTGAGAAACAGTGAATATATTTACATAATATTGTTATTTCGAGACTATCAATATTACAGATTTATACAACAAAGACTGTTCAACACCATACGGTGATCTCCTCCGGGATCGCTGATTCACAAAAGTTTTGTCATATCTTGTCGAATGCCCTAGTAATTGGAGACTAGTGGTTCAAACCGAATCGTGCATGATAATTTGTTTTAAGAGAGTCAACAACTGGTCTGTTAGCAGAGTTTTATCGCATTTTCTGAACGTATATATATATATATATATATATATATATATATATTATTTTGACATTTGGCAATGAAGGCAAATATGATATGAAAAGAAAAAAGAATGCTTGAGTCGGGATTTGAACTCGAGTCTCTAAAGTCTGTACCTTTAGCGCTCTAACCAACTGAGCTACCCAAGAATTCCAATACAAGCATACAATTTTCTTATACATGTAGTATTCTCAATTCACACACGAGGTAGCGGAAATTTGTTCCAACTGCCATCTCGCGGCTAACATAACAGTTAAGCGAATTTTTAAAGATGCTTGTATTGGAATTCTTGGGTAGCTCAGTTGGTTAGAGCGCTAAAGGTACAGACTTTAGAGATTCGAGTTCAAATCCCGACTCAAGCATTCTTTTTTCTTTTCATATTATATATATATATATATATATATATATATATATATATAGTAGGAATTTATTAGACAAAAGTAAGATATTTACAATATTATTTACAAATATGGGTCGCACGGGCACTAAGCCGTACGTGCTGTTGACAGTCCGTTACAATAAAGTAATAATTGGTACTAGTGTAAAGAAAAATAAACAACAAAAAAAGCAATAACATTACAATTACGTAAAGAAAACACAATTATATTACAATTAAATAATAACACAATAGCATTATACACTAAAAAACATTAACATTACAATTACATAAAGAAAACACAATAATATTACAATTAAATAATAACACAATAGCATTATACACTAATTAATTTATATATAATTGTTAAGAATTAATGGTATTGCATTTTGATAACATATATTTATTCATGAATGGGTGTTGTCCTTATTTTCCGCGTTTTGTCCAGAAATTTACCGAGGTTTAACCAATTTTCTGGATTTACCAATAACTCGTAGCATGCCAATCTTTCCCGATTTGAATTTAGGAATCTTTCCGGTAATAACTGACGTCTCCAATATTCTAAATCATTACATTTTCCTAATATATGTAGCTCATCTTCAAAGTTCCCGCACATTATACATATTCGCATATCTCGATCGTCGCTAATTATATATATATATATATATATATTACATGTTCTCGGGTTCAAAACCCGACTCAGGCAACTAGTGTCCAAAATTAAAGCAACAAACTGAAATTTCATCTTTGTGGGTTTATTTTGCCAGAAAATAGTATAAACAAGTGATACGAAAGTACAAACAACCAGAAGAATAAAGAAAATAAAGAACTAAACATTCGTGCATACCAGTAAAACATTTTTTTTTTAATTAGTGAATATCAAACACATCCAGAAAACAGGTTAGTGGGTTCAGTATTGGGTGTGACCACCTCTGGCAGCAACACAGGCTTCACAACGGCGTGACATGCTGCGAATAATGTCATCAATCTCATTTGGAGGCCACAACGCCCATTCTTCCTGCAGAGCAACTCGCAAGGCCTGGTGAGTGGTTGGTGGATGTTCACGTGAAGCAACTCGTCTCCCTAGTGCATTCCAGACATGCTCTACGGGATTGAAATCGGGAGAGCGAGCAGGACAATCCATGCGTGCAATATCTTCAGTCTCCAGAGACTCATCAACCACCTGTGCTCTATGAGGACGAGCATTATCATCCATCAGTAAGAAGTCTGGGCCCACAGCATCGCAAAACAACCGCACATGAGGTGCCAAGATCTCGTCACTATACCTGACAGCAGTTAGGCCTAAACCTCTTGCCGATGTACCCGTACAATTTCATGAAGAGGTGTTAGAGTGTCAACAGAATTCCTGCCCACACTCTTATTGAGCCACCTCCAAATCGGTCTCTTTCCACAATGTTTGAGTCTCGAAATCGTGTTCCAGGTTCTCTCCAGATGCATTCCCCACTCTTTCCTTGACTCAGCTTTTGTTTTTGTATCCGCATAAAAACCATTAATTTTAATATTATCTATCATCTGATGTATTATTCTGCCTCTAACTTTCTATCCGTTGACAATTCCTTCTAGGGCATCCGTCAACAGGCAGTTTCTTCTTAGCCAGTGGCCAGTTCAGTTTCATTTCCTCTTCTTTATGAGTTCCAGCATTGTTCTTCTGTCATCCACTCTGTTTGGCATAACCTCATTTTTTATTTTGTCTGTCCATTTTATACGTTCCATCTTTCTCCATATCGACATCTCAAAAGCTTCCAGGAGCTTTTCCTCATTCCGTCGTAATATCCACGTCTCTGCACCATACAATGCTATACTCCACACAAAGCACTTCACTAGCCTCTTCTGTAATTCTCTTGCCAAAGGTCCGCAGAAAATGCTTATCTTCTTGTTAAAAGCTTGTTTTGCCATTGCTATCCTCTGCATTACATCTTGACAGGAATTCATGTTACTACTGATAATACAACCTAAGTATTTGAAGCTCTTCACTTGCTCAATGGACTCACCTTTAATGCTCATATTTATCTTCCTTCGTTTCCTCCCTATAATCATGGCCTTCGTCTTATTTGTATTTATCTTCATCCCATAATCCCCCACTTGTCATTTAGCTCAATCAGCATGTCCTCAGTGTCTGGCAACTTCTGCTAGCAAAGCCATATCATCAGCAAATCTTATGCACTTTATTCTTCTTTCTCCCATGTTTACGCCTCCCGCATTCCTGAAGCATTTCTTCATTAGGTCTTCCAGGTAGATGTTGAAAAGAGTAGGTGATAGAGGACATCCTTGCCGTACCACCCCTTCATATTTCTCTTCCCTCTGACATTTCTTCTACTATCTTCACTTCTATTCGCTGTTTCAAATAAAGTTTACTTATGAGCCTCCTCTCTTTCCAGTTCACGCCAATATGTCGTATGTATATAAAAGCTAATACCCGACGTGCGCTGCTACGGTTAAATAAATTAAATATTGAAGGTTACTTAATTATATGGTGTACACTGCGACGAATCAAACTTGGAGGTTGCTAGAGTAAATTTTTTATTTCAAACTTTAGGTAAACCCTACTTCTAATGGTCGGAATTAGCTGATTATTGGTTAATACGTACTTCGGTTTATTCTAATAGTATATTCCGAGTTTTGTAGTGAAACGTCGAAACTTGCGATTGCTAGAGCGATTTTTAAATTTCCGTTTCCGGTTAACTCGTACACCTAATTATTTTAGAAGATAATTGTTAACGGCTAAACACTCGCCGCATCTGAAAACCTGTATATGGGACATTCCATATCAAATCGGACAGCAACAATTCTTGCAATTTATTTTTTTAATTTTATGTATCCCTAAATATAGTGAATACATTTATAAACATATTAATACAGAAATTTAATTTTTATCATTTATAGGTTCGTAGTTATAATGATCTAAAATTATCGTAAATATGATATACTAAAACGTTTACTAACTAATATTTCTGAAACAGTAAACAGCAAAAATTTGTTTCAAACATATTTATATAGGTGATATCATGTAGTTTAAGGGTGTTATTTTTATAATTAGGATATTTTTATTTTCGGTGTCAATTTTCTGTTTTAGGGCGGTTTACTGCAGTACATATCAAAAAATGAAAACGGAAAAAATACAGGATACTGTTCACGTAATAAGGATTAATTTTCAGCAATTACCCTTTTGGAGAGTTGAATAGTGCAGACAATATAAATGTTTTTTATTCTATTTTCGTAAAAAAACTCGCGGGTCCACGGCGCATCAGATTCATTTCATGACCAAGGTCGCGCGCGTACTTTATTAAAAGAGCTTCATCAGTGACTTTTCAACTGCCATTAAATCGAATAAATTATTATATGTTGTGCTTAATGGAACAGTACCGTAAATTTATAAAAGTGGCGATATTTTAATTCTTACACAGTAAATATTTATTTATCAAATTTTATTGCTGAAGTGAGAAGTAAAGAGCTCTGTTACTTACGTTTACTGTGAATTATTTAACAAATTATTTATAACTAACTCACTCACTGGCTCTGTGGAACCTGTAGGTTCATGGCAGCGCGGACATAAGCTCTCCATACATCCCATCCCGAGCTAACGTTTTCCAATTATCCTCTGTATAATCTACTTCCCTCAAATCATGTATAATGTTATTCTCCCACTTCATTCTTAGTCTTCCAACTGGGCGTTTTCCCTCCGGTTTTCCTACCAGAATTTTCCAAGCACCTCTTTCATCCTCAATACGTACCACATGACCTGCCCATCGAAGCCTACGAGACTTAACTGTTCTTATTATATCTGGTTTTCTATACATATCATGTAGCTCACTATTATGTAGTTTCCTCCGTTCACCTGTCTGTTCATCTCTTTTTGATCAAAATATTTGCCTAAGAACTTTATTCTCAAATACTCGTAATCTTCTTTCCTCCCTTAAAACAAATTATTTATTTTCTTACAAATTTTTCATTGCAATTAAATGAAATATAAAAACTCTTACACCATTAATTGAATAAACTGGTATAGATTTTTATTATGTTATAATTACTAATTTCAATCTTAAAATAATTTTTATTGAGTGTACTGTATTGTACCCTGGAAACTATGACGAAAATAGTGTTGTTACAAGATATCACTTCCAAATAAAACCGAATGTTTTAATACTAGTACCACTTCCTAACAAACGAATGAAATGCTGAATCAGCGCTCAAAACATCTGTTCCTCTATCAACAATTCTCAAGTTCAGATTATTTACTAGACAGTAGATTTAAATCAGTACGCGTGTTTAGTGTGTCACCTCATTATTTTAAGTATTACAATCAAATTTAAAATAATGTTTTTATCGTTTTTAACTAACAAGTTTGCAGATTGAAGTGTTTTATGTTATTACTGTACATATAATTACACTGTCTATTATGAATAAGCCTAACTGGTGTTATGTGAATGGAAAGTGTTTCAATCCACTCGGACGACGACATAAGAGTAGTTTAAAAAATTCAGATCTATCCCTCCATGGAACTGTGAGGAACTCGGGGTACCCCAAGAACACTGGCTCTCGGCAAAAATATGTAGTAATTGCAGGCTAATTTTAAGCGTAAGAGAAATGTTGAGGATGTACAGCCTAACAGATTAACTAATACTGAAAAAGAGGAATCCGATGTAACACAACCTAGTAATAATAACGATAGTAGTTCCGACATCGTTAAAGAATCGGCTATACCAACATTAAATGAATCATTTAAATTGATAGGGGAAAGTCCCATTAAGAGAGCAAAAATGTCTCACAATAAATATGTGAAAAATAAATATAAAAGTGTAACTGAGGCAAATAAAAATAAAATTTTCCACCAATTTGACTCTTCAAGTGAAGAAGAGGATAAATATGAAATTGAGGTTTTGGAAAATCTTAAGAAGGCGTTTGCTGCTAGCAGTGATAAAAAAGATAAAAATCAAAATTCTAACGTTGCTTCCACTCTCCTGGTCAGTAAGAAGAGTACAACAGCATTTTTATGCATCAAAACATAGCATTAAAATAGCAAAATAGCATTCAGAATTGTTACGCCTTTAAAATTCAATTGATTCCTATCGAGTTTGAACCCGCGAACCTCGGAATCGGAGGCGTGCAGAGTAACCACTAGTCCACGATGATGATGATGATGATGATGATAATGTAATAATTGTTATAATGATAATAAAAATAATGTAATGATGATAATAACAATAAAAATATTTGTTAGTGCGCAAAGGACTATTACCAAGTAGTTCCGTGATTGTTTGTACGAGCGAGCGATCTCCACTCACGCGACAGGTATTGCGGGCAGTCTACACATAGGAGATTTTAGGAAAAATAATTATTTTTGGTAGTTTCCTTTCAAGACTCCACTTTAATACTAATTGCAAAAAATTAACTGGTGTTCAGGTAATAATGTGGCACTTTTTGATTTTATAATTTTTTTGGTGAGGAAGGTCAATTGCATATTAATAGCATTTACGCCCTTCAGAAAAACGTAAATATTAACATACTAATTTTCACGCGATAGAGCATAAAATCATCTATAATGTGACTATCTTTTCAAGTTGAGGGAATAGCCATACTTCGAGAAATGTATTTTATAAAAGAGACTATTTAAAACAATACGATAAATTGACAGCTCTATTACTATTTAATTACACCAAGCGAAGACTTGAAATTCGGTACAGATATTCAGTATATCATAAAGTTTCACTGTAAAAAAAATGGTAAACTTTTAAAGATGTGAGTTCATTTTTCACAATTTTTTTGCCGATTTCGTATGGAATGTCCCATATACAAAAGATCGGTTGAACGGTTTCAGAAGTCTATAAAGGACAGACATACATTCGTTTGTGTATATAAAACAATAGAAAAACAAATGAGTAGAAATTACTTACAATTGCATCAAATTATATCCATCCATCCTAATTCTGCCCGAAGGCAGGTCCTTCACTGCAATCATAGCATTTTCATGCTATGCCTGCAGCTTTACTAGGGAATTGTAAGTGTGGTAGCTTCCCGTTGCTTTCCACACCGGTGAAGGATCATGATGATGTTAATGATGACCTATGATTTCGGGGACCGTTTGGGCCTTAAAGTTTTCCTGACATTTGTCTTACAGGTGAGGAAAAACCCCGATAAAAACCTCACCGAGAAAAACTGCCCCGATCGGGGATCGGACCCGGGCCCGCTGCGTGACAAGGTAGCACGCTACCTCGAGACTACAGCGATGGACTCAAATTTTATAATAATGTACAATAATAACTTGTAGTTTTATATGATCTTGTTTTCTTTGCGGTTCGGAACATTTAAATAAGTGGCAGGATAAATTATTGTTTGGCCAATTTAAGGTTAGGATAATGACTAATGCAGAACCAGAAACCGTAATTCAATAAGACTGTGATGGTTTTGTTAGAATTGACACTTACCATCAGCAAGTCCCAAACAGTAAAACTGGCATTACTTCAATAACTGATTAATTTATGGCCTCATGTTTAAAGGGTCAATATAAACATAATAATATCCAGGAATACATAAATAAAATATAACAAAATGCTAAGAAATGTTATTTTTCAATAAATGAAGTTTTTAAATTCAAATATTCGACACGTGAAACAAAAAGCAGATTGTATAAACCCTAGCTAACACCCGGCGTGCGCTGTTACACCTAAATAAATGAAAATTAATGTGTTCTTATGTTTAGTTGAATAAATGTATGGAGAAATAATTATAAATTTATATCGCAATTAATTTTTTTTAGATACCTCGTGCTGATAACGGTCGTTGCCCGAGGTTCTACTTATCCTGACCTTCTTGGCATAAATGAACTGAAAGACGAAAATTAATGTGTTTTTATGTTTAGTTGAATAATTAATAGAAAAAAAATAGTAATTAGTATTAGACACCCCGTGCTGATTACCCGACGTTACCCGGGAATCTACTTATTCCCGATCTTCTTGGCATAAATGATCTGTAAGACGAAAATTAATGTTTTTTTATATTTAGTTGGATAAGTAAAACGAAAAATGTGTATTGTAAATATTTTTAGATACTCCGTGCTGATTACCTGGCGTTGCCCGGGAATCTACGAATCCCTATCTTATTGACATAAATGAGCTGAAATACGATAATTAGTGTGATTTATGTTTAGTTAAATAAGTAGTGCGAAATAAAAATATCGTAATTATTTTTAGATGCCCCGTGATGTTTACCCGGCGTTGCCCGGGAATCTACTTATCCCGATCATTCTTGGCATAAATGAGTTGAAGGACGAAAATTAATGTACTTCTTATGATTAGTTGAATAAGTAAAGTGAAAAATAATTATAAATTTATATCGTAATTATTTTAATATTCCCCGTGCTGGTTAAACAGTGTTGCCCGGGAATCTACTTATCTCGATCTTCTTGGCATAAATGAGCTAAAATACAAAATCATTTATTGTGAGTTATCCGTAAAAGAATACCCACCATGTGCTGCTATGCTTGTATAGGAATCTACGTACTTGTCTCGATCTTTTTGGCATCAATGAAAGATAAAAATGGTTAACGTGAGTAATCCGTAAAAAGATAAACATAATTATGCTGTCGTGGACTTTTTTGTAGAGCATTTTGAGATATTCAATTCTGTGTACATTAATGTTGTGTATTTGTTATGGTTTAGGCAGCATAAGCCATTTAAACGTCTAAAGAGCTACTTTTCACGTTTTCCACTACAAAGGACGATTTTAAGGGTGTAGGAGTTGAGTATCCCAACTCTCTTATAGCCTATGTACATCCGGGAAATCTCTTGAACATTTTGCAAAAAGCCCCATCATAATCGAATTAACGGTATGGCCGTGCATTAAGTACGAACGAACAAGCATTAATTACATATATATATATATATATATATATATATATATATATATATATGACATTATAAGAAAAATAAATGCCTGGACGGGATTCATACACGGAACTCTGGGTCGGTACCCCAGCGTGTTATCCATTACATCACACTTATTTTTCTTATATATAAATTATATTCTCCATTATTACTATATATATATATCATCATCATCATCATAGTACATTCACGAATTTAGGCCATTTGTTGACCTGTTTCGGCCTCAAGAGAAACACCATCCAGAAGTCTTTTGAGTGGACGTCCTGGTCTTCTTCTTCCTGCAGGTTGATATCTTAACATTAGTTTGGGTATTCTGTGATCTTCCATTCGATGAACATGTTGTATCCATCTTGACTTATAATCAGAAATTTTGTTTTCTAAAGATTCCATGTGTAATTCTTCTAAGATGTCTTCATTTTTTTGTGATCTAGTAGTGTGTATCCTGCAGTCCTCCGAAGATATCTCATTTCAGCAGATCTAAGTCTCTGTATATCCTCTGTTTCAACGTCCATACTTCGCTACCATACAAAAGAGTTGGAAGAGCCAGTGTTTTATACACTTTCAGTCTTGAATGCTTTTGGACTAACTGTGGCTTGAAGATAGAATTTATTAACCCTAAAATTCTTAAAATTTAGATATTTTTGCATTTACATCCTTTTCTTCTTCATATGAGATATTGCATCCTAGATATGTAAAATTATTCACCTGCTCCAAAATTTTATTGTCCAGTACAATTTTACTTCTGACAGGATCTACACCTTGAAATGCCATAATTTTTGTTTTTTCTGTAGATATCTTTAATCCATATTCTTCTGTAATTTTGTTAAGTTCATACAGACCTTTCTGTAGATTATCTTCGGAATTTGCTATTATTATTTGGTCATCTGCAAACAATAGGATGTTTAATTTTCTATTTTCTGATATTCTTATTCCAAATTTATATGTTTTGTTCCAGCAACATATTACTTCATTGATATAAATTGCAAAGAGTGTTGGGGATAGGATATATATAAAGTGTTTGAATTGGATTCGCCTGGTAGTGTAATGGATATCACGCTGAGGTACAGACTCAGAGATCTGGGTTCGAATCCCGTCCAGGCATTTATTTTTCTTATCATACCATATTAAGCTTGCATTGCTCAATGTTAAACATTTAATTATAACATCTATAAAGCTTCACTGCTATAAGGTAAACATATTCTCTTTAATTTGCTTACTTATTATAGTCAGCTACTAGATGGCAGTGAAGACCGAGTTCTCGCGACATCTAGTAATAATGGAGAATATAATACATATATAGGAAAAAAAATGTTTGAATTGGATTCGCCTGGTAGTGTAATGGATATCACACTGAGGTATAGACTCAGAGATCCGGGTTCGAATCCCGTCCAGGCATTTATTTTTCTTATCATACCATATATATATATGTTATAATTAAATGTTTAACATTGAGCAATGCAAGCTTAATATGGTATGATAAGAAAAATAAATGCCTGAACGGGATTCGAACCCGGATCTCTGAGAACTCATATATATATATATATATATATATATATATATATATATATATATGTGTGTGTGTGTGATTCGGTAGGTTTCTTAATACTTCACAATTTCTTCCTGCGCCCAATTGTTTTACTGTCATTCTCTTCCAAATCTCTCCGTCGTCTCAATATCCATTGTCCAATCCCTTTTCCCTCATTCTGCTCAAATCGTTATTAATTCACATTATTTTTGACCGTCCACTTCTTCTTCTAACAAGTGGCACGCATTCTAATATTATTCTTGCGAATATGTCTTCTGGCATTATTTTTTTACATGACCACATCATTTTAAATGTTTATTTTTATTAAAACCAAATTGAACTTTGAACACTCATCTTTTTTAATTAAGCCCATGCTCTTTACTGTTTTATATCTTATAGAAATTCTAGCTGAAAGCTCCAAAAATCCACTTCTGTATAATTCAATTTACTTATTGCAATAGATTTTAATTCCCAATTTCTGCGCTGTATTCCTTATTATTGTATTAAAAAGAGGTTTTCTTTTAGAACTTATATCCTCATTCCATGGAACGGCATTTAATTCTGATATTGCAGATTTACCCTTAGTTATCCGCATTAATTATCCATTATGACTTCCACCTGCATTAATTTTTGGCCCCCAGTATTTATATTTGTCAGAGGCATATATGTTTCCATGCCGTCTTCTAAAACTAGATCTTTTGATATACAGGATGTATCAAAAAGGATGGCGCAAACTTACATGGTTGAAATTACGAGCCGTTTGCGAGATAATTACGAATGTATAGTTACAAGCCGCCACTGACGTCATTGTTTGTAACAGATACGGCAAAAGATGGATAGGTCGAGGCGGATCTGTACCTTGGCCTCCAAGATCACCTGATCTAAATCCTTTGGATTTTTGTGTCTGGGGTCACCTCAAAAGCGAAGTGTACAGCACACCCGTTAACACGGTTGAAGAACTGGAGCAGAGAATTGTACATGCTTGTCAAGAATTCAGAAAAGATCCAGGGGTTTTCGAAAGAATTCTACATTCATTGCAGAAACGAGCACAGTATTGCATCCAGATGCAAGGAAGACACTTCGAACACCTCCTTTAACAGGTAACCCATAAGTGAAGTGAGCTGTGAAATGTGAACTAAATGAGATAAAAAATTAATAGTAAAGTCTAAATTCAAATTAATTTGTACTAACTAGGACGATGTTTACAATGAAGTCAGTGGCGGCTTGTAACTACATTCGTAATTATCTCGCAAACGGCTCGTTTGCGGACCCATGTTTACTGGGACATAGATGCTTCTATTATCGTGTACTTTCAACCATGTAAGTTTGCGCCATCCTTTTTTATACACCCTGTTTATTCTGTTACCATGTAGCCTACTTTGTTTTTAAATCCCAATAGTCGTATTCTTATTCGTATTATTCATTCAGTTTTCTTGTCGTGTACTCTAAATCATCGTAACGTTCCGTCATTAGTAGTTAATCATCAACAAATAGCGACATATAAACTGTACCTTCCACCGATATTCTCATAGGTGAACATATGTTTATATGTGTATTGAGGATGCATTTTGAATAAGGTCGGCGATAAACAACATTCTTGACTTATAACTCCAGAACTGAAGTAATATTTTTATCCATTTTTACCCTAGACGTAGATTAATCATGTGTCTTTTTCACGCTTTATATTAGCTTGACCTGTATCTATCTATCTATCTATGTAGCGGAATCTTTCAACGCGATTTTCACCCACTTAAAATCATTGGATCGACTTGAAACTTTGTATACTAGTAGAGAACCCGTGACAATACAATAATTTCATATTTATTTTCTAAAATCCTGGCCATAATCATCAGAAAATCAAAAAAAGTGTTTTTGTATCAATGTAACGGAATCTTTCAACGCGATTTTCATCCACTTAGAAACATTGGACCGACTTGAAACTTTGTATACGTGTAGAGGACCCGTGACAATACAATAATTTCATATTTTGTTTCTAAAATCCTGGTCAGAATCATCCGAAAATAAAAAAAACTGAAAACTGGTATAATAGGTTGCGGACTTGTCGAGTTTTTAGTCAACCGTTGTAAGAGCTCAGTTGGTAGAGCATTGAACTCTTAATGGTATATAATTTCAGTAATCCATACGTCGCTGGTTCAAATCCGGCTGGGAGGGTTTTTTTATAGAAGAGTATTACTTTTAGCTCATACTACAATAGTATCGAATTTAAAGGTATTTACATTTTTATCTTATTCTGTAAAATATTAAAACTAAAAAATAAATAATAGTTTTGAAAAACTAAAAGAACACGCTTTATTAGAAAATTAAATTCTAGAATATTCACCTGAAAGGTCCGTCTCCTCAACTTAATTATCATTTAACTGTAGCGCTTTCGGGACTTGTCCCATCATCGGCAGGATTCAAAACTGGTGTTTCACTGAAGATCTGGTAGAGGGGGTTGCATGTATTGGGTTCGTTATTTTTGAATAAACCTCAATCTTTGAATCTTATAAAAGTTGTTTATTAGAAAACTAAAAAATTAAAAATAATTTTAATTTCCAATACGCTTGGGACAAAATAAAGTGCTCAACAAAAAGATCATCTCCAACACATGTAGAATAAAATTAGAGTTATCAACAAAAAGAAAATAATTTTACCATCAAAAGAGTGTGGCGATTTTTATGATTTTTACATTTTCTTCTTAGAGAGCTTACTTTTACCAATATATGTTTATTATCAAGTATATTAATTGATATAGAGCACCCCACGCTTTTGATGGCAAAATTGTTTTCTTTTTGTTGATAACTCTAATTTTATTCTACATGTGTTGGAGATGTTTTTATCCCAAGCGTATTGGAAATTAAAATTATTTTTCATTTTTTAGTTTTCTAATAAAGCGTGTTCTTTTAGTTTTTTAAAACTATTATTTATTTAATGCCTGAATGTTTGATTTACTCTGTATATAAACGAGTATGTATTCTGTGTGTTTGTGTGTGTGGTGTGTGTGTGTGTGTGTGTGTGTGTGTGTGTGTGAGAGAGAGAGGGAAAGAGAGAGAGAGAGAGAGAGAGAGAGAGAGAGAGAGAGAGAGAAAGAGAGAGATTTAGTATTTTGTTCTGTGCTCTCTCTTTATCTTCCTGTCTATGTCTATCTCTCTGTCTATCTTTCTGTTTTTCCATCTATTAAACCGTGCAAACTCCGCCAATCTGTCTTTGTCTATCTATGTACCTATCTACTATCTGTCTTTTCCAATTTCTATTTCTGCATATCTGCATATTATTGTAATAATTAGGTACCAATTTAAACAATATCTACCTATTCGTTTTTCCATTAATTTATTAAAATATTAAATAAATTAAACTTACAAATCGTGTAAGTCACATCAATTTAAGGGTTAATTAAATTATATGGTAAGTTATATATTGCGATAAACCAAACATATTGGTTGCTAGAGTCAATTTTTTATATCAGGTTTCAGGCACACCGCCACGTCTGATGCCCGAATTTCGCTTATTTTTGGATAATATCTTCTTCCGTTTATTTTAATATCATATGCTTAATTTCGATATGAAATGTCGAAAATCGCTACCGCTAGAGCGATTTTTAATTTTCCTTTGAGGTGAACTCCTATAATTATGTAATGGTCCAATTTTGCTCGTTAACGAACTTGATGGGTGCGAAACAAGGACTTTTACTTTAAGGGAGGAAAGGAGATTACGAGTATTTGAGAATAAAGTACTTAGGAAAATTTTTGGACCAAAGAGAGATGAACAGACAGGTGAATGGAGAAGACTACATAACAATGAACTACATGGTCTTTATAGGACGCCACATATAATAAGATCAGTTAAGTCTCGTAGACTGCGATGGGCAGGACATGTTGCACGTTTTGGGAATGAAAGACGTACATGGAAGCTTCTTGTAGGAAATCCATAGGTAAAACGCGCAGTTGGTAGAACAAGAATGAGATGGGAGAATTACATTAACTATGACTTGAGGAAGTGGATTATATAGGGGATGATTGGAAAGCATAAGCTCACGTTAGGGATGTATGGAGAGCTTATGTCCGCGCGGCCATGAACCTACGGGTTTTATAATGCTAGTGAGTAAGTAAGTAACGAACTTGACCTTAATTTTTTAATTAATTCCTATATGCCAAGTTTGGTTTCGATTAAACAAAAATTGCTGTGGCTAGAGCGATAACGGACGAATATATCAATTTTGGTTATGGCCATTTTCGGTGTCAATCGGCCGCGGTGTCATAGTGCTTACGTTCTTTACCTCTAGTCCCAATCACGGGTTCAAACCCAGCCGGAATAAATGAGTTGTTTAGGATGGAAAAATCCAAGTTACAAGTCCTGCGGAACCCGATATGAAGATTTTTAGGCTGGTATAAGAACCGCAGGCCTGAATAAAAAGGCCGATGTGCAAAATTTAATCGACCTTCATATGTCCAAGTAATGCCTTAGTTGCCTATTGGAATTGTCATTGTGGTGATCTGCTACCCATATGACATATCTATATAAATAAGCATAACTGATTTATCATAAGTAATTCCACGAGTGATTTCCAATTTATCTAGAGAATTTGGAAATCAAGAGTGGCATTTGTTAGGACTATTTAACGAATAAAATTAAGCTGTTTACTCACACATCATTATTTAAATATATAGTTATTTTAAAATATTTATATATTTAATGTAAACGGCGATGTTTGAAAACAAATGAGAAACGATTGGTACGCTTCATTTGCTTCTTTTGTTTATCACTGCAACCAGGTCATATTATTTATTGCCAAAGGAATGCAATATTGTGAGAATGCATTCTAGTGGAGAAGAAAAGGAAAACACATCAAACTGTATATTAATTAATTTCTGATGTCCTATGATGAAAATATTACAATTATATTTTTCTGGATGTTACCTGGGAAAAAGTACATTTAAGAAAGTACAAACAGTGGTTTCTTTTTCTGGTGGTGTAATCAATTGCTACAAATGTTTTTATATTAACTCCTGCATGCGCTATGTGTTTACATTCATGTACTATATATACAATCTGGTAGCCGTATTTCTTGGGGAGTCAGTCACTGCAAAATAATGGTATGACCTATTCAGAATCTTAAAAAGGAGGTGCTTTCTTTATTATGATAAAATTTAGTTTGTAAATTCTAGGCGAAACAGGACTGTGATTGGTTGTAAATAAAATAGCATTAATTCGTGATTTGTCACTGACTCCCATTTGGGGCATGAGTTAAATAGTTTTGGTAAAGAAATTCCCGCTAGGGAGCACCCGTGTCCTCACATGGGGCATATTGATATATATATATATATATATATATATATATATATATATATATATACATTTTCGGTGTCTGTTATATAGGATCAGTGAATATTTATAATTTTTAAAATGTTTTTGTTAGAGCATTCTCACTAGCTTCATTGATTTGGAATCGCTAAAAGTAAGGATAATTATTTAATTTTATGGGAAAAGGTAATAGAACCAAATGTAATCCGAATTCCATACGTCTGTACGATATCACTTTGTTAGGTAATTATAGAGAATACAAATAATTTGATTAGTCAAGATGTTTTATTCAACAAAGAACTATGGAAAATAAATAATAGAGTAATTCGATTTTACAGAGAATTGTCCTAAAATGAAAAGAAAGATTAGATCTTTACTATAAAAGTAAGAAAAAAACCGAACGAATGAAGTGGACAATACCATTTCTGCTTTACACTTCATTAACTTTCCTGTATAAAAAGGTGGACTAAGGGCGTAAGGAGGTTTACAATGTGAAAAAGTGTTCTTTTGAGCGGGTAACCAACAGGAGCCTGGAGAATCACAGACTTACTTGTTAAGAAGTAACGTAGTTCCATAAACTGCATCCGTACCTGTTCATTAGGCCAAATTCACATGTCCTATAACTCGTAGGGAAAATATTTAAATGTATTAATCTGAAGACTGCATTCTCGGAATAGTACGATGTATATTTAAGTTAAGTCTCGTACAATGCGATGGGCAGGACATGTAGCAAGAATGGAGGATGAAAGACATGCATGAAAGCTTCATGTAGGAAAATCAGAGGGAAAGTGCCCAGTTGGTAGACCAAGAATGAGATGGGAGAATAAAATTAACCATGATTTGAGGGAAGTAGATTGTACGGGGAATGATTGGAAAACATTAGCTCAGGATAGGGATGTATGGAGAAGCTTATGTCCGCGCGACCATGAACCTATGAGTTCGATAGTATAAGTGAGTTAGTTAGTTAGTTTAGTTATATTTAAGTGTGTCTCGATTCGTAACCTAGTGGTTTAAGGCATGATGCCTCGATGCAGACGCTAAATCGAGTCCCATTGGGAGTAGACATTTTCTGATGTAATTTCCGCAAGTATGGAACCAGTGCCCACTCAGCATCTTGAGGAATTTGGGTAGCTACGGTAATTATAGTCACTAGGTTAAGAAAATCAGCTATAATGGCTGGGAGGACGACATGTTGATCACATGGCACCCCTATACTGGCTCTATGATAACCCATCTATGTTATTAACACATGAGAATGGGAGTTGCGCAGCAGGTGACTGGTAGGCATGACGCGCCGTGGAGTTTTATATAAAGGTTTAAGGTTATTTTATTTCTGCCCTCATAGAAGAGTTCAATGCCGAACGTTAACTTTCTTTTTAAATAAGTGTAAATCTCTTTATTTTCAAATTGGTCTCTTTTAACATTAATTAATGGATTCTGTTCTTTCATTTCTCTAATAAATATTTACCTAAATCATAATTATTTACTATAGATTTTACTTACAATTATTTATTCTGTTTTATTATTTTTGTGTGTATGTATATATATATATATCCATCCATCCATAGTAATTCTGCTCGAGGGCAGGTCTTTCACTGTAATCATAGCATTTTCATGCTATGCTTGCAGCTTTACTAGGGAATTGTAGGTGTGGTAGCTTCCCGTTGCTTTCCACACCGGTAAAGGATGATGATGATGATGATGAAGATGATATGATAATGATAAGAATGATGATGATGGCCATATGATTTCGGGGACCGTTTGGGCCTTAAAGTTTTCCTGACATTAGTCTTACAGCTGAGGAAAAACCCCGATAAAAACCTTACCCAGAAAAACTGCCCCGACCGGGGATCGAACCCGGGCCGGCTACGTGACAAGGCAGCACGCTACCTCGATACCACTGCGGTGGATATATATATATATATATATATATATTTGTCCACCGCTGTGATCTCGTTGCGGAAGTAGCGCGCTGCCTTGTCACGCAGCGGGCCCTGGTACGATTCCCGGTCGGGACAGGCTCCTGAGTGAGGTTATTTCGGGGTTTTTCCTCAACTGTAAGACAAATGTCAGGAAGCTTAAGGTCCAATTGTCTCCGAAAATTAACTGGCCATCATCATCATCATCATCATCTCCTCCTCCTTAATCGGTGTGGAAAGCATCGGGAAGCTGCCACACCTATAATTCCCTAGTAAAGCTGGAAAGCTTAGCATGAAAATGCTATGATTGCAGTGGAAGACCTGCCCTCAGGCAGAATTATCCAGGATTATATATATATATATATATATATATATATATATATATATATATATACTGGTAATATTTTTCACTGGTTGAATGGATAAGACGGTCTTGTGGCGTTAACTCTACCAATTTAAATAAATAATAATAATAATAATAATAATAATAATAATAATAATAATAATAATAATTCACTATCTTACTGGCACTATCGAACCCGTAGATTCACGGCCGTGCGGATGTAAGCTCTCAATGCATCCCTATCCTAAGCTAATATTTTCCAATTATCTCTGTATAATCCACTCCCTTCAAAATTATAATAATAAAAATAACAATAATAGTATTTATTATTATTGTTGTTTGTTGTTATTATTATTGTTATTAGACTCACTTCGTAGGGTTAAGGCAATAAGCTACCAGTCGGAAGGTCAGGGGTTTGAGTCTTGGTGTTGTCAGGATTTTTAAATTGGCCTAAATCTTCTGGCGGCACCATGACCAAGTGTCATGGCGGATTGTGAATAAGAGTGAAACTGGTTGCTCGTGTTTTTGCACAATTTTCAGCAGGTGTTAGTTTGTTTTTATAAACGTAATATCGATATTGTGAATTTAGTTTGTTTTTTGCTTAATTTTACGCATAATGGCTCCACGTAAAGCAAGAAATTGTGAAGAAAGCAAAGAAGAAATAACTAAGCGTGTGGTCCAAGAATGTTTGCGGGATCCAGCCATGTTGCAGCTGTTGAAGGACTCCGTGCGTGAGGCTATTGTATCGGAGCTAAAGGTAACTATAGACCGTAATACGGAAGTTATTAGGCAGTTGGAACTCTCGCTTCAGGAGAGGGACAACAAAATATTAAAACTGGAACAACAGTTAAGTGAGAAAACCGACTCGCTAGAGCAATACCAACGTCGACAGTGTCTACGTATTTTCGGTATACCTGAACAGGATGGTGAAGATACGGACAATATAGCAATCGACGTGGCCTCCAAATTGGAGTTAAATTAGAAACCTGTGATATCGACAGGAGTCACAGGGTTGGGAAAAAATCGGATCGACCACGGCCTGTTATTGTTAAGTTTATCAGTTATAGAAAGAGAAGGGAGGTCTTCCAAAATAAAAAACAATTGAAAGGCAGTGGGATCACAGTAAGAGAAGATCTCACCCAAATTAGATATAAATTGTTAAAGGACTGCATCACAAAATTTGGCGTCACAAATGTGTGGACAATTGATGGCGCAATACATGTGAAAAATGGAGATACCAAACGCATCATCACCCGGGCCTCTGATATGTAAATCTACCTAGTGCAAACACGCCCAGTGATACCATATCCCCAATTTAGCACTTTTATATAAATTATTAAATTATATTTAGAAATTTCACATTAATTATTAGTATTATATTTAGAAATTTTACTTTATTTATTAATTTAATATTTGAATAAGATATTAGTGACTTGTTCTTTTCTTATAATTCTAGTTAAAATATTTTTAAAATTTTCCATCCAAATAATGCTATTCATTTGGCGGTCTCTGACAGGTTAGAGGACACTACCCTTCTCAAACCCCTTCCAAACAACAATAATGCAAGACAGGTTCTAGAAACAGCATTCTCCCCCTTCCCGTCTTCCCTACATGTGGTTCACTTGAACGCACAAAGCTTAACTGCACATACAGACGATATTAGAATGATTTTTTCTTCTTCCAATATTCATGCTATTCTCGTATCAGAAACATGGCTCACTCCCTCCATTAATTCTAGTTTAATTGACATGGATGGTTATACTTTTCTTAGACATGATCGTGTACATAGTCGAGGGGGCGGTGTTGGTGTCTTCGTTAGGACAGACCTTTGCCCTAAGTCTGTATACTTTTCTAATAACGAGACATCTCCTGAAATTATGTTTATAGAAATATACGCAAGCTTCAAAAAATGCCTTCTTTGTGTAGTGTACCAACCCCCTAAAATGAAAAAAATAGCAGAAATAGAATCCGCTCTACAAAACGCACGTATACAATATGAACACGTTATCGTCATGGGTGACTTTAATATAAATATACTAGACACTGACAACAGACATACACAACAGCTTATGTCCGCGTTCCAAGTTTGTGATATGACTATCCTTCCCTTACAGCCTACACATCACACCAATCATTCTGAGACTTTACTTGACTTAATTGCTACTAATAATCCAGACAGAGTACTAACCCACGGGCAACTGTCAGCTCCCGGAATATCAGCACATGATATTATATTCTTAGCATATTCACTGCAGTGCCCTAAACTAGCTCGTAAGACTATCACATATAGAGACCTAAAACATATAAACAATGCAGCTCTACTTGAAGACGCTATAAAATTACCCTGGCATACTATATGGGCGTTGCATTCTGTTGACGAAAAAGTTGAGGCATTAAATAACCTTATATTACAACTATATGACAGACACGCTCCACTGAAAACTAAACTAGTGAAACGACACCCTGCTCCCTGGATGTCTGCTAACATTCGTGACTTGATGACTGAAAGAGACGCAGCATATCGGAAATATAGAGTTGACAAAACTGATATAAATCTTAATCACTATAAACGGTTACGAAACAAGACTACACAAACTATCAGAAACGCCAAACTTAGACATCTATACAGCCTTACTGAACCTAATAACAATAACCCAGATATTTGGAAAAATCTGAATAAAATGGGTGTAGGTAGGAAACACACACAGGTAGAAAAACTACCTGTTTCTCTGAACACACTTAATAACCATTTTACAAGCACATTCTTTACTCCTAAAGACAAAACACATACAATAAGTGAACTACTATTGACAAATCCACCAGACAGAGAACATTTCCATTTTTCATATCTTACAGAAAATGACATAAAGAAAGCTCTCAAACGAATAAAAACAAAAGCAGAAGGTACTGACCGTATAAATATCACTCTACTTAACAAAATAATCGACGTTATACTACCTACCATAACTCATGTTTTCAACTCTTCACTACAAACCTCTATATATCCCACATTATGGAAGCAAGCAATTGTACGCCCACTCCCGAAAGTAAAAACTCCCTTAACTCCTAACGATTTTCGACCCATTAGTATTTTACCTACCCTTTCAAAAGCTTTGGAACGATTAGTCCACAAACAACTGACTGACTACCTAACTGAACACGACCTTTTAGATCAATACCAATCAGGCTTTAGGACAGGACACAATACAAATACTGCTCTACTAAATATATGTGAAGACATACGCGAAGCATCTGATAATCGAAAACTTACTATTCTTACACTACTTGACTTTAGTAAAGCATTTGACACGGTAGACTTGGACTTATTGTTGCTTAAACTAAAAAACCTCTCACTTTCTGACAGTGTCACGCAATGGTTCAACTCCTACCTTCGTGAGCGCCAGCAATATGTTGTAGGAAATTCTACATTACGCTCTTCTTGGACCTACCGTAAAGCTGGAGTTCCACAGGGCTCGGTGCTCGGCCCATTGCTTTTTACAATCTATATAAACGACATATCTGACTCCCTAAAACATTGCAAACATCATTTATTTGCGGACGACATGCAGATCTACCTTCACTCAGACAAATATTCTTTAAATGATGCGGTAACCAAAATTAATGAGGACCTTGACTCGCTAACGGCGTGGACAGAGAAATATGGACTTGAATTAAATCCTAGAAAGACACAAGCAATCATTATGGGCCATCAGAGACTATTATCCTCAATTAACACAAATGCAGTATTACATGTGTCACTTAATGGGGTTCAGATCCCTTATAGTGAGACAGTAAAAAATCTAGGAGTGTTTATGGATAAACATTTAATTTGGAATAAACAAATAAATAACATTTGCAAAACTATCTTCTCAATAATACACTCATTAAATCGTATAAGAAATTGTTTACCGTTTTCTCTAAGAAAAATGCTAGTAGAAACACTCGCAATGCCCCATTTTGATTATTGTGATACTCTTTTTACTGACCTAAATACTGTTCTTACCCAAAGACTTCAACGTGTTCACAATTCTTGCATACGTTTTATTTGTGGTATACGTAGATTTGATCACGTTACACCATCCCTGGAACAATTGTCATGGCTTCGTCTTCAAGATCGTAGAACCATCCATTCCCTATGCCTACTCTATAACATATTACACACATCTTTACCTTATTATTTATCACACCGCTTCACTAAACTCTCTGATACACATAACTTAGATACCCGATCCCTTGAGCACAGTGTCCTCTATATCCCTCCTCATCATACTACCTATTATTCGAAATCTTTTACAGTTTCTCTTGCTAGAACATGGAATTCACTTCCACCCTATGTCAGAGACTGCCAAACTTTACCATCTTTCAGAAATAAATTGAAAATAAAATCACTAACAGAAACAACTCACTAATACTACTTTTTAAGAATTAATAATGCGTTTTTGCATTATTTAATAAAAATAGACTTAGGATTTGTTAATATATTTACCTAATGCCTTGTATAAAAAGCGTAGATTAATTCATTGTAGTGTATTTTTTTTCTCTTCTTTTTATGCATAGTAGATTCGAGCTGTTATTCCTTTTTTTATTCATTGTATCATTAATTTAATTTTAATTGTATTTAGTTTCATTCTATTATTAGACATTAATTTCATTATTATTCAATATGACAGATAATTAATTGTTCAATGACTATTATTGTAACTATTTTTTGTATTCATATGTAACATGTTTGTCCTGTCTAATATGACTACTATTGTAATTTTTTTTTGTATTCATGTGTAACATATGTTTGTCCTGTTTTATATGACTATTATTGTATTTTTTTTTTGTATTCATATGTAACATATGCTTGTTCTGGTGAGTGGAAGAGAAGGCCACATGGCCTTAACTCCACCAGGCTAAATAAATCTATTCTATTCTATTCTATTCTGACCATGAGATCGATTAAGCCTCTAATCGAAATATGTTTTGTGGTGGTAAATATTATTAATAATAATAATACTGTACTTGTTATACCAATGTAATATTATTACATAGGCCTACCATAAAACACATTAAGGAACTTCGAGTGCTTTAATCACACATTTATACCATATTTGGTTTTATGATTGAATAAAATAATAATATATTTTTTTACGTTATTCTTAGTAAGTTTCTGATCCACATTTGTGAGACCATTAGAAGCAAGTAGTCGCCAGATATCGTCGATAGCTCCTAGGTACACCTATTCGCCTTCAAGCTTCAGTAGCAAGCGATTTAGCTTTTTTCTCTCTCCCTCGTCTTGCCTTCTTTAGCTTTCAATATAAAATGGCTCTATTTTATCCTGGATGCATTACGCCACTCTCCACTTTTATGCTTAAAAAAGTCTGGTACAAGTGGCCAGCTGTAGACTTCACTTTAATGTGGGTCTCTTTCTTTTCTATCAACCATTTTCTCTCTACGGTCCTTTAACTTGATACTCTAATGCCACAGTTGCCATTTATTTTCTCCGTAATATCTGCTCCATTCATAGTAATTCTGCCCGAGGGCAGGTCTTTCACTGCAATCGTAGTATTTTCATGCTACGCGTTGTAGCTTTTACTAGGGAATTATAAGTGTGGTAGCTTTCCGTTGCTTTCCACACCGGTGAATAATGGTGATAATAATGATAAGGATGATGGTGATGATGGACGGATGATTTTCGGGGACCGTTGGGCCCTAAGCTTCCTGACATTTGCCTTACAGATGAGGAAAAACACCGAAAAGAAAACTCATCCAGGAGCCTGTCCTGACCGGGAATCGAATCCGGGCCCGCTGCGTGACAAAGCAGCACGCTACCTCGAGACCACAGCATTGGACATTAATATCTACTAATGCTTATTAGTCCACCGCTGTGGTCTCGGAGGTAGCGTGCTATCTTGTCACGCAGCGGGCCCGGGTTCGTTACCCGCTAGGGACATTTTTTCAGGGTGAGGTTTTTCTCGGGTTTTTTTCTCACCTATGAGACAAACGCCAGGAAAACTTTAAGGCCCAAACGGTCCCCGAAATCATATGACCATCGCAATCATCATCATCATTCATATTCATCTTATCATCATCATCCTTCATCGGTGTGGAAAACAACGGGAAGCTACCACACCTATAATTCCCTAGTAAAGCTGCAAAGCATAGCACGAAAATGCTATGATTGCAGTGAAAGACCTGCCTTCGGGCAGAATTACTATGGATGGGTGGAATGCTTATTAATAGGGTTCGGAACTTGAGGACCTACAAAATGCATTTAAAAGATCTTTACAAAGACCTAAAGATATCCTAAAATAGACCTAAAAACTGAGAGAAAGCACGTAAAATCTCAATTAAAATTAAAAATAAAAATAATTTTGTTTTCAACTACATTTGCAATCAATATGATAGAAATATTTAAAAAGTACAAAATTCTAGTGAAATGCAACATATATTCCGAAAAAAATTAATTACTGAAAATGCTTCTTCTTTCATACTTTATTATTTTAAATTCTGAATTGTTTGTGAAAGGAATTCCATGTTCGTTAAAAAAATATTTCTTGGAGAATTTAGAATTAACGATTTTTCCCACCTACAATGAATTCAGATCCCGCAATGATTATCATACGGTTAGTAGACTCGTTAAAAATAACAGGATATTTTGTGAGGATTCAATAGTTTCTCGGGGAACAAAAGTGTGGGCAGTGTGAAAATCTTTAAAAAGTAAAACTTGATAGTGTTTTTAAAGTAAGTTGGAAATGAGATTAGAATCTACGGATTCTTGAATTATACAAATGGTATTAATTTGGTCAAAAGAAGGAGAAGTTGCCAAAAAAAAAGACTTAAAAAAAGTCTAAAAAAAGGACAAATAAACTAAAAAAGTCGAAAAAGGACAAGTAAAATCCATTATTTTCTGGACTACAATGGCCCAAAAATATATATATATATATATATATATATATATATATACGAAATAAAGAAGTAAGGGAAATTATGGGTGTACAAGAGTAGCCGCACATCATAGAAATTATAGAAAAGAAAAGATTACAGTGATACTGCCATGTCAAAAGAATGCCAGAGCAAATATTGCCAGAAATTGTTATGGAATGGATCCCAATAGAAGGGAGGAAGAGAGAAAGTCTAAAGAAAACTTAGATGGAAGGGGTACAAGCAGTCATTAATATCAAAGGATTGGAGGAAAATCAATGGATGGACAGAGAGGAATGGCGTTTGGTTTCCGGAAGTCGGCGGCAGCTGCCATGATACCGGATGATTATATATATATATATATATATATATATATATATATATATATATATATTAGGGTAACAGAGTGGAACCCTTGATAGAGGTCCACTCCAGGGAGTAGGCGCCCCTGCCCTTTTGTGAGCTCCAGGTCCCACTCGCCCAGTGGGTAGTACCTGGGTAGGGCCCCGTCCACAGGGTTACGTGGGGAGAAGAGAAGTCCCCAAAGCCGTAGTGAAGGCAACTTCTCTAGGAGACGAACACTCCGAAATTCCAGTTCCCTGCCCTCCAGGAAGAGGGGTTTGGCTAGAGGCTGGTAACCTCTACTAGTAAAAAATAACTTACTCATAAACTTCAGCAGAAGAAAAGCCGGATTGATAAACCTTATGACGACCACAGCAAGAAAAAGTATAAAAAGAGTTTTGGAATACATGACCAGCTTAAAATAGCGACTTGGAATGTCAGAGGCTTGGGAAGCAAAGAATTTGAACTAACAAAAGAAATGAAAAATAAAAGTATAAATATATTAGCTGCCTCAGAAACAAAGAAAAAATTGAAAGGATCACAAATGATAAATGATATGATGATGTTTTACAGTGGAGTAAGTCAGAAAGAAAGAGCGAAAGCAGGAGTGGCGATATTTGTGGATAAGAAATGGGGATCCAAAATAGACACGTATAATTGTATTAACGAAAGAATAATGACAATGCGATTTAAGCATAATAGAGGACATATGACAATTATAGCAATATATGCACCGGAGGAAGGGAGAGATGAAGAAACAAAAACATTTTATACTACTCTACAAAAGGAAATAAATAAGATAAACAAGAACGACATAATAATATTATTAGGAGACTTTAATGCTAGAGTGGGGAATCAACCAGTGGCAAATGTAATTGGGATCCATGGAGAAAATGTTATAAATAAAAATGGACAAGAATTAAAACAATTTGCAATTTTTAATGATTTTAAAATAACAAATACATTTTATAAGAAAAAAGATATTCACAAATACACATGGTCAGCACGAGGTTTTCGTTCACTGATAGATTATGTGTTAATCAATAAGAAAGCATCATCATTATTAACAGATACGAGAGTATTTAGAGGAAGTGACATCTATTCAGATCACTATTTAGTAATCTCAAAAATAAATATATTAGCGAGATGGAAGAAAACTAAAAACAAATATAGAAATAAAGAGACCACATTCAAAGTACATTTATTACAAGATAAAAGTATACAAAATCTGTATCAGAATAGGCTAAATGAACAATTAATATTAAAACCTACTTCCGAAGAAATAAACCGAGAATGGGATAATATAAAAGAAAGCATTGATAAAGCAGCATATGAGGCATTAGGAACAAATATAAAATATATAACAAGAAGGGTTTAAGAATATGGAATGAAGAATTAGAGAGGATAATAAAAGATAAAAAAGAGGCTTATCACAAATATTTACAGAATAGAACACCAGAATTAAGAGCTGATTACAAACATAAAAGTGCAATAGCCAAAAGAGAAATTAAAAAAGCACACAAAGTCAGTTGGGATAGATATATAAGCAGACTAGAATACGATATACATGGGCAGCAAAAAATAGCCTATAAAGTAATGAAACATCTAAATAAACAAGAAAAAGATACAATACAGATCAATGCAATTGAGGAGAAACAATGGGAAGAACATTATAAAAAACTGTGGTATAATGAAAATAAAATAACTAAAGATAACATATATGAGTGTGAGATAGGAATAGATATGATAACAATGGAAGAATTAGAAGAAGTACTGAAAACAACAAAGAACAGAAAGGCAGCTGGAATAGACGGAATTAATATGGAATTAATAAAATATGGAGGAATTTTTTTTAAACTGAGATTATTACATTTTTTAAATTTATGTTGGAACAAGCAACAATACCAGAAACCTGGACAACAGCAATAGTACAATCTATTTTTAAGAAAGGAGAACGTAAAGACTGCAACAACTACAGAGGAATAAGCATTTTAACTGCAGGCTATAAAATATACTCAAGAATCTTAACATTTAGGTTAAAACAAATAACAGAGGTAATGTTAACAGAAGAACAAAGTGGATTCAGACCAGGGCGTTCATGTATGGATAATATATTTACGATAAAAGAATTTATAAACAAAAGAAGAGAATATAACATGGAAACACACATAGCTTTTATTGATTTTGTCAAGGCATTTGATAAAGTAGACAGAGGAAAACTCTGGACAATTTTAAAAGAAAAAGGAATTCCGAAACACTTAATAGCAGCTATAAAGAGTTTGTACTGGAACACAAATTTTGTTATAAAAACTAGAAATGAAGTAAGTAAAAATAAAATTCATACTAATCAAGGAGTTAAACAAGGATGCAGTATCTCTCCAGTTTTATTTAACCTATACATCAATGATATAATAAAAAAATGGAACGAAGAAACAAATAAAGGAATAAAATTAGATAAAACACACTACTTGAAAACATTATTATACGCTGATGACCAGGTAATAATAGCAAATACAGAAGACGAACTTCAGAGGAATATTTTTAAGCTACATAATATATGTGAACAATATAATCTCAAAATATCCATAGAAAAAACTAAGGTAATGGCATTCCAAGGGAAAAATCAAATCAGATCGAAAATAGTAATAGGAAACAAAATCATAGAACAGGTGAACCATCTCAATTATCTAGGATGTGACATTTCATTTAATTATGATAATGATATAAATAATAAAATAGCAAAATTCCAGGGAATATGTGGTACGATAAAACGAACACTAAATAACAAAACAACAAGAGAGACCCAACTGAAATTTTATAAAATGTTGGCAGTACCGGTACTGCTCTATGGTTCAGAAGCCTGGATACATAAAAAACAAGACCTAAGTAGGATAACGGCAGCAGAAATGAAATTTTTGAGATCTGTTAAAGGGTGCACTAAGGAAGACAGAATCAAGAACACAGAAATAAGACAGGAACTTGAAATATTTGCAATAACTGATAAAATGGATACATATAGACAAAAATGGAAGCAACACATAGACAGAATGAATGAAGATAGATATCCAAAACAAATAACAAAATACAAACCTAAAGGCACCCGAGATGTGGGCAGACCTAGAAAGAGATGGGCTGAAGTCGGAACGGGTCAACAGACCTAATCCATGAATGAAGATGATGATGATGATATTAATGTGGGCCTCGTCTTCAGATATAAAATTAAAGAAGGATTTTTCCTCATCTTCGAACCCTACTTATTACTAAATACACCCAATGAAATATTTTGTTCAGAATTTACTAATATCTTCTGAGGTGAAAGTTTTATTTGTTTTGCTGATTTATTTTCATTCCGCTGTTTATATTACTCGCTTTTAGCGAATTTCGAGAAAATAAAACTATTGATGTAGTTCTCATGAAAAAAAAGAGGAAGTGTCTGTTAACGCTCTAGCGGCCGGAAACCATTTTGATCAAAACCAAACTTGGCATATAGCAATTAATTAAAATAAGTAAGGTCGAATTCGTTAACAAGAAAAATGGGACCATTAGGTGTAGTAATTCATCTGAAACGAAAATTTAAAAATCGCTCGTGCGGTCGCAATTTTTTATATTTCACATTAACACTCACTATATTAAAATAAAGCTTGGAACCCATTCTCCAAACATCAGCGAAATACGATCACCAAAAGCGAGGGTTTATCTGAAACTCGAAATAATAAATTACTCCAACAACATTCATCGTAATGTTTACCATTCAATTTAATCAAGTCTCAAACTGACAATGTGTCCTGTAAGATACATTTATTTAATGTATTTAATATTTATAATAAAGTAATGGAAAAACTAATCTGTATATACTATTTAATTGGTGTGAAATTATATCACAATATGAAAATAAGTCATAATTATCAGGTTTACAAGATTTATTTTCGCCGTAGTCCGACACTATTAAACAAGCTGGCATCAGAAATTGAGTTATTCCAATTTAACAAAAGAAATACGGTATATATTCGGCAAACCAGCAAAATGAGACCATAAATGCGATTTGTTGAGTAATTCCCTCAGTTTACGCAGTGCCGGCGTGACGATTTTTTTTTACATTGTCTATCCTCTTACCTTTTCCATTTGAGTTCAGGACACACACCCAGAACCAAGGTAAAGATTCAAAATCCCCTACCCGCTGGGTATCGACTAGAAGGTGGTGACTATACAGACTACGCCACTTGGTCGAACGCATTGAAAATTCTTAAGAATACTGTTACGCGTCGTATAGCGACCTTTGATTTACACGGGCAAGGCGGGAACATTGGTCTCGCATTGGTTGGAATGGATTTGCGAGTGGCCAATCACGAGCCAAAAGACCCGCGTCAACCACCGATATTTCTGGGCTGTCAGTCCAGATAGTTCTACCAACATCTCACTTCCCTTTCGGGAAAGATCCGTGACTAGAGGCTTCTACGGTTTGAAGTATCTTGAACCTAAGCCTAGAAAGTTCCTTGCACCTATAAAAGGAGCGGATTCGAAGGCCAGATGCCAGTCAGTCTAGTCTTGTTTCGACGGTGATGGCAGTGTTTTGTGTTGTTTAATATAAACATAATGTGGTGTGTTGTGCCTAGGAAACATTACCGTTTACTTTATTTTTTTGTGGTAGGTGTGAACCTTAGAAGAATTCAAGTACAAACAAGAATGAGGTGGGGGAAGAAATTAAACATAGGGTCAACTCTGGAAATGAATGCTATTATGCATTACAGAGCCTCTCGTTATCCAAATTTCTCTGAAAAATGTTATACAAAAATATATAAAACGGCAATTCTTCCGTTATATGGGGGCGAATCATGGTTTCTTACTTTGAAGGAGGTGAAAATAATAGGAGCATTTGAGAAAAAAGTTTTTAGGAACATTTATATACCAAAGACAGATGAACAGACCTGAGATTGGGGAAAACTATATAAGAGTGACCTACATTATCTTTATGGGAAAGCAGATATAATAAGAATAGTTTCATTGATTGCGACGGATAGGACTTATAGAATGGAAGATGGAAACTTTAAAGGAAAACAAGAGGGAAAAATTCGGTATGTAGCTAAGAATAAGGTGGGAGAATAACAAGAACCATAATTTGAAAACTGAGGGAGGTGCATTTTATAGGAAATTATTGAAAAACATAAGTTAAGGTTATATCCAGTTCTTTCCATTAACTTGTATTACGATTTTAATTTACAAATCTTTTCGACAACACTAAGTTGCTGAGAAATAACGTTTCCAAAGGCCTGTCCACCGCTGTGGTCTCGAGGTAGCGTTCTGCCTTGTCAAGCAGCGGGCCCGGGTTCAATTCCCGGTCGGGACAGGCTCCTGGGTGAGGTTTTTTTCGGGGTTTTTCCTCATCTGTAAGACAAATGTCAGGAATCTTAGGGCCTAAAGGTCCCCGAAAATCATCCGGCCATCATTATCATCATCATCCTTCATCGGTGTGGAAAGCAACGGGAAGCTACCACACTTACAAATACCTAGTAAAGCTGCTAAGCATAGCATGGGAATCTTATGATCGCAGTGAAAGGCCTGCCCTCGAGCAGAATTACTTTGGATATATATATATATATATATATATATATGAATAGACAATATGTGAATAGGAACCCATGTCCGGAAACGTATCATCTCTGTGATACAGCCATTAAAATGTGTCGGATTTGCCAGTGTTGTTTAGCAACCGGATTGGCAGTACATGACGTCAGAAGAGCACCATGTCAAATGAGGTAGAACGTAAGGTACAGAATTAAATGGCGTTTGACTCATTTCAGAAGAAAGTCAAATTTATTTAGTAACAATATCAAAGTAACAAAACATTTTCTATTGAACACAATAACACTTGTGTCAACAGTGGCAAAAAGAAATTTGTTTTTGTCTTCTGCAGTGGACGTGTCCAATACGAAACAGTTCACTACAACAGAGGCTCGAGTTTACGACCACCAATGTCATTTCACGCATTGTACCGACCAATCATGTTCCAATTCTCTCGTTCCATCACTCCTACTATTCCGTTAATCTCCTGTGCAACGAATATAACTCGTGCTAGCAGTTCTTCTGCGGTCTCTGCAGGAGTCTCGTATACCATACTTTTCATAAGACCCCACAAGAAATAGTCCAATGGGATTAAATCCAGAGATTGTGGGAGTTATGCAATTGGACTATTTCGGTCTATCCATCTTTGCACGAATCTTCGGTTAAGATGTCCCCGAACGTCGTAAAGTGCGGCGGTGCGCCATCATGCTGAAACCACAGTTCCTGGCGGGCATTTAATGGCAGGGTAAACGTCACGTGCAATCATGCGACCTTCTGACCTCATGTACTGCCTATCCGGTTGCAAAAACAACACCTATAAATCCAACACATTGTAATGGCTGTAGCGCGGAAACGGTATGTTTCCGGACGTGGGTTCCCATTTAAAATATTGTCTGTTCAGTCCCCTCTACTCGCCTTAGAAATTTGTAATATGAATTTCCGAACACTCTGTATGTATATATATATCTTCTTCTTGTAAGCCCATGTTTCCCTTGACAGAGATTTAGGCGCTCTCCCCCTACAGGGCAGAATTTGAACCATACGAATTTAGTTACACTTGTTTTCGTATAGATGTCATTTGAGTGGTCCGTGGTCAGCGTTCCGCCTCATACTGACATCTAGAAAACCAAGGTAGTACTAGGACAGGAAAAATCGGTAAATTTTGCTTAGAGGCCTTTTCATTCAGGCTTAAGGATCTTTTACGAGCCTGAAAATCTTCAGACTCGGGACCCACGGCTTAAAGTCCCTCCCAGAGGACTTGCTCCTTAGATTTTTCCATCTTAAAAAATCCATCGACCCCCGGCCGGGTTTGAACCCGCGACCTATATATGTATGTATATAATGAATTACAAATCGAAACATTCAGACAGAGTGTCGCTCTAGTGGTAGGAAAGTTGCCATAGAAAAATAAAAGCTCAATGGAACACAAGTAACGTTATCAGATGGTGAATTGCGTATCAGCCTCGAATTGGGAATTACTTCAGATCTAACTGTTTACATTAAGGTATTTATCAAACAAGTGAGTTATTTTACTCTAATTTACATAATAAAGTAAACAATTCTTGTTTTTCAGATATTTGTCGCATGTATGTTTACGTTAAATATTGTACAGTTAATCTCTCTGGATTTTGTTGAAGTAGCATGTGTACCTTACATTTCGCAATTATAAGAATTGTTTTGTTTGCGTGCACCTTCAATTGCTTGAAGTATATACAGAGTTATTCAATTCCTATTACACGCTTCTTAGTCATCATCATCATCATCATCTTCATGGTAGGCCCTCGGTCTGTTCCGCTCTCAGAATTCATCTTCCCATCGCCTTCCGACGTCCCACATTTCTAGAGCCTTGAGGTTGGTAAAACAGTGCTTGTTTTGTTAGCCTAGAAGAGTCCATTCTTGAAATATGTTCATGCCATTTTTGTTTATAGCTTGGTATTTTTTCATTTAGATTAAAAACTTTGAGTTCTTGCCTAATTGTTTCATTACGAATGTGATAGTCATTTAGAGTATATCCTGCAACGTATCTGAGGAACTCCATATCTGACGTTTCTAGTAATCTTCTGTCTGATCTATTCATGGCCCAATTTTCCGATCCATATGTCACAATGGGAACTTCCATTACTTTATAAAACTTTAGAATTGTTTATTTTGTTGTTTTTGTTTGTAGTGTTTTTTTAATAATTCCCACACATACTTACGCTTCTTAATTCCGATTGAGGGTCTTTCCACTTTTCAGCGGTTGCCCTTTTACCAGCCGGCTGCTGGCCCTTCACATCCACATGTGTCAATCACAGAGGTTGTTGATCAACAGCCAGTGTAGGGGTGACATGTGGTTAGCATGTGGAGTCCCCCAGCCGTTATAGCTGGTTCCTCAACCTGGAGCCGCTACTTATTGTAGCTACACAATTGCATCACGATGCTGGGTGGGCACCGGTCCCATACTGGCCAAAATACCATGAGAAAATTTCTTCCCCCATGGAGACTCGAACCAGCGCAAGTCCCATAGCTGTGCGCCAAGGCTTCCTACCTTAACCGCTCGGCTACGGCTTCTTAATAAGATGCCATTATCTTTATAATATCATGTATTATTGTAAAATTAATTAGTTATTTAACTGCAGCACTTTCGGGACTTGTCCCATCATCGGCAGGATTCAAAAGTGGTGTTTCGCTGAAGATCTGGTAGAGGGGGTTACATGTACTGGGTTCGTTTTCGTTTATCAGATGGTCGTTGTTGTGATAAACGAAAACGAACCCAGTACGTGTAACCCCCTCCCTCTATCAGATCTTCAGTGAAACACCACTTTTGAATCCTCCCGATGATGGGAGAAGTCCCGAAAGCCCTACAGTTAAATAACTAATTAAGTTGAGGAGACGGACCTTGTAGGTGAATATTCCATAATTTTATATTTTAATTTTGAATAATACCTCAACAGAACATATCACGAATCTTCAGAAGTTGACAATGTATTATTATTATTATTATTATTATTATTATTGTTATAATTATTATTACTATTATTATTATTGATATTATTATTATTGTTATTGTTATTGGAGGTGGATCAACAGAAACAATATATACACTGTTGAAGAACATGGAGAGGTGGAGTTCGTGTTCAGAAAATTATTGGAGGAGGAATCCGATAACTGGGGTTTGAAAATAAATTTAGAAAAATAGATTTTACATGGGATGTGAAGCAGAAACCGAAGATTTAATATTAGAAGATCAAAAGAGGTATTTTAGAGGATGTAATGAATTTGAGTATCTGGGAGTATATATATAGAGGATAAACAAGAAAATGATATTGAGAACAGAATAAATAAAGGTACAGTAATAACAGCAATGATGAATGGAGTCTTATGGAACAGACATATAACCAGAAAGTTACAAATACATAATTCAATAGTGAGAACTACTGTCACATATGGAGCTGAAGTTTGGAAATTCAACAAAAACGTCTATGGAAATGGATTTCATAAGGAGAGCAGCAAGATGTTCAAAATTAGAAAAAAATAAGAAATACTCTCATGCGAGAAAAAGTTAATATTAGATATTCAAAAGTAGATTATATATAATATAAGCAATTACATTGGTATGGGCATGTACGACGAATTCAAGAAGAAAGGTTATCCAGAAAAACATGGTGTCCACCTGGAAGAAGAAGAAAGGAAGACTTCGAAACTCGTGGATGCAACAAATAAGAACTTGAACGAGAACATGAGAACTGGAGGATATGGAGTGGATGGATAGAGACGAGTGCAGAAGGAAAATAAAACTTTAGGTGAACAAAAGTGTAGACATTGAAAATATGTATATAAGTAAATAGATTATTATTATTATTATTATTATTATTATTATTATTATTATTATTATTATTATTTATCCGTGAATTGAGATAATTAGATTATACAGGCGATGATTGGAAAATGTGAAATTATAGAGAACCTATGCCCGCGCGGCCATGAACCTACGGGTTTGATAGTGCCAGTGAGTTAGTTAGTTACTGTTATTTATTTTACCTAAGAAAGATAAGACCGTAACGCATTCTCATTCAATTCTCCAGGTTAAATTATGCAGATATTCATACTTAACAAACTATCCATACACATGTAGCCTAGACCCGATACAAAAAATAAAAATATATTAACGTGGTCTAATAACAACAACATTAATGATAATTAAATAATATCCTCAACTCGTGTCCAACTCACGATGGGTCGAGGGATGAGTTGAGTTTGTAATGGTCTGTGTAAGACAAGGTTACAGGCCGACCAATGCCTGACGAACAATCACAGGGACGGATTTCCGATAAATATTGCTCTTGTAATGACAATGAGGCATGGAGCTAATAATGTTTTCTGCCTAAACCTGAGCTTTCAGTAAGTAGTCTCTAAAATAGCTGTAAATTATTCATTATCTTTTACGGTCTCACTTACCAAAACATGGAATTCCCTTCCGCCCTATATCAAAGACTGTCAAACTATAACATCCTTCGAAAACAAACTAAATAATTATTTAATAACAAACTAACTTATACACCTCACTGATGGTATTCTTTTAACAATTAACAAATTTAATTATTTATGAAAATAATATTAAGAATAACAAATATTTTCATTTGTTTTGTTTTAAATATTGCAAAATCGTAAAATTAGTTTTTTATGTCATTATTTTTCTTTGTTTTTTTATATACATTAGACAGGGACAATTTAATATGTCTTGCTTGTATACATTTTATTATTAGTTTTAGTCTTAATTTTAACTAACATTAATAGGTTGCATTATAGATAATAGATATTATCTTTTTGATCAAATTTTTATTTACAATTTAATATTAGAGTTAATTGAGGTTGTTATATTGTGATGTAATATATGTTTGTCCTGGTGAGTGGAAGAGAAGACCACATGGCCTTAACTCCACCAGGCTAAATAAATCTAATCTAATCTAAATAAATCTAAATCGCAATCTAAATTAATTTAATATAATACACAAGGAATTATAAAATCCCAACAAGCAGGCTTCCATTCGAATAATTTAAACTTATTTTCTCGTCATAATAATGTTCAGAACACTGGTCATTAAGATTCGCTTGTTTGTTTCCGCCTGTATTTTTGTTTATGCTGGGTGTTCCAGAGGCAACTAGATGCATAAAAGTAAGCCATCATTCTCCTTAGTCACTAGCATCTCTTTCAAAGTCAACAAATTTATTTCAGGGGGGGGGGTCATAGAGTGAAAATGCACATCTGTATTTCTGAAGCGAGCTTGCGCGAGATTTCTGCGGCAAAAATATGCTACTGATTCAAAATACTGTCTCTGTTTTTGTGCGACAATGCGTTTTGACGTACTTACAGCAATGGCGACATTAATTGAAAGTTCAATTTCCTATATTTCGGGGTTGCCAACCTAAATAACTATACTGTAATATTACATATTACAAACCACGTGTGGGAAGTAAAACCACTGCCCTCTATGTATACTACGTACAATGTATATAATAATCCGTAAGCTAGTATTAATATACATTATACGAAACAAATCACTGCATTTAAAATGAACTGAACTTTTTTGAAACAATATAAAACAATAAATACGTACTTGCCGCCATTTTATCACTCATTGGTGTCACGGCCTCCTGTAGATTCAACTAATAATCCTTGCCCACACTGTTAATATTGGTCACTTGTTTATAATGGACACAAATATTTCCAACAAAGATATTATTATTTTACTATTATTTATTATATTTAAAACACTATCGTGCAAAAAATATATATATAGTGCACGTTTGTGAAGTGTTTAACAGAATCTCGGAAATTAAAAACCCCGCTATCGCTCGGTTTTTAAACATTTTCCTCGATTCTATAAAAACCACTTCTCAACCTCTCATCATAATATACTGTAGTTGATGGCACGGGGTTTTCCTCTTACTTATTTGGATTTAAATAAATACACAGTTGTTATGTAAGATTTTATTTTCCATTTTATTTCCTTCTCCACAATTATCACTAAATCATCAAACACAATTTGATTTAACAACTATTCTTCTTTGACAGTTTATAAGGTAGTCACTTATAACACAGTTGCAGGCACAATCCTTCCTCACAGTTACGTTCACATTTAACCTCTCGCCATCCAACACGAGACTCTCGCAGACCAATTATCGCAGGCTGACTGGCCTGCCTTCTCCTCCGCTCCTTTATATAAGCAGTGAGGAAAGCTCTAGTAAAAGCTTCGCGCAACTTCAAAGCCCAGAAACCTCTGGCTTCCGATCTTTCAACAAGCGGAAGGAGCCTCTGGTAGAAACGTTTGGCAACACGTTCCAGACAATTCAAGCGGTTCTGCGGGTCACTAACTCGCTAGGGGTGACTCACCCGCGCAATTCAAACGCCGCTTACACGACATGTAATAATACTATTGTTTAAGAAGCTTGCTAAAAACAAGTACAATATTTGATAATTGAAGTGAGTCTTTGCATCTATCGAGTTGGAGGAACACTAAAATGTTCCTGTAGAATAGATGATAAAATTATACAATTTTACTTGTTAAGTTTTATTTATAAGAACCTCATAATGTTACTTCTTATTGTAGTTTTACAATAATACTTTATATTACAGCTATTCACTATTTTTAAATAATTGAATTTGAGGAGGTTGACTGAACCATTGAATATATAGGAAGTGCAAGGACGCATTAAAGTACCTGCAAAGAAGAAGTCAAACAAGGCAGGAATAGAGAGATAAATTAATAGAGAGAGAGAGAGAGAGAGAGAGAGAGAGAGAGAGGAGAGAGAGAGAGAGAGAGAGAGAGAGAGAGAAATTGAGGGATTTGAGGAAAGTAAATTATATAAGAGATGGTTGGAAAACTTTATTTCAGATAACGATTTATGGAGAACTTACGTCCGCGTTGCCACGAATCTCCAGGTTCAATACTACCAAACTAGTTAATTGCAGTACAATATTTTATGAAAATTTCGCTCATAATTGTTTATAATGTTTCTGTATCATGTTTGGATAAAATAATTTGAATTATAATTGACTTCACTAGCGAAGATATATCTCGGTAAATAGAATGTATATCTCTACAACTTCCCCCTATATGATCAATTGATTTAATTGAATAGCGATTAAATGCTGCAGAATATTGAAAGGGAAGGACTTGACAATAATGTAAGCCCTCAAGGCGAAGCATGAGGCATCTCTTGAAATTGGGTACAAGCTCCCTATTCCATTCACTTGTTAGTAGCTTCAGAAGAAAATAAAGAATGTAGGGAGCTGCTTGTGTCCTGCCATTGCTTCTGGGTGTTGGACCATGAAGTTATTCGGTTACATTCGTTGACAACACAATGAGAATGTTCTATAGCACATCAGCAACATTACATGACTGATATTCCTTTCTCCAATTGATATTTCCACACTAATAATTCGCTTTCACCTTTTATCCTCTAATCATTATGTCAACAGAAGTCCGTATATAATGTAAATAATAATTATTATTAATTATAATTTATTGTAGATATGCCATGTAATCATCTCCATCCATCCATAGTAATTCTACCCGAAGGCAGGTCTTTCACTGCAATCATAGCATTTTCATGCTATGCTTTGCAGCTTTATTAGGGAATTTTAGGTGTGGTAGCTTCCCGTTGCTTTCCACACCGATTAAGGATGATGGTGATAAGATGAATATGAATGATGATGATTGCGATGGCCATATGATTTCGGGGACCGTTTGGGCCTTAAAGGTTTCCTGACATTTGTCTTACAGGTGAGGAAAAACCCCGATATAAACCTCACCCAGAAAAACTGTCCCGAGCGGGGATCGAACCCAGGCCCGCTGCATGACAAGGCAGTACGCTACCGCGAGACCACAGCGGTGGACATGTATTCATTTATGTTTATTTAATCAATATGAAAGAATAATGTTTATACTTCTTTCTAACCAGGTTGAGTGGTATAATCGGCTCAGCCATTTAGTTTACAGGCGCTTTGCTTTATGGTTAGGTCGGTCTATTTTGCACGCATAAGTATTTAGCATATCAAGCGGCGTTGTCACGTTTTATTCTCTAGAATAAAGTTTTACCAACTAAAGATACTGCAAAAGACAAAAGTTGCAACGCTGTTGAAATAATTATATCTACGTTGAGCAGACATGGAAACATCATTTAAGAATGCGAAGACATTATTGGCAGAGAACTGTTTTTAGTTTTTTGGTGATTGGAACGGCGTCTTAGAAGCAACTCCCTGGTTCTACCTGGCAGTAACAATGCATTTTTAAAGCAGATGGAAACAGTTGCCTTTGATGCCGCCTATAAACTAAATGAAAGAGTTGACTATAGATAAGCCTTAAGACCTTAACTCTACCAGATAAAATAAAGCTATTGTTGAAACTAAATTCCATGACGGCTCTTAGCCTACCATCCGGCTGCTGGCCTTGCATCCACATGTGTTAATAACAGAGGTGGACTATCATCCAGCCACTGTAGGGGTGACATGTGGTCAGCTTGTCGGCTTCCCCAGCCATTGTAGCTGGTTTTCTCAACTTGAAGCAGCTACTTATTGCAGCTACCCCAATGCCTCACGTTGCTGGGTTGCCACTGACCGAAAGTCGATGAGAAAATATCTTTCCCATGGAGACTCGAACCAACGCGATTGTGCGCAAAGGTATCTTGCCTTTACTACTCGGCTAAGGCGTTATAATAATAATAATAATAATAATAATAATAATAATAATAATAATAATAATAATAATAGTGATTTTTGAAAATTTAATTTACATCATCTCATTATACCGGTACCTATTTTTTCAGTCCTACTTTCCCATTAGTGTCAGATTGTTAGAAAGATAAACATACAATTTACAACAAATTACCTTAATATTTTATCATAATTATTGCATGGTCAATAAAATATCTGTGTGATCTATAGTTTAAAATTCCTCTCCGACAGCTTGTGCCACTATTAGGCGTGTGACATGTAAAAAGTACCTCTAAGATGAGAGGTTAAACAACATTAATGGAATGAAATGTATTATTATTATTATTATTATTATTATTATATTATTATTATTATTATTATTATTATTATTATTACTATTAACTTAGAACAAAAACTTATGTCGATGGAAATTGATTTCTTGAGGAGAGCAGCAAGATGTTCAAAATTAGACAAAATTAGACAAAATAAGAAATACTGTCATAAGAGAAAAAATGAATATTGGTTATTCAATAGCAGATTTAATACAGTATAAGCAATTAAATTGGTATGGGCGCGTACGACGAATGCAAGAAGAAATACTACCCAGGAAAACATTGGAATGGTGTCCACCTGGAAGAAGGAGGAGGGGAAGACCTCGAAACTCGTGGATGCAGGAAATAAGAACTGGAATGAGAGCAAGTGGACTGGAGGACATGGATTGGATGGAGAGAGACGAGTGGAGAAGAAAAATAAAACTTTAGGCACAGAAATATGTGTAAACATTACAATTCTGAATATAAATAAATAATAATAATTATTATTATATTTGTCCACATTGTCATATTCGTTTTACATTACACATGTGCTTGTATTGACATACAATTTTCCTGGTTGAGTGGGAAAAAAGTCATATGATCTTAAATTCGCCAGGTTAAATAAATAAATAAATAAATAGATGATACCAAAACATATGAATCTACATCGAATACTTTGTAATAATATTAATAATATGGTTTTTATTTCTTATATAGATTTTGAATAGGTAGATGTGAATAATATTTTAATACGTTACCAGAATTTGCATAGCCTAACTCTCATTTTTAATTAAAAGTGCAGCAAATGAACTACTTTGTACGGTTCCTGTTTCTATCCAATTTACCTTTATTGATAAAAAGAAGGCTGTAGGAAATGTTTATTTTTAATTATCTTTTTTTCTGTTTGTAACATTTGAATGTTCTCAACTGGAACTAATGAACGAGTTAATGTATAAACAATGTAAAGAGATACGCCTATTTGCATATTTAATAGACTGGAGCGTATTGAATTCATGATTAGAAAAAAATTCAATGTAAATTTTACCTGTTCTTGTTGAATTGATTACTTTCAGAAACAAGGCAATATACAACGAAGAAGCTTGAAATATTTAATTATTACAGGAAAGCTAAGAAAGACTCCCTGGCATGGTCGGCAAAGTCCCTTCCTTTCGCTCCGGTGATCCAATACAGTAGTAATGTAAGGTTTTTTTAACAACCCTGGGTACCGCATGGCGTACAGTACTTGGTTAAGCTAATATTCTGGAAGGTCGCGGTATCGAGTCCAGGTGAGGTTAGGATATTTTTAAATTGGCCTAAACCTTCTGGCGTTACCTTAATTAACACTTTTGAAATGCATCTTAAAGCACCGTTGAGGTTATGTAATAAGATATTAATTATATATATTTTTACCTGGTAAGTCAGTCGTCCTCAACTAAGTTATTAAACTTCTTCAAGTCATTCTTATACGGAGGCCTTTCGAAAAAAATCATCTTCTGCGTTTTAACTGGAATTGATGGCGTTGTATAGGTTGATCAACGAGAACATAACCGCAGACATAAATCCATTATACAACCTACACAACACCATCAGCCATCAGTTCCAGTTAAAATGCAGAAGATGAAACATGGTTTTCGAAAGGCCTCCATATTAGAATAACTTGAAGTTTAATAACTTACTTGAGGACGACTGACTTATCAGGTAAAAAATTATGTAATTAACATCTTGTTACCTTGATTCTGATATCAACTCAGTCTCTAATTCAAATGAGTATATATGACTAAGTTGTGGGAGTAAAGACGGCCGTCAAGGACGATTGGTAGATCGTGTGTAGATTGTTTAGAAAGATGGGTTATTTAATCTCCTACTAATCTAAGGGCTTTCTGTGCCTGTAGTGGAATCCCTTTACTTTTAAACATCTCACATGTTAAATTGTAATTTTAAATATGGGCATCTAATTGCCAACAAATTTTAATTAGACGCTTCTTATTTCAAGTTTGAGTTTCTTTTACGTTCCGTAAATCTAAGTAACCGGTCCCACAGTTTTACTTTCCTTATGTAGGAAATCGTTCTGAAGAGTTTTACTGTCTTAGAAATCCAACGATCGCGATCAGTTTTGAATCCCGACGATGAACCTCCGGCTTCGATAGTGTCAGTGAGTTAGTTAATATTAATAATAATAATAATAATAATAATAATAATAATAATAATAATAATAATAATAATAAGTAAAATGATCCCACAACAGGCCCGGAGGCCCTTGGGGTAGTAGGAGGTTAAGGCTCCCACTTTTCCTAGACAATCGGCACTTTATGCCAGCCGGGTTGTCAGACCTGCGTGACGGCCGCCTTTACCCCCAGAACAAGCGCCTGGTACTCATTTCCGTTAGAGGCTGAGTCGACCCCAGGGTCATAGTGCCGCCAGAGGGTTTGGGCCAGTTTAATAATAATAATAATAATAATAATTATTATTATTATTATTATTATTTAAAAATAACAACAATAATAAAATTAATAATTACACTGAGCAACAAAAAATAAACTTTTTTCTCAGAAAGAAAAATATGAGATTCTGATAGTATTTTTTCTCCTGAATTCAAGTAATGATATGGGTTTTTCTCCATTACCCAAGGTTTCCGAGTGACAGGAATTTATAATTTCAAACACTAATATTTTCTACATTCGTAACTACACAATATTCGAACATTCGGACTCACCTAGAAAGTAAGAAATTACGATTTTCTGCTATATTTCGCCTGTGGAGCATCCCTCTTTTATTTTACAATGGACAAATGGACGAAAAAACGTTTATTAAAAAATAATTATTTAAATCCATTAATTGAAATTTAAATAAAAAACTGTAGGTGATGGAGAAATCCCGAATACTTATTTGATAACACGATAAAAAACAGCATTAAGTATTAAATACAACTATTGGTACTCATGAGACAAAAATCATGTTGACCAGTGTTATTTATTTATATACAGCTGTACAATGTTTACACATCTTTCTGTGTCTAAGGTTAAATTTTCCTTCTCCACTCCTTCCTATCCATCCACTCCTTGTCCTCCAGTCCTCTTGTTCTCATTCTAGTTCTTATCTCTTGCATCCACGAGTATCGTGGTCTTCCTTTCTTTCTTCTTCCAGGTGGATACCATTCCAATGATTTTCTTGGTAACTTTTCTTGTTGCATTCGTCGTAAATAATAATAATAATAATAATAATAATAATAATAATAATAATAATGCAAGATTGCTGGAATAAAAGAAGGGATAGAAACTAATCACATGTAATCTCTTTACTTTTATAAATAAGCCAGAAAGAAAAGCATCCAGCAGGTATTTCAGGAATGAGGTGTTAAAATAATGTAGAGATTGATTTAAAAAATTATCTTAGGATAGTGCTGTATGGAGAGATTATGTCCTCGATATTAAAATTACAATATAGAATTATAAATGTATGTACGTTGCAAGTATGACTGAGAATAGAATACTAAAAGCAGCATACAACTATTCAGCACGAGGAAGAAGAAGCTTGGGAAGACCAAGGAAAAGATGGAAAGAGCAGCAATTTGGACCCGGAACAGGCTAGTAAATAAGCCTAAACCGTGAAGAAGAAGAAGAAGAAGAAGTCGTTGTAAGTCCTTCTCCTCAACTGGTAAAAGTATTTGTTGAACAACAAACCTACATTTTGCTAATGATAGGACTAGTCCCGAAAGTCCTACATTAAATAAAATACTTTTACCAGTTGAGGAGTCAGACTTGCAGGGTACATTATATTATAATTTGTATAATCTAAGTAACACCTCAGTAGAATTTTACTATGGATTTTATTAATGTTAATTTTGTCCTTGAAACCTCTGGCAACGTTGTAACCACTTGTCCACACATTTGAGCTGTGTGAAATGTTAGTGTTAAAATAATATAGTTATAATTACGCTATCTACCTTATGTAAGGAGCACGCCGTAGCGTAGTGGCTACAAATCGGAATGTCGAGGGTTCGAGTCCCGGTGGGGTCAGGATTTTTAAACTGACCCTAAACTTCTGGTGGCACTATGACCTGGGGTCAACTCGACCTCTAACGGAAATTAGTACCTGACGCTTGTTCTGGGAGTAAAGGTAACTGTCACGCAGGGCTGACAACCCTGCTGACATCAAGTGCCGATTGTCTAGAAAAAGTGGGAGCCTTAACTTCCTACTTCTCCAAGGGCCTCCTGTGGCCTTTAGTGGATCACTTTACCTTTACTTTTACATTAGGTCTACATAAAATCTAGTCTCGCGCCGTAGTTCAGTGGTCTAAGGGTAGGTTTAACCAACTGGGATAACTGAATTACGCCAGTTTTCCCCTTATAATCCCAGAGCAATTATTTAAGGTGTGGATTTGGTACCGACCTTACGAAGGTCTTGACCCGATAACTTCATGTGCTTGTAGGAAGGTGGTGGCGAAATTGTGTGTTATGCTGTGTAGAGTGCTCCTCTAAACAGTTGTCTTCTTCAGGTGAGCTTGTCGGTCTTGAAAAAACGGCTTTTTCTTGTAGTGTCTTGATCTTGCAGTCTAAGTTCTAGATGAGACTTGAGTATTCACAAAGGATAGTGTGGTTTGAAGGACTTGAGGGTTTTGAAGGATGGTGGTGAGGAGAATAAGGAGGGATTGGAGTATATTCTCCGGCGGGTTCTGAGAAGGTAAGGGAGGGAAGTTTTCTTCGGTCTTTTGAGGAGTTCTTGGAGTGGTTTTTGAAGTGATTTCAGGCTTTCTCGTGGTAGATGGTTTGCTTGTTCCTTGCGTTTGTCTCATTTTCAGATACTTCTGGAATGATGGACATTTTCGATGACTTGCTGCATGATCTGCGTTGCAGTTGGTACACTTGACTTCCGTCTGGGTGCAGTCGGAGACTCTGTGGTTTCCGGAACACCTGACGCATTTTGTGTCTCGAAAGCAGAATTCTGCAATATGTCCAAAGCCTTGACATTTGAAGCACTGGGTGCCTCCTGTGGGTTTCCGATAAGGTTCCAATCTGATTCGGATGTTGAATAGCTCTTTTAGATTTTCTTCGATTTTTTCCTTGATGTCTGGTGTTTTGTGGAGTGTTAGGATGTAAATAGGAAGCTCTATCTTCTTCTTTACTCCTTCTATGAAGACTTGTCTTTCAATGCTTCTTAATTCTTTGACGGGCAGGTTCCTACTCATAATTTCATCATATACTTCATGTGTTGTGATGGACTTTGGAAGTCCCTTCACAACTAGTTTGATGATAGGAGGCCTGCCGTAGCCATGGGTATAAAACTGAGTCTCAGATTTCTTGAGCTCTTTGTAAGCTCGCCGATAGGCCGCTTTTGTTGAGGTCCTAATGGTGAGAACGCCCTGGTTGTACTTCATGTGTACTTCATTTTTGTTTCCTGCAGTGATGCTTTCCAATTTTAGTGGCGTGATGTCTTTGGAATATACCACTAAGGGAGGTGGAGTTTCTGCCTTTTCTTCGTATAGATGTTCAAACAGATTTCTTGTTTCTATTGGTGTTCGTTGTTTATAGTGGTGTTGGTTAGTTCTAGCAGTGCGACGTGCTGGCGGGTGGACGAATCCATCCCGGTCTTGCATTTCTGCGTAGTGCTTCTTTCGACGAGGTGCTCTAGTTGCCAGCTCCAGAATAGAATGCCCCCTTATAATACATACCTTAAACTGGCCTAATACAGTTACCTCTGTTGGTGAATAGCTGACCAATCAGAAGGCAGATATAACCTACAGTCGACTAGACCATCAAACAGCAATCTCATTGGAGCAATGGAAGTCCCTAACGCTGACCAATCAGAAGGCAGATACAACTTACGAACACATCGCGGTGAACGTATAAATAGGACAGACAGCGGACAGAATTGCCAGTCTCAAGACAACCCTTGAGCATGCCAGACGCAGTCTTTGGCGAAACGTCGGGGAACTACAAGCCTCACGACCACGGCCTACAGCCCGAAAATCTTCATCAAGATCATCATAGCTATAGCTCTGTTTTTACGTTGTCATTATCGACGGCAGAAGTAGGAACTATTGAAGTCGGAAGGGAATAATGGGGTGGCTTGTACAGGACAGGTCAGTAGGAATGAATCGCTGCAGTCCGAACATAGTCTTGTGACATTATTAGAGAGTGTTAGCTTATTTTTAGACCGCACTGTAATGAATAGTCTGATGTTTATCTCTAATCGTGTCCTCTAGTCAAAACACAATAACAGCGCTGCAACTCCGATCGGAATCAAATCGAGACAGAGCTGTACTATGCATGCACTAGTTCACATCGCCATTACGGAATAAACTTCCCCATGTAAATTCAGCCAGTGTGGGATCGGTGCTCCTAGGCATACAGGTTGAGAAATCCAGCTATAACGGCTAAGGCATGCTGAGCACATGTCACACCTATCCCTTTTACTTTATGAGATGAGAAAAGATTGAGTATTTGAGAATAAATAGGTTAGGAAAACCGGTGGCCCAAAAACAGACGAACAGAGAGGTGAATGGAGAAATCTACCTAATATTGATATACATGAGCTTTATGGAAAACAACATGTAATAAGAACATGAACTCTCATAGACTGCGATGGGCAGGACATATGGAACGAATGGGGAATGAAAGAAGTACAGTTAAGATCTGATGAGATGGCGAGTGTAAGGAATGCGTGACGTAATACTAGTGCCATAACATTTCTATTACATGCACCTCAGTACTACGTGTTCTGAAAATATTAGTCGCGTTTCTGAACGAATTAAACACAATCTTTAAAAACACTGTAATGAAGCAATATTAGTAAGTGCAACACATGGATACATAGCATGACTGTGTAAGAAAAGAGCACAGGGTTCGTGAATGATTGATGCAGTTAAATGCGTAGAACCGCGTGCACCGGGGATTCACAGCGATAACAGCCTCCCTTTCTTCATGCCCCGCTCGCCTTCTTGTGAGCTGTTAGCTGTAGATGGAAATTTATAGAAACCCCAGAGGAAAAGCCCCCAATGTATACAAATATAATGAGCTAAATTATGCAGTAAATGATTAAAAAAACAGTAGGTTAATGGAGTAAATTTTGTCCATTCGGATTGGAACCTCCGGGTTTATTAGTGTCATTGAGTTAGTATAAGTAGACCTATTAACTACGATAACAAATAACAAAATTATTTATCAGAATGTTTACGTATATACGAAGGCCTTCGATAAGTTACGGAAACACTGCTATAACACCACAAAAAACGTATTTAGGTTATTTTTAGTATTACGAATTCCATTTATAATCTCTTGCCAAGTGAACTATACGTTGCGAAATCTTGGAAGTCACCGCACTCCATCTGTAGCACCATTTCTAGATATCTCTCTCATCTGATCGATCTAGAGTTTATAGAATTTATAGTCACAAGGGCTTCTGTCTGGTGAATTTGGTGGATGTTCGAGTACTTTCCAATTCCACTCTCTAAACAAATTCTACTGAACAACATTTTAGGGCGGTATTACACACTGGTTGTGAGAAACAGTGAATGTATTCACAAAATATTACTATTTCGAGACTTTCAGATTTATACAACAAAGACTGCTACAAGATCACAATTGTCACTACTAAGTAAGCTGATTTACAATAGTGTTGCCAATACTTATCGAATACCCTAATAGTATTGATAGCCTATATTCATATATGTATGTTGAGCTATAGTTTCTATTATGTATTATTATAAATCGCCCGAGGTTTGCAAATCTAACGAGCATCAAACCAACACTTGGGACATAATAATGGAGGGACTCAATATTCCACAAGACTGGGCGTCAAGAGCAGAACAGCAGTACCCCTCCCCCTCACCCATGCCTTGAGCAAAACAACCCTCCTAACTCAGAACAAATGGATCTTCTCAAGAAGGGTCCATACTTCAATGATGTCATCATTGTATTTCAGACTAAGAGGGGAGGTAATAGAAATTCTTCAGCCTACATGGGTACTAATGCATGGATTTATTACTCGATACAATAAAGCGTTATATCTGAGGCTTTGCATTTTTCTTTTAATTGCCTCAAGAATGATTGTCATATGTGAGAGCTCTAGTTTTTAAAAGTTAGATGTTAGCTGAGATTTGAAGTCCATTATCTATGGTTTCTAGCAGTGAATAGATGGAGAGACACTTTTACGAGAAATAAAAAAAAGGCGAATGGCCATGCTAAATAAAATAAAATGTATGAATCCAATTAAACCCAGGATAGATAGATAGCTAGATACATACATATAGAGTATACGTAGGTAGGTAGATAGGAAATTCGTAGGTAGGTAGGTGGGTAGGTAGGAAGGAAAGTGATAAGTAAGTGTGTAGGTAGACACACAGGTAGGTAGGTGGGTATATATGTGCGTAGACAAATAGGTTGCTAGGTATATAGGTAAATACTCAGAAACACACGTGGTAGGTAAGAAGGTAGAATTATATATGTAAGTAGGTATGTACATACGAATATAGGTAGATAGATAGGTAGGAACATAGTATATAGGGAGATATGTACTCAGATAGTTAGGTACAGCCTTTGAAAAAAATGATGGCGCAATTCTTGATGGAAAGTTATCGTTTTGAAGAACGATTTACACCAGTACGTTCTTACACGTTCTTACTCGTTTGAGTATAAAGCGAACGGCGTAAGTCTCTCTTCATGCGGCATTCGTATCGTTCGCTTCAATGGAGCAGTCGGTAAGATGCTCATTTTACCTACGACGCGGGCTCACGTTCGATTCTTATCAGGCATATTTTTTTTATTTATTATTATTTAATAACGCCGTTAATTTTCATAATGCTTACATGCTACTTGGATTCGTTATATATTTGGAAATATTCCCGGTCGGGATCAGGCTCCTGGGTGAGATTTTTTTGGGTTTTTTTCTCACCTATAAGATAAATGTTAGGAAGCTTAGGGCCCAACGGTCCCCGAAAATCATCCGACCATCATCATCCTTATCATTATCATCATCATTCTTCACCGATATGGAAATAAACGGGAAGCTACCACACCTACAGTTCCCTAGTAAAGCTGCAATGCATAGCATGAAAATGCTATGATTTCAATGAAAGACCTGCCTTCGGGCAGAATTACTATGAATGGAATATATGGAAATAAATAAGTTAAAGGAAACAGCTCATATACATAAATATACAGAAAATGAATACCGATTGTAACGTCTCATTACTTTGTTTACAAAACACATGACATAATAAAATTATTTATTTCCATTACTAATACAAAATACATCTGATTAATTTAAATTAATATCTGATTTCAAGTAAGTCCTGAAGTACTGCATCGCTTCATACAGACAATTTCTAGGAGAGATGGTTGTGGTCTAGAGGAGGGAGCTTCTGTTTCCCGTGCATGAGGTCTCGTGTTCGAACCTGCTGCCATGCTTTTTTTTTCACTCTCTCTCGTCCTTATTTCAATTAATATTCTTACTTTTGTTTCATTTCTTTTGCTTTGTTTTATTTTCAATATTTACCGCGCTACTTATTTACACGAAGTTGTTTTCCATTGCACGACACACAACGAAATAGAATGGATTTAATTTCTCAAATAGTTATATACTTCTGAAGCAAATAGCTGATCTCTGATCGATCATGCGCAGTGGCTTCGTTCTGAGACTTTAACATTATCTATGCGCCATCAATTATTTAAAAGGCTGTACATACTTGCGTAGGTAGGTAGCTAGCATAGATAGATTCCGTATATACATAGGTGGATACACGGGTGGATAGATAGGTAGGTGGGTATATACATACATGGGTAGACAGATAGGTGGATAGACAAATAGATGGATAGAGAAATAGGTGGATAGAGAAATAGGTAGATAGAAAAATAGGTGAATAGACATATATGTGGATAGACTGGTGGACGAGTAGTCAGGTAGATTGGTATATAGGTAGTTGAGTAGACAGATATAAGGATGGACAATTGTATGGGCAAGCAAAACATTGGGGTAGACCTATACCAATGTACGGGCGGACAGATGGACGGATTGATACGTAACACACCAGGAGCTGTAGTTTATTTGTATGTTCTGCTCTAGTTTCTATTTGCCGGTTCTGTTTCCATCATTAAGCAATTTAAAAACCTAATTCAGTTTCAAATTGATTATTTTATTGATATGTCATGCTTAAACTAGTCATTCAATTAAATTCAGTTAATAGGAAATTATTTGAAACTAGTTTCTTTAATATATAATTCCCATTGTAAATCCGCATTTCCTCCAACCAGTCAAATTGAATTTATCCCCCAATAATGATAGAGTGCAAAATCAATTAATCGAACAAATGCAATCGATTTAAGCTTAAGAATCATTTCATGACCCTCCCCCCCCATCAATCCACCATGTTACTGATGCCATTAACTTCACAGCAAACAGTTCAATTAGATTAAATTGAACTTCCAACCTTCTGAATAATAGTTGGAAAAGAGACAGCTATAATTCAAAACATTTCCGAGTAAATTAAACATGTCCTCTTTTGAATAAATAAACACATTTGATTTGCCACGAATTCAGAAAAGTATAACTGTTGAAGCCATCTATGTGTGTTTTTTTTAAATATATGCACATTGATTCATTAACAGTCAATCTGTCTATAGGAAGGAAACAATGGAAGTTTTATTTGGTTTATTCCCACAAGAGTGTGCACTCGATATTGATGAACCCAGAATTGCAAGAGCTGCATGGAACAGCGTGCTATCCCCACAGTGGGTGGAATCAATTGTACACCTAACAATAATCATCCTGAACCAAACTGGTTCAATGAAGCGGAATTCAGTCTATGCGATGTTGGTTTATTTTTCCCGAACCCTCTCCTTTTTTTTTTATTTTGCTACCCTAGTGCCGACCGATTTTGTTGTCGTGATTTTCTAGAGGTAGTTGGAGAGTCCTTCACATCTTCAGCTCTCGTTAATGGGATGATGATGGCGTCCATACAGTTGTGGCTCCTGATTCGTTTATTTATTCCCGTTACCGGGGTTGTCCAAAGATGATTGACACTAGCTAAACATAAATTTTACATTGAATTAAAAAGTATTATCGTGAAAACAAAAACCATCGAAGATAAATTTCAAAATTTACATGATTCGTAATAAGGATTGTAAAATTGTTCTATAATTAAAATGAAATTAAGTACGTGAAACGACAACTTCAAATATTTATGGCCAGGCTAACAAGACATTGCAGGAAAACATGTGGTTAGTATATCTTCATATGACAGCATGCTCCACTACATGCCTTGGTTTACTTTCGGCAATGTTATGTTACGTTGGATTGTCCTAGTTAAATGATGTTTATATTTGAATATAAAATTATGCTCTTTGTTAATTATACTAAAGCAAGTTATGGGTCCTATCCACACTTATAACAGGACTGACTAACACTAAGAAGTTATGAATATTTTTTTGAGGAATTAATCCGAATGGGTACACGAAACACACCCGGTCCCAAGGTTGAGATTTTAAAAATCCCTTACCCCGCCGAGAATCGAACCCGGGTCGCCGGAGTAGAAGGTAGAACTCTACCGACTACGCCACAGCGACGGACTATGATTAATATTTACACTTTTGGTACTGTCATTGCTAAAGCTAAAAAGTTATTTTTTGCGTGATAGTGCGTTTAGTCGCACTTACAGCAATGACGATCAATGATTGAAAGTTCAACTTCCTACATTTCGGGGTTGTCAACCTAAATAACTATACTATAATAAAATAACTGTACTGTAATATTACATATTACAATACGCGTGTGGAAAGTCTATGTGTACTACATACAATGTATGTACAAAAAATATCAAGAAGGTAGTGTTAATATACTTTATACGAAACAAATCACTGCATTTTAAAAGAACTGAACTTTATTTGAAATAATATTAAACAATAAATACGTACTTGCCGCCATTTTATCACTAAATGGTCTCACGGCCTCCTGTAGTTTTAACTAATTAACATTGCTCACACTGTTAACTTTAGTCAGTTTATAATGAACGCAAATATTTCCAACAAAGATATTATTATTTTGCTATTATTTATTATTTTGAAAACACTATCGCGCAAAAAAATATGTACAACGCACGTTTGTGAAGTGTTTTAGAGAATCTCGGAAATTAAAAACCTGCTATCGCTCTGTTTTTAAACATTTTCCTCGATTCCGTAGAAACCACTTCCCAACCTCGCATCGTAAAATACTAATTCCTACTTACACTTACAATAATGACTAATTTTTAAGTGTTATTATTTTTAAAAAAATATATTTAAAAATGTAGTTAGCGTGATGGAGTTTCTCAACTTTCGTTTCAGTTTATTATCCGGATTTAGCCATTTCTCTTATCAAGTAACTACTGAGTTGTCCTGCCGCAGCTGAATGGATTTGTTTTAGACGCTAAACCCTAAGAAAAATATTGTGGTAGAACCAGCAATGTTTTACTGTATTTCTTTTTTACAAAGATTGATACTCCTGCTTTAGCTCTTTTGGATTTATTTACACCTTACCAAAAATGTACGTAATTTCCTTAATATAAATTTCCTGATCCTTTCTTTTTTGTTTCTGTCACTGCTGCAATGTCTACATTGTTCTGAAATAATTCTCCTGAAAAGAGGGAGACCGAAGTTAACATGGAAAGAAAACATGAAGACATTACTGCAAGCTAGAGGGCTAAGCATTGAAGATGCCCAAGATCGTAGGCTTTGGAGGTTTGGCACGGGAAGACGGCAGCAGCTGTAAAAACCGGAAGATAGATAGAACCAGCAATCGAATCCACGGCCTCTATGGTGTTTGACATGCTAATAATTACACAATATAAGAGGTCAAAATTCAAGTGAGAGGGTGTTAATAACAATGATATTAAATATGAATAAAGAATTCTGTAGCACATTGTAGTGATATTTGAATAAGTAATTTAGGGGTCTCATGTTGAAACAGCCATTTCGAAGAAGGATTTACGTAATTTTAGGTCGATGAGATGTGGTTTCCGGATATATTTAAGATAGCTCAGATAGGCAATTTTGGCTCTCTTCAGGGGTTTGAGGTATCTAGTAGAGAAGATGCTTCTAAAATGAACAGGTACTTTTAATTAATTACTTGACTTTATTTTTAGTTGGATTCTACTCGTCCAACTGGATTAGTATTATTGATGGAATAATCTTCACCACAATTATTCTTATTCTTCTTAAATTATCTCTTGTAGATTCTTATTAGGCTATTTTAATAATAATTATTATTATTTTTATTTCACTCAACGCAATGTAGGGAGGGAATTCCGGAACGACCGAAATGCACTTGCTAATTTCTAAGTCAAGTTATCTTGCAGGAATCGCCATATTAAAGTTATAAAAATTATTAAGTCACATGACCATATACATAATCCCTATTGGTAGTTTACTATACTTAATATTACATCAATCCTAATTGGTCACGTGAAGTTTTTAATTACTTTTATTACCAATTAAAATACAGTTTACTTTATCTATTTAGGTTTATTTAGAGTTTATTAAAAGATTTTATAAATGTATACAACAATGATTTTTAAATAAATTTTAAGAGGCAATTGTTTAGATGATCTTTATCTATTAGATGTTCTAAAGAAATATTTTAATTAATTAGATGTTATTTTTATTCAACAAACAACTATACAAGAAATATTTATTCTATCCAATATTAAAATGTATGCGTTAAATATTTTATATAATTCCACGGCGCGACAGGCCTAGAAGGCCCTTAGCCTACCATCCGTCTGCTGGCCTCACATCCACATGTGTTAATCACACAGGTAGATGATCATTTTACCAGTGTAGGGGTGACATGTGGTCAGCATATCGAGTCCCCCAGCCGTTATAGCTGGTTTTCTCAACCTGAACGCGCCACTTATTGTAGTTACTCGAATGTCTCACGATGCTGGGTGGTAGAATATTAAATTATTTATTTATTTTAATTTTTCATTTACTCCTTAACATCCTGCTTTAATTATGGCCTAAATTAGTGTCTCTGAGCTACATTAGACCGGCTTTCCATATCCAAGTAATACCGTAGTTACCTACTAGAAGTCTTAATGAGACAATGTTCTGACCACATGTTACTCACCTGTATCTATAGTGAAATGAACGTAACTAGAGTAGCTTGGTCAAACAAACACTAAGAGATCACAATGGCTCTATAAGGTTGTATGGGGTATACACACACATATTACTATTATTATTATCATTCCCGAATGGGGAAAAAAAGGAATAAAATAAATACTGGGAATGCAAGATAAACCAAATATAATACATGTTATAAAAATACTACAATTTTATGCCCACATTAAGAGAATGCCACAAGAAAGATTACCAAAAAATATTCAAATAAGGAGATAAAGGAAATAATGGGAATGGAAGATAAATCAAATAATATAATATGTTATAAAAACAGGCTACCATGGTATGACCACATTAAGAGAATGACAGAAGAAAGATTACCAAAAATGATTATGGATTGGATACCAACAGTTCAGAAGAAGAAACGGACGGCCGAGGAAGATTTGGAAGGAGGGAGTACAAGCAGTTATGAGTACTCGAGGATTGAAAGCGATCTATTAATTGGATAAAGAGGAATGGCGTTTGGTTTCATGAATACGGAGACAGCTTTTATGATTGATTGAATTATTATTATTATTATTATTATTATTATTATTATTATTAGTAGTAGTAGTAGTAGTAGTAGTAGTAGTAGTAGCCTATTAGTATTAGTATTATTATTAGTATTATTATTATTATTATTAGTATTATTAGTATTCACCGTGATTTGAGGGAAGTAGATTATACAGGAATTAATGGAAACATTAACTTGGATAGGGATTTGTGGAGAGTTTATGTCCTCGCAGCCTTCGGGTTCGATAATGCCAGTGAGTTAATTACAGTTATCACATCGAACATTGAGCACCTTAATATATACTAGCGGTTACCCACGGTCGAAATTCGACCACAATTCTTTTTTTTAACTTGTCACAAATACGTTATTATTAATTAATTTTGGATTTATTTTAAAAATATGAATGTTTGGAAATATGTGGTATAGCTTGGCTAAGCCATATTTTAAAAACAATAACGAGTCATTTGACAATTGTATACCATTTAAATTTGCATTTGACCTATTATTATGTGTATGGGAAAATTATATATATATATATATATATATATATATATATATATTCTTCGTCTCTCACTCCGACCCGTCAATGTTCGATTTCGAGGCATAATGGAAGTAGGTGCGAATATTTAAATATAACATAAATATGTAATGGAATTACTGAAATCAAGATTAGATAGGGTTTAAATAATAGAATGTACTACTTTTTCTTTAATGACTGTTAATAAATACGCGAGAGTAAGTCAATTCACATTGCTGCTGCACAATTTTCTTTTTGCAACAATGCACTTTCAGCATGATCGCAAAGAAATGAATTAATAATACACATAAATTACTTAGAGACAATTTATTTTATTTTATCTTATTTATTTGTGACATATATTATACATAAATTTTATTTTCCTGCATTGCTTCTCTTAATTATGCCAAATATTTCACTCCTCCGTGCGTGCAATTTGCTTAAAAGGGGTACAAAATTTCTTCTTCGCGTATTAATAATCATTGTTAAACAGGTTTAATTATATATTGTATCGTGTATTTTAATAGTGTGCTGTACGCATCTAATAAAACGAGCAATGTATGTACAAACGCACAGTTGGTAGACCAAGAATGAGGTGGGAGAATAACATTAACTATGATTTGAGGGAAGTAGATTATACAGGGAATGATTGGAAGTATTGGCTCAGGATAAGGATGTGTGGAGAGCTTATGTCCGCGTGGCCATGAACCTGCGGGTTCGATAGTGCCAGTGAGTAAGTAAGTAAGCAATGTAATTACAACTGAGCGTGTAGATTAATTATACACACACAAAATTGTGTATCTGCCGATAAAATCGAGCTGGAATTTTTTTTAATAGACCTTTACTGTAGCTATTATAATTTTATATTTGTAACCTGTATATTTAGAAAGTGCATTATTTATTATGTTTTACCTCTTAGCTCAATGTACGGATAACTTCGACATGGTTATGAAACTCCGCACCTTTTTAATTAATGGTTTATGCCCCAGTTGTTGCAGAGAGCGTTAATCCAAGCCAACTTATGTAACTTTTGCCTAAAGGATTATTTTTTCCCTCGCTGGCTTGACGTGCACATTTTGTTTATAGAGTAAAGAGTTAGCTGAGCGCCAATATTTTTCCACTTTAGTAAATATAACACACTTAAATAATTTATTCATTATTAGCATCTTTCCCCTTCGTTCCAAAGTTTCATCCTGTTCTCTTCAGATAACACCTTCCGGGCGCTCCCTGGCCGCAAATAATGAGAGCTAATGGAATCAAAACAGTCAAGTCCGAGCGACCCGCCCGCCTCCTTGCAAGCTAACGAGGGGCCCAGGAAAGAAGTTTTCCTGCAGCTCTGCACTGGAGCTTCTTGCGATACAGGGGTAGCCATCAGTCTATTATACTTGTTGAGAAACATGTACAAGATAAAAATGACCGGTTGTTATTAAACGTACACAAAGAAATAAGAAATATAAAATCATAATATGTACTCACTCCAATTGTTGAACATCTTATAATATTACTAGAAGTCCCGGCCACGCGTTGCTGTGGCTAAGGTATACGTTAAAAATTTAAATTAAGTTGCTGTCTTTCTGCCAGATTACTTAAAACTAATACTTACACACGAAATTAATAATATTGAAAATAAAATAAACACTGAAAGCACTTAAATTATGAAATAATCAATATTTGTAATTCAATTTAAATTCGCGGTTGCAACAAAAAGCACAGTCATCTGGATCTCTCTTTGTTAAATGATAAACCAATTACCTTAACAAATTATTACACCGCCATCTGTTAGAATCGTATGGAACTCACAGATAATTATAACTCTTTGTTAAATAATAAACAAATAATTTGCAATAAAAAAATAATGCGACTATAAATTTAGTTATAAACTACCCAGGATCAAATTGCACACAGTGTGCAAAATTTTATTAAAATCGGTTCAGTAGTTTAGGATTCCATCGCGGAGAAACAACGTGACACGTAATTTTTATATATTAAGATAGCACTAATTAATATGCACACTATAAATAACAACATTAAAATAGTCATTACAATTTTCAAACATCAAATACTTCCATTGCGCTAACAATGTGGAATATGTACAGTAAAAGCCCCTTATTCGCGGGGGATATGTTCCGCAAAAATGCAGCGAATATGGAATGATAATTTGTATGCGTATATAGGGGGTACGTTCCAAGCTTACGAAATAAAATAAAAATTATCAAAATAAGATTAATTAATGATATATTGAACAATTTATATTATTACTGCTAGGCTTGGGCAATAGCTCAAAGAACTTAGTGATTTTATTTTCTGTTTTGCCGCTTTTATAAGGTCTTTTAATTCAGATTGATATTTGGCTATGAATTCAGCGATATAATTTCTTATTTGTCTTCCGATTTGTTGATGAATCGTACAGTTGATTAATTAACATTGAAACAACGTGATATGGATATAAACGACTCGCCAACACGTAAACGTCCAAACATTTTTATATTTTTACTTTAAGCGGCAACACTACTTTTTTCCGCTTCGGAATTAATTTTCTTTCCTTTCACTTATTACGAACTGCTGGTTTTCTTAAGCTTAAAAGACCTTCGAGATTTGGAAATTCTGGTAGCATGAGTTTCTAGCCGAGCGTTAGTATGAGGATGTAAGTTATAAAGGCATACGTGTTTGTTAACATAAATAAATGGATTCTTAATTTTAACTATTTTATTTCTAGAGTATAATAATTACAATCCCTAAGTATTCTAGCCCTAAATAACTAATCTAAGCTTATATTAAGAAAACGTACATTCGAACTTCCTGGGGGTTTGAGAGAGAGGGATTGGGGTTTTATAAATCTACCCCACTCTACATTTTAATAAGTATATACTAATTCCTACACTTTGAGAATAAAAGTCTTAAACTGTTTGATATTTGTCTACATTGCTAACTATCCTAGCGAATTTGTTAAGAAAAATGGTCGGTGACTTACCCAACAGCACTTTACACAGACAGACGCGAGTCCCTTTACTTTGCCAGGGTCTACATCTCCAAGTAACTGTATTAAACATTCCAGAGACTAAATGTAGAGGTTTTACAGTTAGTCTTGAAAACCTTGATAACTTTGTTCCTGCCATAAGTCAAAACTCTGTCCTGAAATATAATATGTATAAAGCTTTATTTCAACAACGATTTATTAGAATATTCAAAATAATCTATGAAATAATTAAATATCTATGTAAAATACTCTATCTATTCATAACATCACTCTACATTATAAATTGGCAACAAAGCAGAAGAGACACTTGTTATTTAATCAAAATTATTGCAACGAATGAAAAGTTGAAACAACAAAACACCGATCATGGCGAGGGCGGCATTTATCAACGGACGTGAATTACGGCGACGGTGGCTTTTAACAACTAACTTTAGGCTTAGTGACAATATGGCTTGTTTTACTTTGTAAATTTATCAATTCGGTTTGAATCAATCCTTGTAAAAGCTGCCTTGGCAAGTGCCTGCAGTAAAAAAAGTTGCCGATGCGCTACTGAAGGATACTAATCCTTCTAATATACGGACTGATCGACGAATAAATAAATTTTTAGCCAACAATCAGGAACTGTGTCGCAATTTTTTAACCCGCGAATAATGAAAACGCAAATAAGGGAACCGCGAATAAGGAGTTTTTACTGTACAGTAAAAAACTTCACATCCACGTTAAAGAACTGAGTACAATAGTTAAATATCAATATGTAGGCCTACGGTACAGAGTGATTAAAAAATATGGCTATACGTTTGATCGCATTTTGTGACTAAAATATTATTATTAAAGGAAATATGATATCATTGGAAAGGGAATCCTTCAAATTACAACAATAGAACAAAACAAAACAAATCACTGCTCACGTGCAGCTTGGCGGGTTGATTTTTGTGGGCTAGCGTCGAACGCCTCCACAATTCTCTTCGTCGTTTCTGTATCCGTGCTAATGCGAGTTTGATTTTTTGCATCCTTCCCGTTTCCAGCAGTCGTTTTCTCCACTTCCCCACAGTCGACGGCTGCAATGCTACGTTGAACTCACGTCTTGCCTGTCTTGCGGCCTCACAATCATTAGCATACTTTATTGTAATTTGCTATTGCATATTCAACGCCATTTTGACTAATGACGCAAGTTCTACACTGTTTTGTTTTATTTCATTGCTGTAATTTGAATTATTACCTTTCCAACGGTAATTTCATATTTCCTGTAATGGTAATATTTTCATCACACAACGCGATCAAACGTATAGCCATAGTTATGATTCACCCCGTATATTATGTACAGTATTTTTGTTCATAACTTGTACTTCCATACAATGTTCTTTATTGTTTGCCCAGTATCTCCACGTTCGTTATACTCCTACTTACACATATATCAGGCAGTGGTCTATTGCAATATTCATGTAAAAAAGTGTATAAAGTAACTAGATTAATATTATAATAATCTTTCTTTATCTATTTAGTGGCTAATAACCGGCGTGAGCTGCTGCACCTAAATAAATTAGATGTTATGCATTTAATTGAATAAGTAAAAAGAAAAATAAATATAAATTTATATCGTTATTATTTTTAGATACCCCGTGCTGATTACCCGGCGTTGCATGGAAATCTATGCATACCGATGTACTTGGCTTAAATGAGCTGAAAGACAAAATTCGTTATTTTGAGTTATCCATAAAAGAATACCCGCTGTGTGCTGCTATGCTTGCCCGGGAATCTACTTGTTCCGATCTTCTTGGCATCAAAAAAAGACAAAAATGGTTATTGTGAGTTATCCTTAAAAGATAAACATGCTATCGCGGACTTTTTTGTGTTTTGTTTTTAGATATTCAATTCTGTGTACAATATGTTTCTGTATTTCTAATGTTTTAGGCAGCATAAGCCATTTAAGCTTATAAAAAGCTTCATTTTCACGTTTTTTCACTGCAGAAGGTGATTTTTAAGGGTGAAGGGCTTGAGCATTATAACTCTCTTATAGCCTATAACCTTCCCGGAAAAATCCTGAACATTTTGCTAAAAGCCCCATGAAAATCGGATGAATGGTATGGCGGCACATGCTTGCCCGGTAATCTACTTATCCCGATCTCCTTGGCGTCAATGAAAGAAAAAAATTGCTATTGTGTGTTATCTGTAAAAGATAAATATATGCTGTCGCGTACTTTTTGTAGAGTTTTTCGAGATATTGAATTCTGTGTGCATTAATTTTGTGTATCTGTAATGATTTAGGCAGGGTAAGCCATTTATGGGTAAAAAAAAGGACTTTTGACGTTTTTCACTTCAAAGGGTGTTTTTAAGGGTGTACGAGTCGAGTATCTCAATTCTCTTTAGCCATTGTTCATCCATGGAATCTCCTGAACATTTTGCAAAAAAACCCATCACAATCGGATCAACGGTATGGCTGTACATAAAGTACGAACAAACAAACATTCGTTTTTATATAGTCTATTAGATTTGTCTGTTTAACCTCTCACGTAATACGTACTTCTTACATGACACACGCCACCCGGAACTTACAGCTGCACAATCTGTCGGGAGTGGGGTTTTAAACTGTGGATAACACAGATTTTTTTTTTTTTTTTACCGCACAAAGATATGTAAGGCCTCCTGGAATGAGCGAGCAGTACCTCCTCCGAGACCCCATAACATTAAGACGAAACAGGCCATTCGCACACATATTCATACTAAATATATTGTAATGGTAATTATGATGGCTAGATGATGTTAGGGACCGTTTGGGCATTCCCATAATTCACTTTTTATCTTTACTCCTTACTATTTTCTATTCTTGATTTTCTGGCTGATCTTCTCAAAATTCCATTTATTTAATACACAAGTGATCTTCTTGGTGATAAAATATTAATATATATACAGTCAATATGCCCAACTCACCAATTAATGTTTTAAATTGGTCAACACGTTTCCACAGCCAAGCTTCATTCTCGTTCACTTTTAGTCAATATCTGGTCTTGAGAATGACAGCTTGGCTGTGGAAACGTGTTGACCATTTTAAAACATTAATTGGTGAATTGGGCATATTGATTGTATATATATATTTTAAAATTCTTTTTGTTTCAAGTAAAGATAAACCAAACTTCGACATTGAATTTCGTTCGATATATTAGATTCTTTTATAGTATGTTTGTTCCACCAAATATAATTTAGAACATTTATGCTTATTTTCTAAGCCTTTTTTTTTCTGTGAATGATCTCCTGAATGGTCAATTTTTATACATTCATTGCTAAATGTTAATTAATCTCCATTGTTAAACCTTAAACGTTCCTTTTCTTTTCCTAATATCAATATTTACTTTTTTCCTGTCTTAATATATATCACGTTGGCAACATGTTGCTAGCATTCATTTGTTCTCCTATCCAATATTGTAAGGTGCTACTCTGGCATAGAATAGACTTTTTGTTATTAAACGCGCACTATTTTATCAGCATCTGTACATTGGTTAAGATTTATTTTTTGTCTAATGCCACCAGGTTGTCTTTTATGACATTTCTGACTTTCTCGCCTGGCATTGGCGGAATTGTAATCCATTTCTTAGGTTGGGACACCAGGAAGGCGGAGTTACGTTACCCAGATGATATGATGGGTGATAAATGATAATGAAGCGCCAGAAGAGTGCTTAACCTAAACTTAACCTAAATTTCAGGCCATGGACAACCGCAGGAATAATTCCCTTTAAGAAAAAAATTCTATGGTCTGACCGGGAATCTTACTAGGGACCTCATGAACAGTAGTCAGTAACGCCGACCACTAGCCCATGTGGCTGGTCAGTTAAGAAATAACTAACCTAAATTAATAATATAAGGTGACTTCCCCCCCATCTGATTTGCCTCATGAAAATGTATCTAAAAACTTACTAATGTGTTATGCATGGTCAGATGAATTTTGTTTTGGAACATACTATTCTTAGAAGCCATCAATTTAAAAGGAGTGGGAAGGTGTGAAGAAATGCAAGTTTGGCCATTTTTCAAAAGGGGAGAAAACTACGTTCAAGTGTTGTTTGCAGTGGCCTCCACTGAAGAGCTTGGAAGATCAGATGGTGGTGGCGAAGGCCCAGAATAAACAACCCTACAAGTAAGGGGGATTAGAAATGTTCGCCTTGAAGAAACAGATGCAACCACCCTGTTCAGGAAATGTTAAGATAACATTCAAAAGATGGCTCTAGCTCTGACACATTGCAAATATACTTCACCCTGTTCCTCAGCGTAATGGACTCACATGACAATGACTGCTATAATGTAGTAATCTTTACTTTTTTCTAACAAGAATATAATAAAATTATCGATTCGTTTCAAATCCTGAAACTCATATATTATTTTTTACTTACGGGTATCTTAATATATCCGTCCATAGTAATTCTGCCCGAAGGCAGGTCCTTCACTGCAGTCATAGCATTTTCATGCTATGCTTGCAGCTTTATTAGGAAATTTTTGGTGTGGTAGCTTCCCGTTGCTTTTCACACCGGTGAAGAATGATGATGATTATGATGATGATAATGATAAGGATGATGATGATGACGGCTATATGATTTCGGGGACCGTTTGGGCCTTAAAGTTTTCCTGACAATTGTCTTACAGGTGAGGAAAAACCCCGATAAAAACCTCACCCAGAAAAACTGCCCCGACTGGGAATTGAACCCGGGCCCCGCTGCGCGACAAGGCAGGACGCTACCTCGAGACCACAGCGGTGGACTTCGCTATATATATATATATATATATATATATATGAAATTGAAGCATTTCACGGCCCAAAGGAGGAAAAACTATGCGATGGGGCATTCCCGAGATACCACCTATACTAATTCCGAGCTAAATTCCAGTTATAATGTAAACAAACCAGGTGTATAACTTTATTTTCATTGATTTTTACAGAATTGAGGAAAATGTTTAAAACCCGAGAGATAGCGATGTTTTTAATTCCCGAGATTCTGTAAAACACTTAACAAATGTGCGTTGTACATTATTTTTTCCGCGATGGTGTTTTCAAAATAATAAATACTAGTAAAATAATAACATCTGTATTGGAAATATTTGCGTTCATTACAAACAATTGACTAACGTTAACAATGTGGGCACTGTTTATTAGTTGAAACAACAGGAAATCATGAGACCAATTAGTGATAAAATAACATGAGACCGTGAGACCAATTAGTGATTAAATGGCGGCAAGTACGTATTTATTGTTTTGTATTGTTTCAAATAAAGTTCAGATCATTTAAAATGCAGTGATTTGTTTGTAGAGGGCATTTGTTTCATTTGAGCCTATGTTCAATTTCTTTTGCGCCTCATTCATGTTTGTGATTATTGTTCCTATATATTAGAATTCAGCTACTTCCTCAAAATATTCATTACATAATGCATATCTATGTGCGACCATATACTTAATTTTAATTATGTTTACTTTCACCCCCAAATTCTTAGCGTTATTCCATAGAATGTGCGTGTTAGTCATTAAAAATATAAATAAGGAATCAAATTATCACTTCTTACACTCATACTAGCATATATTAAATTAATTCCAATCTGCTCTTCCCCAACAAAACTGAGGAATTAATGAAGACTTAATTTTTAAGCCGCCGCTTGTGTACATTTAATCAGAATATTCGAAATGAAATTGAAATAAATTTAATTACCTAAATTTCGCATTGTTGTGTACTGTTGCTGGTATTTGCTAAATAATAACAATGTATTGATCAAAAATTTACTTTAAGAAGTTTAAAAGAAGCAACTACTGTATGTTATATTAACTTGTAAAAACAGGAGAGGGAATGGCTGCTCTCAGCTTGATAGAAGCCAGCCCTTAGTGGTTCGAGGCATGTGTATATTCAAAACTCTGCTGGAAGTTATCCTCCAAGAATTTGGAAGTTTGTAACACACCCTTTTTAAAACATAAATTAAATCAACCTAAAACTTTTAGCTTGCATTCCAATAAACAGATGAGAATCGACACTTTACATACCCCAGTGTATGAAAGAAAAAAGAAAGTGTATACCCTCATCTTGCTTACAGCGATCTTATAAATCTTGCAATAGGCCTACGCAACTTATAAAATGGTGTAGAGTCACGCAATAGCCATGTAAAGTGTAGTATTTGAAACTTCCCAAAAATATCAGGACATTAATCAAACTAGAGTAAACGTACGTCATTGAAGGCAACTTTATTGATTCAGAATAAATCACTGCTTATGTTTCATGTTAGTTATTTTTTAGAATTCCAAAAAATGTAGCTGTTTAGGTTGTTCCCATGAAATGATTTTTTAAAGACTTTTACAAAGCTTGATCATTTCTACTTATAAGGAAACTGTCGATCATTGCATGCCCGAAACCCACCTTGGAATTTCTTCCAGAAAAACATTATGGTATACTGATTCTTGTTCTTCTTCTACTTCACGGTTTAGGCTTACTTACTAGTCTATTCCGGCTCCAAATTGCTGCTCTTTCCATCTTTTCCTTGGTCTTCCCAAGCTTCTTCTTCCTCGTGGTGAATAGCTGTATGCTGCTTTTGGTATTCTATTCTCAGTCATCCTTGCCAAGTTTTCTTTCCAGTTTGTTCTGTACTTCTCTGTTGTTTACTTTAATTCCTCTATTTGTAGTTGTTGTCTTATTTCTGTGTTATGTTTTTTGTCTGTTCTTTGATATCCTGCTATTGGTCTGAGGAATCTCATTTCAGCAGCTTCTATCCTGGCAGATTGTTGCGTTGTCACTGTCCATGTTTCGGATCCATAAGTAATAATGGGCACTGCCATTGTCTTGAATAACTGCAAGACACTTAAATCTAGTGACAAATCTCTCATTTAAATTGGGGGAAATAATACAACTCCTGAATTGGCGGATTGGATAACCCTCGCAACCTATCGTCCCGCCTCAGTGCACTCTATTTTACTCGTGCAGGGAGTCCATCAGCTTCGCACAGTGGGCTGTCATTGCTGGATTTTGGTTTCGATTTCTGGGCCCTGCAGTTAATAACGGCAGATACTAGTACATTTTTGGGCAAGGTCTTGGTAAATCACAACGCTTCTCTGAGATAAATTTTAAGATACGTTTCAGCATGCAATAGTTGATAGTTTCCTTGTTAGTAGACACCGAATAGGACAATGACAAAAATGTGTAGGGTATACATATAGGTCATATAAATTATATGGGCTGGTGGAATGAAATAGACGACCCTGTGGTCTTAATTCTGGCAGAATAAATAAAACATTATTATTATTATTATTATTATTATTATTATTATTATTATTATTATTATTATTATTATTATTATTATTATTATTATTATTTAGGAATATTCCACAATACAGTGTTTCTCCTTCAACCCAAAGTGATTTGTCGCCAGAGGTTCCTGTCTAAAGCATCTTCTTCCCTCAAACTCTTGCATCCATACTTCTCTTCACTCCATCCATCCATCGTTCTCTAGGCCTGCCTATTCCACTTCCATTAGCTTTCCAATTAAGTATCTTCTTTGGTATTCTCTCTTCTTCCATTCTTATGAGGTGTCCATACCATTTCAAACGCTTTTCTTCTATTTTTCCTAATATGTTTTGTAATTGGCCGCGGTGGACTAGTGGTTATGCTCCTTGACTCTGGTCCCGAGGGTCGCGGGTTCAAACCCGCCCGGGGTCGATGGATTTTTTAGGATGAAAAATCGAAGGAGCAAGTCGTCCGGGAGGGACTTTAAGCCGTGGGTCCCGAGTCTAAAGATGTTCATGCTCGTAAAAATATCCTTAAGCCTGAATGAAAAGGCCTCAAAGCAAAATTTACCGAATTTTCCCGTCCTAGTACTATCTTGGTTTCCTAGATGTGAGTATGAGGCGGAACGCTGACCACGGACCACTCAAAAATGACATCTATACGAAAACAAGTGTAACTAAATTAATATGGTTCAAATTCTTCCCTGTAGGGTAGAGCGCCTAAATCTCTGTTAAGGGAAACATGGGCTTACAAGATGTTCTTATAACTTGCATAATTTGTATAATTTCCCTTATAATAAATGGATTGAAGATATCTACAGAAAAAACAAAAATTATGTCATTTCAAGGTGTAGATCCTGTCAGAAGTAAAATTGTACTGGACAATACAATTTTGGTGCAGGTAAATAATTTTACATATCTACGATGCAATATCTCATGTGAAGAAGAAAAGGATTTAAATGCAAAATATGTAAATTTTTAAGAATTTTACGGTTAATAAATTCTATCTTCAAGCCACAGTTAGTCCAAAAGCATTCAAGATTAAAAGTGTATAAAACACTGGCTGTTCCAACTCTTTTGTATGGTAGTGAAGTATGGACGTTGAAACAGAAGGATATACAGAGACTTAGATCTGCTGAAATGAGATACCTTCGGAGGACTGCAGGATACACACTACTAGATCACAAAAAAAAATTAAGACATCTTAGAAGAATTACACATGGAACCTTTAGAAAACAAAATTTCTGATTATAAGTGAAGATGGTTGCAACATGTTCATCGAATGGAAGATCACAGAATACCCAAAACAAATGTTAAAATATCATCCTGAAGGAAGAAGAAGACCAGGACGTCTACTCAAAAGACTTTTGGATGGTGTTTCTCATGAGGCCGAAACAGGTCAACAAATGGCCTAAATTCGTGAATGTACTATGAATAATAATAATAATAATAATAATAATTTATTATTATTATTATTATTATTATTATCATTATTATTATAATGACTTAGGCTTTCACGTCCGGAGTTATTATGATGATCTTGCAGAATATTTCCGGGCAGTTTTGTCGACTACCTGCTCTATTTATACATTTATCCGCGACGTGTTCTCTGCGCGGTCCGTTACTTCGTAAATTGTATCTGCCTTCTGGTTGGTTAGCATTAGGGTATTCCATTGCACCAATGAGGTTGCTGTCTGATGTTCCAGTAGATAGCTCTCGTAGGGGTTTACATCTGGCTTTTGTTAAGACTGGATACCAGCTACAAGCCGGAGGGTCGAGGGTTCAAGTCCCGTTGGGGTCAAGATTTTTAAACTGACCAAAATCCTCTGGCGGCACTATGGTCCTGGGGTCGACTCAGCCTCTAACGGAAATGAGTACCAGACGCTTGTTCTGGGGGTAAAGGCGGCAGTCACGCTGGGCTGTCAACCCGGCGGACATAAAGTGCCGATTGTCTAGAAAAAGTGGGAGCCTTAATCTCCTACTACCCCAAGGGCCTCCGGGCCTGTTGAGAGATCACTTTACTTTATTGCGCATGCTCGGAGTTTTAGCATAAAGAAGGTCCCCGCCATCACTATGATTAATCTGTTGTGTTTTTAATGTATTACCGTTCACCTCTCACTGTTGACATTCGCGGTTGTGAGTGAAGTCAACGAAACAGGAGTGGTAGTGACTGAATGACGTAATGCGAAGGAAGGAGATAGTACAGCATACGCCATTAAAATTATTTACTTAATCGGTCTAGCTACAGTAGCAACTAAGGTATTACTTCGAAAGATGAATGTTGGTTAAATTGTTGCACAGAAACCGTTTCATTCAGGCTTCATGTTCTTTTACGAGCCTGTAAAACCTTCAGACTCAGACCCAAGGCTTAAAGCCGCCAGCCCCACCCCCCGGAGAACTTAACCCTTGGATATTCATGTCCAAAAAATGCATCGAGCCCGGCCGGGCTTCAACCCGGAACCATCGAGACTAGAGGCAAGCAACATACCCACTAGACTACCGCGGCCGACGGATATAAAACTGAATATTGGAATTCTTTTATGAATCGCTCTTTATATATATGTACAGAGTGAACGGTAATTACACCGACAAACTTCAGGGACTGATTCTGACTGGAAATGTAGGAAAAAAGGTCGTATAAACATGTGTCCGGAAATGAAAGTTGAGCATGCAACGACAACAAATCGTCCCGGCACACAGTACATAGCATAATGGCAATCACGTCACAACAGATGATCACCATGGCCTCCATGGGATGCAGTGCACGTGTTCACATGTCGAATCGTGGATTGCCTCACTCTTTCGCATGTTCCGGCTTCTCTCCGAATAGCGTCACAGGCGACGTGGACACGCTTTTGAATGGTACGCTCATCAGGGAGTGGTTCAGCATACACGATACTTTTCAGATGCCCCCAGAGGTAAATATCTAGGGGGTTTAAGTCCGGAGATCTAGCAGGCCATGAAACAGAGCCGAGAGAATAATGTCATTCATCAGTGCCATCTACCGTGGCATCGATGCATTTATGGACACTTATTCATAGGACATTTTTCCTCCATTTACAGTCAGGAATCAGTCCCTGCAGTTTGTCGTTGTAATTAAAACTCACCCTGTATATGTATATATATATATATATATATAGTAATTCTGCCCGAGGGCAGGTGTTTCACTGCAATCATAGCATTGTCACTGCAATCATAGCATTTTCATGCTATGCTTTTCAGTTTTGCTAGGGAATTACAGGTGTGGTAGCTCCCCGTTGTTTACCATACCGGCGAAGGACGATGATGATAATGACGAGGATGATGATGATGATGATGATGATGGCCGGATGATTTTCGGAGGCCGTTGAGCCCTAAGCTTCCTAACATTTGTCAGATGAAGAAAAATTCCGAAAAAATACCTCGTCCAGGAGCTTGCCCCGACCACGCGAATCGAACCCGGGCCAGCTGTGTAACAAGAGCACAGCGGTGGATATAAAGGAACAGTGTTGTGACTACATATCCGTAAATACTGGAGAATTATAGAAAATTAATCACAAGGACTGTAAGCATCCTAGTTTCCATCTCTTGATCCGAGAGCTTATTATTTTCCATAAATCATCTCCCCTTGTTCCTTGAATCCTCCTCTTCCCCACAATGAGACATGGCCAGTCAGTGAAGCCAACTTCACCAAGAGAGAATCCTTTCTAATCCGATAGAGCATTAGCTTCGCTATTATTCTCCTTATATTACAAGTTAAGCGAAATTCCACGAAATGAAAGTACTAAGAAACTTCAGTCAATTTCAACCTTCATGTTATATAATTGAGGAAGTCGCATCGAAAATATTAAAGCTTCAATTGGCTTTAGAGATGTTTTATTGCTTTCTCGATTAATTTTCGTCAGATGGAATGAGAATTAATTTCCCTGAACTGAATTGTGTTCGATTGCTGTACTATAGGCAACTGACGAATTCAACACATTTAAACATTATATTACGAAAGTATCCATAATACTGCGAAATATTATTGACTAAACTGAAAACTGATCTATCTGACAGACTACAGCGTGTTCATAATGCGTGCATTCGATTTGTAATCAATATCCGTCGTTATGACCACGCATCTCTTTCATTTCAGACATTATCATGGCTACGTCTAAATGACATTCACGTGTTTTGCTAAGTTAATTAGCCTATCATTGCGTTTTCAAAATGTGTCGGCCTTTGACAATTTAGGCACACGATCACAATATACTTGTTAACTTTCAATACAACAGCACGGGAAATGTTTATACTCTGAATCTTACACAATATATATATATATCATCATCATCATCCTGTATCATAGCAGCTGCCGCCGTCTTCCGGAAGCCAAACGCCATTTCTCTCTATCCATCCATTGATCTTCCTCCAATTCTCTGATATTCATAGCCGCTTGTACCCCTTCTATCCAAGATTTCTTGGGTCTTTCTCTCTTCCTCCTTTCCATTGGGATCCATTCCATAACAATTTTAGGCAATCTTTGCTCTGGCATTCTTTTGACATGACCATAATACTGTAATATTTTCTTTTCTGTAATGTCTATGATGTCTGGCTCTTCTTGTACACCCATAATTTCCCTTCTTTCTTTATTTCGTATTCTATCCATTCTAGATTTTCCAGCTGATCTTCTTAAAACATCCGTTTCTGTACTTAAAATTATTTTCATTTCCCTGGTAGGAATTTGCCAGACTTCAGCACCATATATTTAAATGCTCTGAATTATCGTTCGATATATTTGCAATTGTTTATTTTTGTAATATTTTTGCTCCACCAAACAGAGTTTAAAGCATTTATTGCTTGTTTTGTTTGTGCGATTCTATTTTTTAATTTCCACTGTGTTATCACCAATATATATATCATATATAACTTGACCATGGAACTCATGTCCCAGTCATGTCAAGGACCGTCAATCACTATCATTATTTAAATCCAAATTAACTGATATCATAAGTTCCATACACTGAAAATACTACCTGCATAACGACTATATTAAGTATTTCGTATAGCTAGGCCTACCTATAAATATTTATGTAGGAAGTTTTTCTACTTTATTTCTATTTGATTTCTATTCCATGTTTTATTAGTGATAGCTAATATTAGACCACATTGCGCTTAGTTTCGTCTAAGTTTTAGTAATATTTTAAAATTGGAATAAGTTTCAAAATTTTTTGTATGATTTTATTATTCTCTGGTCGAGTGGAGGAGAAGGCCGTTTGGCCAGCTTAAATAAACAATTATTATTATTGTTATTATTATTATTATTCTCCCAAATATCAAAATAATTCCCTACAGTACAGTAGTTGATAATATGGGAATATACATGGACCCGAACTTGCATTAGATAGACCTGGTGAGTAATAGGCCTACCTGTAAGAAAGTGTTTTCAATTTTTCACTGCTTAAATAGACTTAGAAACCTTCTTCCCACTAAATTAATGCAAACAATCATGTAATGTCCCACTTTGATTATTGCGCTATGCTATTGACTGCCTGACACTCGAATAAATGGTAAACTACAGCGACCTCATAATACGTGTATTCTTCCTCATATATGTAGTTATGACCAACGTATCCACTTCATTTGAGACCTCATATAGGTTTCGTCTAACTGGCTGAAGAACTCTACATTCATATGTTTTTGCGCGATGGTGCGTTTTGTCGTACTAACCAGCAATGGCGACCATTATTGAAAGTTCAACTTCCTACATTTCGGGGTTGCCAACCTAAACAACTATACTGTAATTACATTTACACACACGTGTGGGAAGTATAACCACTGCCCTCTATGTATTCTACGTACAATGTACATACAGAAAATATCCAAAAGGTAGTGTTAATATACATCATACGAAACAAATCACTGCATTTTAAATGAACTGAACTTTATTTGAAACAATATAAAACAATAAATACGTACTTGCGGCCACGTTATCAATAATTGTTCTCAAGGCGTCCTGTTGTTTCAACTAATAAACATTGCCCACATTATTAACTTTAGTTAGTTGTATATAATGAACGCAAATATTTCCAACAAATATGTTATTATTTTACTATTATTTATTATTTTGAAAACACCATCGCGGCAAATATAATGTACAACGCACGTTTGTGAAGTGTTTTACAGAATCTCGGAAATTAAAAACCTCGTTAGCGATTGATTCTGTGAAAACCACCTCCCAAACTCGCATCGTAATATACCATTTCCTACTCCAAATTATAAACAAACATTTTCCAAGTTGATTGTCAATTTTTTTCAAAATAGTTAGGCTCATCACAATTTGAGCACTAGATTTCAATTGACTTATTTACTTACGATACCACAGCGCAAGACAAGTATGTGCTCTGAATATTTCACGATTTCTATAGACAACTCACTTCCAAGTCATGCCAGTCTAAATTCATTAATATTTTAAGGTCTAAATAATGAAAGCCCTACTAAAATAATAACTATATTCAATTCTTTATATATGTATAAATAAAATTAATCTAACATTGTAAGATATAAATTACAACTTGTGTACCATAAAATCGTGGGAGAATAACCTTAACTATAATTTTAGGGAAGTAAGTTATACAGGGAATGATGGAAAGCATTAGCTCAGGATTGGGATGTATGGAGAGCTAATGTCCGCGCGGCCATGAACCTATGGGTTCGATAGAGCCAGTGAGTAAGTAAGTAAGTACCTTAAAATCTCAATTGTATAATACGATGCGAGGTTGTGAAGTGGTTTTTTACAGAATCGTGGAAAAGTTTAAAAACCGACCGATAGCGAAGTTTTTAATTTCCGAGATTCTGTAAAACTCTTCACAAACGTGCGTTGTATATTTTTTTTTTGCGCGCGATGGTGTTTTCAAAATAATAAATAACAGTAAAATAATAACGTCTTTGTTGGAAATATTTGCGTCCATTATAAACAACTGACTAACGTTAACGGTGTGGGCAAGTACAGGATACCGTGAGACAATATTAGTGATAAAATGGCTGCAAGTACGTATTTATTGTTTTATACTGTTTCAAATAAAGTTCAGTTCATTTAAAATGCAGTGATTTGTTTCGTATAATGTATATTAACATTATCTTTTGGATATTGTATGTATTACCCGTTCAAGGAGTAAGCGCAGTTGTTGACGGAGGGCACTGCAGTCGTGTTTATGCAGGAATAGAACACGTGACACTGCTATCTATGAGTGCTGAGGGGAACGGGACGTGGGACGCTGACAGTGAACACTGCCTTAGATGACGTCACGTGTAGCAACAAAGAGAGCTTCTCAATTCTTCCGCCTGCAGAGATATTTTGAACGACTAATAATATACAAAGAGGGCAGTGATTTTACTTCCCACGCGCTTTTTGTAATATGTAATATCACGGTATAGTTATTTTGTTACAGTATAGTTATTTAGGTTGACAATCCCGAAATGTAGGAAGTTGAACTTTCAATCATGGTCGCCATTGCTGTAAGTATGACAAAATACACTATCGTGCAAAAAATACAGCTTTTCTTGCCTTATTTTATTTTATTATTAGATTTGTTGTTGCTGTTCTTCTTCTTCTTCTTCTTCCTTTCATGTGATAGACCTAGTGGTCTGTTACGGTCTCAATCCAACGTTTGAAGGATCTGCCCAAAGATCTCTTGCCTGGTGGCTGGTAATTTAAGATCAGTCGTGGTATTCTTGTTCTACTCATTCTTCTTACGTGAGATTTCCAGTTGTTTCTATATTTTTGAACATATTCCAAGACTGATTTTGTTTGTAATTCTTTGAGAATCTCACAATTCCTTGATGTGTAATGTGGGTACGGTAGCGTTTGGTTGGTGAAAAGGATAATTGTTGTAGGTTAATTCGGTAGATTGGAAGATTAATTATGGTATTATAGGTAATTATGGTGATTCAGGTTACGTTGAAGTCTTGAAGTTTTGAAGAATTAAAAGATGAAGTTAGTAACAAAACAAAGTGTAGTTTTATTCAGTAAATGTGCGTCTGTCCTGGACACACACAAAATACAAAAAGCCAAGATTCTTCTCAAGACGGTGAATATATATTTTTTTCAGCCCCTTCGCAAAACACAGTACGAAGACAATTTCTTAAAGTAAAGGATGAACCGATATTTTTTTTGTATATAAGTCACCCTAGCTTGGTCCTTTTTTTACGACATGTGAGAGGGTGGCATCTGACCAGTTTCAATTGACCTGTCTCCATTACGTAGTCGTAAACCCGTTACACAATTTCTAAATGTTTAAAATAGTAACTTCTCTCGTTTAATACATTTTTACAGTACACCTTCCCCCTTATTGAAGAAATGTATATTAATACATTTCGTCATTAATACTTTTCTTCATTATACCTTCTAATTCTGATCAATCTCTATCTAATTATTATTTTGTTAAATTCTAACTAAGTTACTTTCCTGACACGAATTATAGGCTGAAATCTATATATACATGTCTTTGAGAATCATTGAAAACATATCATTACAATACATTACAAATTACAACATATATTCAATAAACTAAGTCCAACCGGACCTCACGATATTGTTAAAAATATTCATCATAATTTTCTCTTGTTCGGGCGTTATTTCTTTCTGAATATCATAAATTTCATGCCCTGCATTGTTTTAATTCTTACCACGGTTATATCAGTTATTTGAACTAAAGGATTAGTAATCTGTGCTTTTCTGTTTAGCACAACTTTCATATTAATATAATTCATATGGAAAGGAGAGGCAGAATGAAGGCCTGGCTGCTATTCGTTTTCTCTTCATTATATGGTATTAAAAAACCTACCTTCGTTATGCCTTTACATTTTTTACCATGGTGGCCTGTCAATTAATAAAGTTTACTTTTGTATATTATCGCTATTGACTGAGTTCCTTATAAAATAATATAATTATACAATCACCCATTATTAATAATTGTCTATAATCCTAATACTAAATGTATCATTCTTTTAATGTGTATACCTGTTTCCTAGTATTTAAAAATGTTATTGTATATATTTTATTATATGTTTATTTATTTCTGATTCCAACTCTTAATGATAAGATCGTATGGTGTGTCCAAACAATAGTTATAATTTTACTTTGAAAGCTCCTAATTTAAAGATTTTAATTAGAAATAGGCTGTAACTCAACATAATTTATACATTTTCGTTAATTTTATTATTAAATATAAAAACATTCCAGTTAAACCATTTATACTTTCATTAAACATATGTTAAATTTGGTATTTTCATATAATACCTAATTTCATCTTCGAATAGAACTGTATTTCTCCCGTCTTTTCAAAATAATTTCTAATGATTTTACTACTGAAACATTTACTTTTCATTTCCTTCCGTACAAATGTGATAATGACATCAACACTGTATTATGATATAATTTCTCTCCCCCCATTCCTCATAAACAGATTAAGCTAATTTTAACCTTTCTATGTGATACCACTGATCACACTTTATTTTATCAACTCTTTACTACTTGCATATGCTAGCTTCACATTAACATTTTTAACTTCTGCGACCTTGTAAGGTCCCATCCACTTGGATTCCAACTTATGACTTTTGTTCCTTAACATATAAACAAGATCCCCAACTTTTATCTTTACAGATTTAATATCTTTATTCCTATGCTCTGCTGTCTTAAATTTTTTTTGCTGCAAATTTTCGTTAGCTAATTTCCATATTTCTTGGAATTGCCTTTTCATAACATTTACATAATTATTATAGTTATACAATGGTTGCGGCTTTTGTTGTAATATACCTGGTATATTAGCAATTCTACCATACAGTAATTCAAATGGTGTGAATTTCGTCCCTGTATGTGGAGTGGTGTTATACACGAAAGTTGCATACGAAATCCAATTATCCCAACATTCAGGCTTATTGTCTATGTAGATCCTTAAATAGTCTACAAGTATTTTATGACTTCTTTCTAAACTTCCGTTACTCTGTGGTCGATATACACTGCTATGTATGTGCTTAATACCTAATAATCTTGTCATCTCCTTGAAAACATCGCTCATAAATTGTGACCCTTGGTCAGTAAGTAACTCTATGGGAATACCGTATCTTAGAATAATTCCTTCCATCAACTGTTTCGCGACCTCCTCCACTGTAATTGATTTTAAGGGAAGTGCTATTAAATATTTCGTTAACAAGTCCTGACATGTCAATAAATATTGGTTTCCATCTTCCGTTTTTCTCATTGGACCTACGATATCTAAAGCTATCTTATCCCACGGCCTAACAGGTGTGTCTGTTATCTGCATCTGTGCTTTTATTTCATATCCTTTCTGTTGCGCGCATTTTTGACATCCCTTAATATATCGTTCCACATATTTAAACATATTTTCCCAATATTTATATAACTTGATTCTTTCGTTTTATCTAATATGGTAATTAATGGTTTATGATCGGTTACAATTACGAACCTCCTACCTAATAGATATGGCCTGAATTGTTTACATGCCCAAACAACGGCTAAAAATTCCTTATCAAATGTGGAATATCGTTCTTCTGCTTGATTTAACGTCCTACTGGCATAAGCTATCGGCCTATCTTCTCCGATTTCACCCTGACTTAATATGGCTCCAATTGCTATCTGACTTGCGTCTGTTGTTACTATAAAGGGCTGCGAAAAATCTGGATATCTCAGAACAGGTTCGTTAGTCAATAATAATCTTAAAGTATCAAAACTTTCCTCACATTGTTGATTCCAATCCCATTCTACACCCTTCCTTAATAGTTGTGTTAATGGCTTAGCAATTTCACTAAAACGTGGTATAAATTTTCTATAATATCCGGCTAAGCCCAAGAACGATTTTACATCTTTCGTGTTTTTAGGAGTTGGGAACAACTGTATTGCTCTTATCTTACTTGGATCAGGTTTGACTCCCTCTTCACCTATCACATGTCCTAGATACTGTAATTCTATTTTTAAGAATTCACACTTATCCGGTTCTAATTGTACTCGATATTCCTTCAACTTTTCGAATACCTTCCTCAAATTTATATTGTGTTCCTCTAGAGTAGCCCCGAATATAATAATGTCGTCTAGATACACAAAACAATTTACTCCGAACATACCAGCCAATGCATAATTCATAAACCTTTGGTAAGTACTGGGCCCCCCCTTGACGCCAAACGGCATACGACAGAATTCGAAATGCCCGTCCCTGGTACTGAACGCGGTCTTCCTCCTATCTTCTTCCCGAACACTTATCTGCCAATATCCGCTCGCACAATCTAAAGCACTAAAATATCTCGCCTTACCTAGCTGATCTAATATGTCTTAAATATTAGGTATTGGAAAGCTATCTCCTACCGTACACTCATTTAATTTTCGAAAATGAATACAAATCCTCCATTTTTTATTTCCACTAGCATCTACCTTTTTCGGCACGACAATTATAGGGAAATTATATGGTGATGTACTAGGCCTAATGATTTCTTGTTCCAACATGGTTTTGGTTTGTTCTTCCACTTCTTTCCTATAAGCTTCCGGTATCCTATAGGGCTTTACATGTATAAATTGCTGTTCATTTAATGTAGGCGTATCAATCACATGCTTCACTGTTTTTATTTCTGTAAGCCTATCTCCTGGCAACCTGAAAATCTCTGAAAATTCCTTACATATTTCCCACACTTCGTCCTTTCCTTCTGTGATATGGCCTAATCTTAACTTATTTCTTAACTCATAAATTCTTTCATTACCCATTAAATTTTGTTTTCCTATAGATTCTGTCTTATCCCATCGACTTAGTTCAGGTAGTTTATCTAATTCATACTCTTCCTGATTTAAATTAAGTACCATTGTCACGAATTTTTCCCCGTCGCAATATACTAAACTTTCTGCATAATAAACTTGATTTCCTAATTCCTGTCTCTCTATCCTATAATCACCTGGATTTATTTTCGTTGGAAATGCTACAATAGTTTCACTCATAGGGGATAATGTCGCTACTGATTTCCATGGAATATTTAACGTAATTTCGTGCTGTTGCAACCAATCTCTGCCTAACAATAAGTCAAAATGTTTTATCTCCCCCGGCATTATATCAAACAGCATCTCTTTTCCTTCCACTTCCAATTTCACTTTTCCTAAAGCTCGACACCGTTCTCCACTTACAGTACGAAATTCCTCACATACAGGTATAATATTGTTATTTGCACTTAAACATTTTTTTTAACCATTGAGATACACGACCCTGTATCGACTAATGCTAAACCCTTTCCTTCTTTAATTTGAGGACATTGAACAATTATTTCATACTCATGTGTACTACCAACTTGATTTTTTACCATGCAAATTTCCTTATTATTTTCATCTCCCAATGTTATGGTCCTTGTTATCTGTGTAACAGCGCCTATTTTATTTATTAGATCCTCTTGTGTCGGGATCTCTGGTTCGTGTTCTCGAACACCGGACTCTTGGTCCACCTTACCGTGCCTTTTTACTTGGCAATTTATTACCGACATTCTCTTATGGAATGCCCTCCTTTTAAGAACGAGCGACATTCTCTTGGGGAATGTCCTCCTGTGGAATCTTGGTCCACTTTACCCTGCCTTTTTACTTGGCAATTTATTACCGAGCGACATTCTTTTGGGGAATGTCCTCCTGTGGAATCTTGGTCCACTTTACCCTGCCTTTTTACTTGGCAATTTATTACCGAGCGACATTCTCTTGTAGAATGCCCTCCTGTGGAATCTTGGTCCACTTTACCCTGCCTTTTTACTTGGCAATTTATTACCGAGCGACATTCTCTTGTAGAATGCCCTCCTGTGGAATCTTGGTCCACTTTACCGTGCCTTTTTACTTGGCAATTTATTACCGAGCGACATTCTCTTGTAGAATGCCCTCCTGTGGAATCTTGGTCCACTTTACCGTGCCTTTTTACTTGGCAATTTATTACCGAGCGACATTCTCTTGTAGAATGCCCTCCTGTGGAATCTTGGTCCACTTTACCGTGCCTTTTTACTTGGCAATTTATTACCGAGCGACATTCTCTTGTAGAATGCCCTCGTGTGGAATCTTGGTCCACTTTACCGTGCCTTTTTACTTGGCAATTTATTACCGAGCGACATTCTCTTATGGAATGCCCTCCTGTTTTATTTTCGTACACCCCACTGTTTACCTCCCTGCAATTCTTTACATAATGACACTTTTTCTAATTATTATTATTGGGGGTACTTACTTTCCCTTTCATGGAAAGACTCTCACTCTTTACTTGAATAGCTCTGTCAATCAATATAGGAGGACCTAATTTTTCTACCACAGATTTTAATACCTGTCTGATTTCGTCTAATACTATCCCTTGTACAAACATTTGTTTTCCTACATGAATCATAATGTCTTGGGCCCCTTCGATTTTAGCATTTTCCCAACTTGATGTTATTTTTCCCATTGAACTCCCCAAGTCGGCCATTATACTTTCCAATCTATTTCCCCATTTACTCATCGGTTCTTTCTCTTTTTGTCTCATTAATGTTAGTTCTTGCACGTAATAATAGAAAGTTCTTTTTATAGCATACTGATTTTCTAATTTGTGCTTGATATATTCCCACGTTATTTCTACACTCTCTCTATTGCCTATATTAAGGATTCGTTTCGCATCCCCTGTAATTTTAGCGATGACATATTTTATAAGTAACGCTCTCTGTGGTTCCGTCACTAATTGATACGCGTTTTCAACATTATCTATGAAATGATTTAATTCACTCGGCTTTGAACCATCGAAACCAGCACTAAATAATTTAGCTATTTCCGAAACCGATGCTATTGGCCTATCCTCTAGTCTACCTTGTAATTGTTGCACTTGTTCTTGGAGTTCCCTTATCATGTCCTCCATTATTATTATTGATTGAGCTATTCAAGGGCTTTTGTACACTGAATAATGAAAAATACAAGAGCAACCTAACTCCGCAGAGTTTACCACTTACCTGGATCACGTGTCTTGTAGTAGACAGACGTTCGCGTAGATTGGCGCCTGTTGATGAAGAAATCAACACCTCCGCCGATCACAGGTCATGGAGTCCTAGGCTTGCGTCCACCATCAACCGGAAGACTTCTGTCAACGGGTTGCGGATGAGAGGAAGGAAGTGACACCTCGATGTCCGTCCAGAATGAACACCCTTCGTCGTCCTACAGCTTCTCAGTCTTCTAGACCTAGAGGTCTCCGTCGAGGTCTTCTAGAGCTAGAGCTCAATTTCCTTAGAATCACGCTAGAGATGTCCGTCGAGGAATTCCGGATTCGATGCTCTGCTATTTACTGCGAGCTCAATTTTAGAATCACCTAGAGATGACCGTCGAGGAATTCCGGAATCGATGCTCAGCTATATACTGGATTCGGAAGCCGCCACACTGGTAAGAATTGAAGATGAGATTGAAGAAAAAATAGTTGCTTGCAGATTTCACCAACCAGGTGTGTTAATTAACACCTTAAATATCCCACGGAGCTGCCACCATTTTATGTTGTGTAATGTGGGTACGGTAGCGTTTGGTTGGTGAAAGGGATAATTGTTGTAGGTTAATTCGGTAGATTGGAAGATTAATTATGGTATTATAGGTAATTATGGTGATTCAGGTTACGTTGAAGTCTTGAAGTTTTGAAGAATTAAAAGATGAAGTTAGTAACAAAACAAAGTGTAGTTTCATTCAGTAAATGTGCGTCTGTCCTGGACACACACAAAATACAAAAAGCCAAGATTCTTCTCAAGACGGTGAATATATATTTTTTTCAGCCCCTTCGCAAAACACAGTACAAAGACAATTTCTTAAAGTAAAGGATGAACCGATATTTTTTTGTATATAAGTCACCCTAGCTTGGTCCTTTTTTTACGACATGTGAGAGGGTGGCGTCTGACCAGTTTCAATTGACCTGTCTCCATTACGTAGTCGTAAACCCGTTACACAATTTCTAAATGTTTAAAATAGTAACTTCTCTCGTTTAATACATTTTTACAGTACATCCTTTTATGGTCTGTTCTTGAGTAGCCTGCAGTACGTCTCATAAATTTCATTTCTGCCGCAGTTAGTCTTTGTTCATGTACACTGCGAATTGTCCAGGCCTCACTGCCGTAACATAACATGGGTCTGGCCAGTGTTTTATAAATTCTAGTTCGTGTGTGTTGCTATACTGTGTTTGGCTTAAAAATACTCGTATTATTTATAATTCCTGTTACTCTGTTAAATTTTATAATTTTTTGATTTGATTTGTTTGGATTAATATGGGACCACATTTACATTATGCATTCTTAGATTCGGGTTAATAATAGTTTGAATTATATTAAACAAGTTATAATAAGCAAGGTATATCAAACTTTCCCACCGCTGTGGTCTCGAAGTAGCGTGCTGCCTTGTCACGCAGCGGGCCCGGGTTCGATTCTCGGTCGGGACAGGCTCCAGGGGGAGGTTTTTTCGGGGTTTTCCGCACCTGTAAGACAAATGTCAGGGCGCTTAGGACCCAACGGTCCCAGAAAACCATCCTGCCATCATCATCATCATCATCATCCTTCACCGGTGTGGAAAGCAACTTGAAGCTACCACACCTATAATTTCCTAGTAAAGCTGCAAAACATAGCATGAAAATGCTATGATTGCAGTGAAAGACCTACCCTCGGGCAGAATTACTATGGATGGATATCAAACTTAGTATTATTTTATTATTTGATATGTGTGCCATAAATTTATTTTCCATTTTTCTTTAAAAAGTAGTGAGAAAATAATTTGATTAATTTCTACGTATACAAGCTATAACATGTTTCACAACTTAATGAAGCATTTGAAAATGCAGAAAAATAATTTTGAGAATATGTACGTTATTGAGATGGGCTCAAGTCGGAACGGGTCAACAGACCTAATCCATGAATGCAGATGATGATGTACGTTATTATGTTTTTCAACTATTCTCTTTATTATACGCGGGAGAGTTTTTAGAAATACTTTTAAAATATTTAAACCATCATGTTCTAGGCTTTCTTTACTTTTTTTTCATAGAAAGGGAATCGAATCAATGTTTGTGGCGATATTCCAGGAAATATTTTTCCTTTTGGAAAGTTTTCTAACTCATACTTTACAATTGTATTACATCCATTCTAAATAAGTGAATATTCAGTTCTTCTCTTCATTCTTTTTTCTTCACAGTTTTATTATTATTATTATTATTATTATTATTATTATTATTATTATTATTATTATTATTATAACGCGCACAAAAGTGCATTAGTTTATGTATCTGCTGTATACCAGCAACGATTGTGTTCTCTTTAAACAGACACTGAGATGATATCTTTCACACGGTTTATCACAGAGCTTGCACACGCAATCAGTTGACGGATCATGATAGTTTGGATTTTTGCAGAGTTTGTGGTGATATACATGCACTGCCAGTCTTATTATTGCACTGTGTATCTTGTTGTTTGGTCCAGTCCAGTCTCGATTGATCATTGCATCTGTTGCGTAAAAATAGTCTGGTATTTCTTTTGTCTTGTTTTGTCTTATTGTCTTGAATGCAGTTTCCTGTTTAGTAGCTGGTAACAGGAATTTTGTGTGTAGATCTTCCACGAGTAAAGTTTCCCGTGCTAATTCATATGCAAGTCTAGATGGAGCAAATTTCGAGATCCCCATTGCTGCTCTTAGGAATCTTGCTTTCACTTTTTCCAAGGTGTTTAAGTCTCCGTAACTGAGGTAAATCCAAATGATTTATATTCCATATGTTAAGATGCGAAGTATTTTGGCCTCAAAAAGTTCACATGCCTGTTGCAAGTGACAGTTGTGTGATGTTTTATTATGTAGGCCTGCTATTGTCTCGCTAGGATTGATTATTTTTAACGCACTTTTTATTATTTTCGTTTTGTTTAAAAGGCGCCAACGAGCTAAGGTCACTTTTAGGATCAGTGCATGATATGAAAGTAGCCTATAAGTAATCGTAAATTAATTTTGGAACAGTAAAAACATTAACGATATAATTTACAAACACTAATAGGCTAATTAAGAGTAAAAACCGCTGTGGTCTCGAGGTAGCGTGCTACCTTGTCATGCAGCGGGCGCGGGTTCGATTCCCGGTCGGGACAGGCTCCTGGGTGAGATTTCTTTCGGGATTTTTTCTCACCTATAAGACAAATGTCAGGAAGCCTAGGGCGCGACGGTCACCGAAAATCATCCGGTCATCATCATCATCAGTTCACTGGTGTGGAAAGCAACGGGAAGCTACTGCACCCATAATTTTCTAGTAAAGCTGTTAAAGTATAACTTTGGAATCTATGATTGCAGTGTAACACCTGTCCTCGGGCAGAACACCATAGAAAAAATATAACAAATAATAATTATAATAATTATTGTTATTTTATTAAAGTTTATTATGAATTTTTACATAGCTCCTCATATATTAAAATATTTAATTGCTTGTTAAAGGCGTTAAAACTTTTTAATAAAATAGTTTTTGCGTTAAGATATTACTAAATTTTAATTAAACAAGTTATAAGACATTTCATTCCATAAAACTCTGAAATAGAACGACAAGAATTTATATTAAAATTTTGTCTGGTACCATAAAAATGTGTATTTCCATTATATTGTATGTAAAAAAAATATTTGTAACTGATCGTGAGTTAACATTAATAAAATTCATGATAAAGTTCCGTTGAGGTATTATTCAAAATTAAAATACAAAATTATGAAATATTTACCTAAAACGGCCGTCTCCTCAATTTAAAGATTACACAAGTCTGCATTTTAAAACTTTTTCTCAGATGATTTATTCAAAATAGGTGTTTTAGATCATTTTATTTTATTTATTCCAGAAATTATGTCAATTTTTTTGTGTTTCACGTCAGGTTTTTACATAAAATAACAATTTATGTTTTCACGATTTTAACTACTATAAACAAAATTATATTAAAACTTTATTTCACACAAGATAAATTTTTGTTAAAACACATTTTAAAATACTCTAAAGAACTCTCCTGATAATGTTGTGACTAACTTGAAGCAAAACAGAAAGCAAATGGTGTTCCATTAATTTTGAAACCTTGTCTTCTTTCACTGACTTGAAGTTCCTCCATTTTTAGTCTCCCCCTTCAATATCTAACAGTAGTCGCCCAAACATAGTTTCATTCCATGTTCCCTGGTATCTCCTCTCCATCTCAATAACCCGTTGAGTCTGGATTTTCTTTTTTTGCAATTTTATGCCACTTGAAACAGGGATTTTTATAGGAAATAAGAACAGTGGTACGACGACATGTTTTGGTACGATATATATTTACGAATTTCCCCCATTTATCGATAGTTTTGACTCCAATGTTGCCAAATGAAAAAAAAGTACCTGACAGTAATGTAAAAGTGAATATTAGTGCTATCTCTAAATTAAAATATGAACACGGCCACGGAACAGTTCCGTGCTTCGTTCGTCAGTCCGCCGGGCGAGACTATGGAACCATTCCGTGCTTCGGAGCCAATGGGTTAATATCCTGGTGAAAACGTTCACCTTGCTCTTTACTATAATGTCCCAGATTTTCGGGACAGTAGTCGATATGGGAATATAGAAAGTGAAATTTCACACTCCTGTTACAATTCAACTTTTTGAAATTTTCCAACATATTTTCCACAATTGCCTTGTAATTAGGATCTTTGTTATTATCTACAAAGTTTTCAGTAACAGATTGGAAAGTGGTCCATGCTTCTTTTTCTCTCTCATTTATATTCAAATATATATATATATATTATATATATATATATATATATATATTATTTATTTATTTATTTATTTATCCTTCATCAGTTTATTTATTTCCAGGCCAACAAAAATTCCATTTTTCAATTTTTCTTCTGTGTTGGACGGAAATTTCTTACAAGGCCCATTCTGTGATAGAGCCCTTACAAACTGCTTCATCAACTCCAATTTAATGTGTAATGGTGAGAGCAGGACTTTTTGGGGGTATACAGGTGGTTCGTGTAGGATGTTTTTAGATCCAGGCACAAAATTTCTCCGCTCTGCCAAGCTTTCACACTCCAAATGTTTTTGATTTTACCGACTGCTCCATTCACTTGGAAAGCATGGAATTTGTGTGAAATCAGTTTGTTGCCCTAATAGTATTCCTATAACTTTAAAGTAACCGCAGATTAGCCACCTGTGGTCCTCATATTAGATACTTGTTAATAGCAACTTCATGTTCTCGAATGTCTCCTACATCTGTACTAAATGGACAATAGAAATGGACAAATTATGCAGCAACACACATTTGAGACTCCCCTTTGATAAATCTATAAAAAGTTTCTACTGAGTAGGATCATACTCAATGTCATAGAAATGCATTTATATTATTTTAGTAAACCAAGCAATCATTCTGTGAGAATAAAGGAATTAGATCTTTTCTCTGTGTCTGTACCATGAGTAATGCATTCCTGGTTCGAGAAAATTCTTATATTTAAGCTGTGAGCCAAGTAGTCCTGCAGATTCCATTTGCAAATTCAGAAGGTCACTTTGAGAGAACCATTGTGGAATAAAGCCATCTTCAGGTTGATATCATCATAAGTATCATCGTCACTGATTGCATCAAGTTCTCTTTCAACATTATCGTCTGCCAGGTTTCTAAAACTACTGGGGGAAGAGGAACAGCCAGCTCTTCTCCATGTAGAACTGACTAAATGGCTGAAGGGATGCTTGGATATACAATTTAGTTCTTATTTTTTAATTGCATCCCTGAATATTAAGCAAACAGATGTAACAGTCATTAAGGTGGTATTTAGGCTTCCTCCACACTAAATAAATCGCAAATGACACGCACATTTCCTTCCCTTTTGTCCACAATCTTAACATATCAACGCAATAGTGGCAAACTTTCTTTGGCACCCATGTCCTGGTCACAAAGTTTCGCTTAAAAGAAGCATAGTAAGCTTTTTTCACAAAGTCTGTAATATCCGCTCTTTGCTTAAGCACTATATAATTTTCACAAATATAGCAGAAAACGTTAGGATTGTTCACATACTTGTGTAGACATTGTCATACTTGCAGTCACATTAGAGAGATGAAATGAGAACAGCATTGATAATGCAAGTGTCTGAGATCAACAACACTTTCAAAGTCACCCAATAACAACCTCAGCAGCAGTTGTGCCAACCTAAAGGCTTAAAGGCCTGAATTGACAAATTTCCCCCACAATGCTCATTACCTTCTGGAACATATAATGCTCTCGCCAATAAATATTTGAAAACAAATTAGGTCCATTGTGAAAAAAAAAACTATACGTGATAGAAGAAAACTAAGAACAGTTCTGGAATGAGCATAAAAAAGTGAACTAATACCATATATAAGTTTTCAGTCATCTGATATAATGCAGTCTAGTGTTATTAAATAGTCCCATCATCAGCAGAAATAACAGATAAGAACTCATATCCTGTTGTAACTTCTGATGATGGGACTAGTCCCGAAAGCACTACAGATAATTAATAATCTTTAAGTTGAGGAGACGGACTTTTTAGGTAAATATTTCATAATTTTATATTTTAATTTTGATTAAGAGTTAATTTGTACATCGATATTTCATCACAGAATTTGAGTACCAACTTAAGAAATATATATTTTTAAAAGTTTTATATAATACATAAGTAGGAGTTAAATAGACCTTAACGTAATAAAATAATTTTTCTCTCTCCATTTTTTTTCTGCTTTCGTCGAATCTTGTTTGGGCAATGTAGCTTATAATAGGGTGAAAATCTTATGGCACAAAAAAATAAATTATATGTATTATATATAGCTAAACTCGTTACATTTTATAGATCCTCTAAATATTGCTTACCATTTCATATCCATATTTAATTTCTATACTGGGTTACGATGTGGCATGTTGGGAAGCGGTTAGACAATCGCCCTGCAATTTCGAGACCCGAGTTCACGTCTCGGTTATTTAATCAGAATTCATGGTGGACGAATCCAAACCAGGACAGATATGTTTTTTGGCTCTTTCCAAAAGTTTATTTCACCACTTTTTCACATTCATCCTTTTCGGTTAATTTATTTATATCTGCCTCTAAGATGTACGATATGGCTGGTCAGCCTATATCAAAGACCTTCATTATTAGTTGTTTCATCTCATCTTATATCTCGATCTGGCATTAATTTACTGAGTTAAGGATATCAAATGCAGACAACTTTATGACTCAGATATTTTTCTTCTTGGTACCAGTTTGCTGCTCTCCAATCCCTTTTTAATTAACTCAGTAATGCTATCGTACCAGGGAGATTCATTGCCGAACGGACATGAGGTCTCCATACATTCTTATCCTAACCTAATATTTTTTATTGTTTTTCATAAGTAATGCCACGAGTGATTTCAAAAATATCGATAAATTCACGAGTATATAACGAATGAAATTAAGCTCTTTACCCGCAAATCATTATTTAAATATAGTAAAATATTTATATATTTAATGTAAACGGCGATGTTTGAATACAAATGAGAAAGTTTTGGATATGTTTCATTTGTTCATCACTGCAACTTGATCATATTATTCACTACCAAATAGGATCGCAATATTGTAAGAATGCACCATCGCTGAGAAAAAATGAAACACATCAAACTGTATATTATAACCAACATTATAGGTTATTAATTATTTTTTCGAAAAAACTCAGAAAAGTCAGTATTGAAAAATACAATTTTCGAACACACAATTATTAAATGTGTAGGTCGAAGAAATCTATTCATTATTTGCTATTTGTTAGAGACAGTCACTGCAAAATAATGCTCTGACCTGTTCAGAATATTAAAACAGAGGAACTTTATTTATTTTGGTAATAAAAATTCGATAATTATCGAGGTCAAACACGACTGTCATTGGTTTTAAAACAAAATTCATCGACTCCTATTAGGGTCATGAGTTAAATAGTCTGTATAATTTATCACGCTCACTTATGGTTAATGTTACTTTCCTCCATATTAGGCTTATCTACTGAGCGCTCTCTCTCTCTCTCTCTCTCTCTCTCTCTCTATCTCTCTCTATCTCTCTGTGTCTCTCTATCTCTCTCTGTCTTTCTATCCCTCTCTCTATCTCTCTCTATCTCTCTCTATCTCTCTATCTCTCTCTACCTCTCTCTACCTCTCTCTATCTCTCTATATGTCTCTCTATCTCTCTCTACCTCTCTTTATCTCTCTCTACCTCTCTCTATATCTCTCTCTAATAATAATAATAATAATAGCTTTATTTTACCTGGCAGAGTTAAGGCCTTAAGGCCTTGTCTACCACTCAACCAGGTTTAAAAAAAATACAAACAAAAAATAGTCTTAAATCTAAATTACAATATATATATATATATATATATATATATATATAATATAAACGATTACAAGTTATGAATACAATACAATTATTATTAATAATGTATCTCTCATCTCTCTCTACCTCTCTATCTCTCTATATCTCTCTATCTCTCTCTACCTCTCTCTATCTCTCTATGTGTCTATCTCTCTCTCTATCTCTCTCTACCTCTCTCTATCTCTCCCTACCTCTCTCTATCTCTCTCTACCTCTCTCTACCTCTCTCTACCTCTCTCTATCTCTCTCTATCTCTCTCTATCTCTCTCTATCTCTCTATATCTCTCTGTCTCTTTTTTTCTACAAAACGTTTACAAATCCCTCTTCGTTTCCCATTCATACCACATGCCCTGTCGATTGAAGACTATGAGATATAACTGTTCTTTTCGCAAAACAAGTCATGGAGTTCAGTCCCCATTCCTTGGTGCTTACCTCATGGTTAGCGTTTATGACTACAGTTTATGAGGTCCCGGGTTCGATTCCCGGTGAGACCATAGGATTTTTTCCTTAAATGGAATTATTCCAGTGGTTTCCCATTATCTGGAATTAAGGTTAAGTTTAGGTCAAGGACTTCTTTGGCACTTCATTATTATTTATTATCCATCATATCACCAGGGGAACTTAAATCCGCCTTCCAGATGCCCAAATCTAAGAAACGGATTACAATCCGCCAATGCTAGGGTAGATGGTGGCGTTGGACAAAAAAAAAATAAGTTAAAGATCGTATCAAATGCAAGAACTTTTTAATAACTGATAACTCAAATATTTTAAGTCCTAGAAAATGGGTTCACTACCTCAATCTGCTTCTCTGAAATTTCTCTTCAACAAACTCACTGATATTATCGAACCAGGAGGTTCATTGCCGCTAGTACAAAAACTGTATACATTCCTAAACTAAATACCGTGGCACGACATGCCTAGAAGGCACTTGGTCTCTACACCCACATATATTAACCATAGAGGTAGATGGATAATTCAACTAGTATAGGTGTGGCATGTGGTCATCATGTCGGCAACCTCAGCCAAACACATCCCTAACCAAACCTAATGGTTTCAAAAAGTTTCCTGTATAATTTATTTCCTTCCGATCATGGTTAATATTATATGCTCATCTTAATCTCAGACTACCTGCTGGATAGTTCTCTCTGGACTTCCTATAAGAAATGTTTTCAATGTATTCTTTCATTTCTTGAATAATTAAATATATATATATATATATGTATAAGTCTGTGTGTCTGTTAACACTCTACCGGCCGCAATTTTTCTTATTTTATTTGACAAAACTCGGTATATAGGAATCAATTTTAAAATGTCTGGTTTGTTAACCACAAAAATCAGACTGTTTGAACTAGGAGTTCACCTGCAACGAAAATTTTAAAATGGCTTTCGCATTCCCAGTTCTTGATTTTCGGAACGAAATCCAGGAAGTGTTAAAAAACGGACAGGTATTCTCCAAACCTCAGCAAAATCCGACTATTAGAATGAGGGTTCACCTAAAACCCAAAATTTAAAAAAATCGCATTAACAGTCATCATTTTTGCTTTGGCGCTATGTAGCTGTTTACACTACTTAATTAACAGAATAAAGATCCATCCATAGTAATTCTGCCCGAGGGCAGGTCTTTCACTACAATCATAGCATTTTCATGCTATGCTTACAGCTTTCCTAGGGAATTGTAGGTGTGGTAGCTTCCCGTTGTTTTCCACACTGGTGATGATAAGGATGATGATAATAAGGATGATAATGATAAGGATGATGATGATGGTGACCATATGATTTCGGGGACCATTTGGGCCGTAACGTTTTCCTGACATTTGTCTGACAGGTGAGGAAAGACCCCGATAAAAACCTCACCCAGAAAAACTGCCCCGACCGGGGATCGAAACCGGGCCCGCTGCATGACAAGGCAGCACGCTACCCTTGAGACTACAGCGGTGGACAGAATAAAGATATTCATCGGTAAACCAGCAAAATCTAACCATAAATTTGTTTTGCCGAGGAAGTCGGTTAGTTTACGCAGTTCCTATTTTTGTTGCATTTGATATTATTTTGATAGATTCTGGAAGTTATATTTCATACACATGGTTATATTCCAGGGCTAACACATGTTTTATAAAACTTTGATGCTTCATTAGGTCTTAACAGTACTTCAACAGTAATTAATTAAAATTTCATTTTTGAGTTGCTTAATTACTAAACTTTTAATGAAACATGAAAAGCTATTTAAAAATGAAGTTTTGTTCCCTCATTTAATACAATCGTAAAAATGTATATTACGATTTCCAATTAATAATTTGTAGGGCCAACTAAAATGCGCAATGGCGCATGTAGAATAAAACAATTAAACAAACTAATTCCGTTCCAATACCGCAGTTTAACCTCTCCTTTATATGTAGGCCTACTTTTACGTACCACATGGGCCTTACAGTGAGTGATTCAAAGAACGAGTATAGCCTATGATAAATATGTATTGAGAATATATATCCCCATGGTCATGAACTTCCGATTTCGAGTGTGCCAGTGAGCGAGTTAATTAATAATAATTATTTTTATTTATTTACAGATCTTTAATTTTTGCACATATTTCTGTGCCTAAAGTTTTATTTTCCTTTCTCCTCCTGTCTCTATCCACTCACTCCATGTCCTCCAGTCCTCTTCTCATTCCAGTTCTTATTTCCTGCATCCACGAGTTTCGAGTTCTTCCTTTCCTCCTTTTTCCAGATGGACAACATTCCAATGTTTTCCTAGGTAACCTTTCTTCTTGCATTCGTCATTTATGCCCATACCAATTTAATTGATTATGTCTTATATAATCTACTGGTGAATGTCTAATATTCATTTTTTCTCGTATAACAGTATTTCTTATATTTTCTAATTTTGAACATCTTGCTGCTCTCCGGTCGGGATAAGTTCCTGGGTGAGATTTTTTCAGGAGTTTTCTTCATCTGTGAAATACATCTCACAAAATGTTAAGGCCCAAACGGTCCCCGAACATCATCTGGCCATCATAATCATAATTATCACTTTCGCCACGTTTAGTATGAATTGTGTGTGTGTGTATGTGTGAATGGTGTGTTTCGTCTTAATGTGGTGTCATCTCGGAGGAGGCCCCGACATTGAAGCAAAATCTTTCACTCAGACTCCTAGATTAAGAAATTAGAATAATTAATTAATTAGGACCTGTATTATTATAATGTTAAATCTCTATTGGATTAAATAATCATCGCGGGTATATGAAACGTATATGAAATGAAACCGTGAGAACACGAGGATTTTGATTTTTATATCATCAGATAAAAATAAATTGAATCAAACGAAGTTGATAGAATTATGAATAAACGATCAGTTAATAATTAAGGAAACCATTTAACAAGTACATGGTACCGCTTTTGTTAAGAGACAGGTTCTTGACGCGGCTGCAAAGAAGTTAACATTTTAGAAAACTCATTTTACTAGCGGATTACTGGACATTTCTTTGTGGACCAGTAATCCAAGATCTTAAACCGAGCTTCGCTGACAGGTCATGAACAAAGCATTGATGTATGACTTGGAAACTACAGCGTGGAGTAACGAACTCGACAAACCGCGAGGACGCGAACCCTAGCAAACAAGCGGGAAAAGGCTACTGACCCAAAGAAGTTATATAATAAATTTAGACCGGGATTCCCCCGGGTACGAACTCTTGTTAGAACTGTATTCACTAAGGGAGTGTCCATACAGGGAACATGGTGGATCCTTGTCCAATGGAAAGACGGCGGTTCCTTCTTTGGTACTAAGGAATCGTTGTCAGCCAATATAATAAAGTGTTGTATCGCGACAAGGTAATGACCTCATGACGACACGAGGACAGAGAGAGGGTAAGCGAAGTTTACTTTATACCTAACAATAATTATGTTAAGTTAGTTGGGCGTCCTGAGTCCGACGGAACTCACCTAGGCGGGAATCGGAACAGACTCACCGACATGGCCATCAATTAGCAAAATACAAACATAACTTCACTTAGAAATTATCATCCGGCTAGATCCTCAGAGATTCCATCTTGGATTCTGAATGCGTTCCTGCGGCCAATACCTTGTCCGACTTTAATATGTCAACAATCATACGTGTATCCAGTGTCCTTAGATTAATAAATCCTATTTATTAGAATTCATCTCGCGTAGTCTTGCGCCGGCCAGCTCCTTGCTTATCCCTAGAGAAAGAACCTCAACTCTACCGATTTCCAACCTGAGCAACCTCAGTTCTCACACACGGAGATATCCTTTCGGTACTCCTGGCGCCCAAATATCCTTTATTACCTATAAATCCAATTAATACCCTCTTAACATTGAACTGATCATTCTTTGGGGAGGCCCTCTATGTTCTTGTCTGGTCAATAAAGTATGTATGTGATCCATAGTTAAAATCCCTCTTCCGACAGGTCGTGTCACTGTAAGGCTCGGATGGGGTGTAAACGTACCTAAAAGGCGAAATGTTGAATGCGTTAATGGAATGAGCCCCACGTAGAGCGGATGTGGAAAATGCAATAGGTGAAGGTTCAAAGGCAGATATGATCCTCTATGCAGATGACATGATGCAAGAATTAAGTACGAACTAGAGTAGTGGGGGTAAGAAAACGATCTGGATATAAACCAAGAGAAGAAGTAAACATGACATTCAGAAAAGGAGGGGAAAACACGCAGAAGACAATGTACTGATGTACTATGCAACGGGCCACTAAAAACGGCAAAGAAATATAGATGCAATGGATTATCACTTCAGATGCCAGCAAAATTCTTCAGCGCGCACATCCAAGAAAGAACAGTAGCAGCCATGAAAGTCGCATACAATATATATAATCTAGAACTAATTGAATTATAGGTTTAAAAATAAATTTTCGAGATATAAAATGATTCATTACATGAACAAGCTACTCCAAGATCGATAGAGAAGTCGAACTATACGATTATGGCTCAAAATAACATATAATAATAAAAATATATAAAGAACTTGAATAGATATTATATTGTCTAAAGAATTATATAGTAAACTTGTTTTTAATTTTTTTTGGTTAGAATTTCCTAGTTATAAGAGGGAAGGAATTCCAGAGATGAGTAGCCTAAATAAGGAAGGATGTTGGATGTAGGGGTACAGATATAGTCGTCTCTCGATCGTGTGTTAACTTTATGATGAGAATATAGTACATAGTATTTACGCGAATCTCTAGTGTTAAGTTATTTTTTCTCAATTTTCCTGTCTGCACTTACAATACTGATTTTACTCAAAAACTTTAACTTGTTCATAATTCTTGTATATGTTTTATTTTGTGATATTCGCAGATTTGATTACGTTACACCATCCCTGGAACAATTGTCATAGCTTCATCAACAAGATCGTAGAACCTTCCATTTCCTATATTTTCTCTATAAATCACTACACACATAATCACCTTATTATATTTATCACACCGCTTTATTAGACTCTCTGATACACACAAATTAGGCACCCGATCCCATCAGCACATTGTCCTTTATATCCATCCTCATCACAAGACCTATTACTTAGAACCTTTTACAGTTTCTGTTGCTAGAACGTGGAATTCTCTTCCACCCTATGTCCGAGACTGCCAAAATATTACACCTTTTGGATATATATTGAAGATATTTTTATTAAATAACATAAATATCTCACTAATAGTATTATTTTAACAATTCATACTTTAATTTATTTAATGTTAATAGTATTAAGATTTATTAATAATTCAACCTGTCATATGTGTGTGTATATATATTATTTCAGAATTGTTCCTGTTATTTACACAGGTATCCTCAACCAAAATATAATTTTTTTTTTCTTCTACACTTCCCGGTCTTGCGTGTCTGCTTCTGTCATATTTCTCTTCTTCATGTTGTCTTGAATTCCCGTTATCCAAGTTGGCTTTGGTCTACCACGTTTCCCTTTTCCAGGAGGTACTAATTTCAATACTTCTTTGTTTTTTTGTGTGTCCCTTCTTCACATTATATGTCTGTACCATATTAGTTGGATTTCTTCAATATCTTCTACAATATATATGAGCATAGATTAATTCATTACATTTTATTACTCATCTTGTATTTTTTCAAGTTTGATAGGAGCTGTTGTTATTATTTTGTATATATTCTTTTATTAGTTTTAATTACAAAAGAGAGATATATTTTTTCTTTATACATGGAGCTTAAACCGATCGCACTAATCTGCCACGTTAGATTTAATAGGTTTTAAAATGTGATTGCAGGAAACTATAATAATTAACTTTATCGTGCTACTAGATCTTACTTTCATTATTGTTCTTTTTATATTCAATGTCACTACTTTGTCATATTGAAATTCTGGTATTCTCTCATGGCATGGCGTTATTATAACCCACTTCTGAGGTTGGGCAAAGAGTCTTTTGGTAGCTAATATTACTGTGATTTTTATATTGGAATGTAACATGTATTTGTCCTAATGAGTATAAAAAACCTCATGGCCTTAACTGCACCAGGCTAAATAAAATAAATTATATTACTAAATAAATAAGTATATGTATGGTAATGATCTGATGTTTAAAAAAATTACACTTGAAAACGTTAAAAATTAAACATAAAAATACAATTTTTCTTTCGAATAACGAATAATTTTACTTTAAATGAAGATTAGGTAAACATAGTTTTAATGTAAAACAGCACGTTATCTTATAATTTTTAATACAGTTTGAATTTTGTGTTTTTTATGAAGAACAAAGGAAGTGCTGCATAAAAATGTAAAGTTGATCACATGGTTGGTCTAATGTATTTTTGTGTTCGCTGAATGACGTAAAATATATCACACAGACTCGAAAAAGTTTCTCAATTAATTAGAGACTTTCATCATGATGACGTCAGCTCCAGGGACAAGTCAAGTGTCCGGAGCAGTGAAGCATTTTGTTTTTGAAAGCCCAGTCATCTCCCATGTGACACGTGTGTCACTGTACAGTGGCGAAGCGTTGCGGCGACAACTTGAAATCAACTCTAGTTAAATCATATATGTTCATCTAAAAAAAATCTCTTGCGTGATACGCCTGAAAGATGCCCGGCCTACAGCCTTCAACTGGCCTCACAGTCACACGTGTTAATCACAGAAGTGGTCGATCATCCAGCCAATATATGATCATCATGTAGGGTCCCCTAGTTCTCATAGTCTGGTAATATCAACCTGGACCCGCTACTTATTTTAGCTACCGAAATCCCTCATGATGTTGACAAAAATTAACCCATTCGATTCAGTTTTAAAAGTTCAATGCATTTTCCCAGAAATCGGATTTAAGTTGCCGTAAATCTTATTCTATATTTTAAGATATTCAAAACAAACAAAATGTAACGGTACTTGAGATCAAAGTAAAGGTGAAGGTCAAACCACATTCCTCTACTATTCATAAATGTTAATAAAAGATTACCCTGTCAAGGGATGTACCAAATATTTCAAAGTATATAACAGCAGAGTTAAGCGAGTGTACCTCGTCTTCTGAGTTGAAGGTCATATAACTGCCGCCGAGTCTACCTCGTCTTTTGAGGTGAATGGGTTAATGAGAAAGACTTTTATTTTTCTGATGGTGACTCGAACCAGCGCGAGTTCGTATCTCTGTACCAAATCAGCTCGGCATCGGTGCGAGACATCCATCTTAGGTTTTATGCTTAATTTTAATCATGGTTATATTCTACAAATGTCGGCCGTGGTGGTCTAGTGTTACTTGCGTCTAGTAGTCTATCGAGGGTCGCTGGTTCCAATTCTACCGATGTCGAGGAATTTTTAGGATGAAATAATCTAAGGAACAAGTACTCCAGGAAGGACTTTAGGCCGTGAATCCCGAGTTTGAAGATTTCTCAGACTGGTAATTGAACCGCAAGCATGACTAATAAAAGGCCTCTGTCAAATTTAAGAGACCTTCATCTGCCCAAGTAAACTTTAGTTGCCTACTGTATGTCCTATTGAGGCGATGTGCTAACCACATGTCACTTTTTTAATCCGAGTAACTAAATTAGCTTGGTTAATAAAATCCCGCTTATGAGCACTCGCGTTCCCACGCCGAACGTATGACATATATCAATAATAGTAAAATTCATATCAAATTCCGTTGAGGTGAAGTCATATGATGAAAGTTAAAAATTAAATTGTACCTGTTAGTAGGTGCCGTCGTCCTCAACTTTGTTAAAATATTGTATATCAAATTAACTGGAGCGCTTTCGGAAGTTATCTTCCATCTTCTGTAGGTTGCGTTTCCGCTATTTGTTGTTGTTGTGTACGGTTATGTTTACTCCAACTGTTTGTAGCGTCAAAAACAAGTCAGTTGCTGCTACAAACAGTTGGAGTAAACATCACCGTACACAACAATAACAAATAGCGGAAACTCAGCCTGCAGAAGATGGAAGATAAATTCCGAAAGCTCTCCAGTTAATTTTATATACAATATTTTTACATAGTGAGGACAACGGCACATACCAACAGGTACAATTTAATTTTTAACTTTCATCGTATGAGATATACATACATTCTACAAAGTAATTAACTAATGATATCTTTTATGGGGTCCTGCGTTCCTAAATTAAGTTACGGGATCATTATGATGATGATGATGTTTGTTTATGGAACCCATATTCACCAAGCCATGGGTCCTATCCACAGGCATCTTAACTCGGTTCCTTTCTCAGATATCCGATTCTCTCAACTCCATCGAATAATATCCTCCCACTTACTCCTAGGCGTTTCCAATGATATTTTCCAAAAGATTTTCCCGTTATTATTTTTAATAATTCTACTGTCAACCGTTAGATTAGTTAGTATATTATTTAACTGTGCTCCTTAATCTTGTTGATCAGCATCGAAGTTCAAATCTGGGCGCGAAAAGGCGGTCAATTTTTCATCAGATGTTTTATATATTAGGTTAGAGGTTGTTTTACGTTTTGAAAATCTATGGTTTACTCCCTTTCCGGAAGTATCCATGCACAAGATTTTACATCTACTCCCGCTGGGTTTGAACCAGTGAATCGCATTACTAGAGGCAAGCAAGTCAGTAATTGATCCACAGGACGGACTGACCCATTCGGGCTCATGACGTGTCACTCTTAAGCTCCTGAGTTTAGTAATTCTAACAATATTTTTAAAATATATAAATTGTAGAACTCTTCTGTGTGAAAAGTCCTTTCTCCATTCTCATCCTTTATGGGTCCGAATATTCCTATCACTATGAAATTTGCAGACAGAGGATATACTTTCACCGTGAAACTTATCGATTGTAATAATAATAATAATAATAATAATAATAATAATAATAATAATAATAATAATAATAATAATAATAATAATATAATAATAATAATAATAATAATCGATGAGTGATACAATATATAATGGAATACAGTTTGTAATTACTATGTTTCGCATCGTTTTGTAGGAACTATGTGCAATCATACGTTTTGAATCTCTAATTTAAATGATTGTTAACACTCTAATTAACTAACTAACTAACTCACTAGCACTATCGATCCCGTTGGCCCATGGCCGCGCAGACATGAGCTCTCCATGCATCCCTATCCTGAGCTAATGTTTTAAATCATCCTTGTATAATCTACTTCCCTCAAATCATGGTTAATGTTATTCTCCCACCTCATTCTTGGTTTATCAACTGGGCGTTTTCCCTCTGGTTTTCCTATAAGAAGCTTTCATGTACGACTTTCATTCCCCATTCGTGCCACATGTCCTGCCCATCGCAGTCTACGAGACTTGACTGTTCTTATTATATCTGGCTTCCTATAAAGACCGTGCAGTTCACTGTTATTAATTTTCTCCATTCATCTGTCGCTTCATTTTTTTGATCCAAACATTTTCCTAATATTCTGAAATACTCGTAATCTCCTTTCCTCCCTTAAAGTAAGAGTCCATGTTTCGCAACCATAATATAACTGGTATAATAACAGTTTTATATATTCTCAAATTAACGTTTTTTTTAAAGAAGTTGGGATGACAAGAGTCGCTTGTATTACATGATTTCCAGAATTGAGCCTATGTTCAATTTCTTTGTGCTTTTCATTCCTATTTGTGATTATTGATTCTAGGTATTTGAATTAAGCCACTTCTTCAACATTTCTCTCATTTGTTATTAGCTGTTCATTTCCATTATATATACTATTTATATGTGTGGCCATATATTTAGGTTTATTGATATTTACTTCCAGTCCCAATTTCTTAGTATTACTCAATAATGTGTGCGTGTTGCCCCTTAGTATCTCCTTTCTTTCGCCCAATAGTACTACATCATCAGCATAAACTAACAGCTTATTAATACCATTGAGTTGTAAGCCTTCTCCATCCTCTAAATATTTGATGACATGCTCTAGTAAAAAAAACTAAATAGTAGAGGAGATAGTGCTTCTCCTTACTTCAACCCATTGAGAATTTCAAAAGTATCCAAAAACTGTTTGCCGACACGCTCCCTACTCTTTGTGCGTATAAGTCTAACTTTTTAAGAATCCCGAACTTCAGCAGGATACTATACAACTTAAGTAAAGTAAAGTATTCCCACTACAGGCCTCAGGAGGCCCTTGGGGTAGTGGGAGGTTAAGGCTCCCACTGTTTCCAGACAATCGGCACTTGATGTCAGCCGGGTTGTCAGCCCTGCGTGACGGCCGCCTTTACCCCAGAACAAGCGCTTGGTACTCATTTCCGTTAGAGGCTGAGTCGACCCCAGGGCCACAGTGCCGCCAGAAGGTTTGGGTCAGTTTAAAAATCCTGACCCCACCGGGACTTGAACCCTCGACCTACCGGCTTGTAGCGCAGTGCCTTAACCACTACGCTACGGCGTGCCCCATACTATACAACTTCTCCCTCTTAATTGAATCGTATACTTTTTTAAAGCCTACGTATAGTTGATATACAGTACTATTACATTCCTGTTTCTTTTCTATAATCTAGCGGCCCTAATTCTTATTTTTGGGAACAAAACTAGGTCAAAAGCAATTAATGAAGATAATTAAGATCGAGTTCGTTAACCAGGGAAAGTGTACGATTAGTAATGGGGGTTAATCTGAAGCGAGAATTAAAACATCTTTCAAGCGGAAGCAATTTTCGATTTTTCACAATGAAACTCGGTATATGATGCTATTGAAATAACACGAGAAAGGTATTCTCCAAAAATCAAAGAAATCGTCCAATAGTAGTAAGGGTTTGCCTGAAATCCAAAATTTAAAATCTTGTCTAGCTGTTTGTCTCTCGCAACAAAATTGTATAAATACGATTTACACTATTACGACATTACTATAAATAACATAATTATCCCTTATTCTTATTCAGTAATAGATCTTGGTCTACATCTAGACGCAAATTTAACCTGGCAAACACAAGTGAAACACATATAAGTATGCAAAAAGACATTCTCCATCTTACATTATCTTACACGTTTAAAGAATTTTCTCCCAGTTTCGTTAAAACAAATCCTTGTGCAGAATCGTATTTTGCCACACTTCGATTATTGTGACGTTATACATAATGATCTAAACTACGACTTGCATATCTTCAGCATGCATTACGAATAAATGAACAGCGCATACCAAGAAAAAGAAAAATGTATAATTATAAACCAAAAGGGAGAAGAATGTTGGGAAGACCATTGAAGAGATGGAAGGACCAATTCGACCTATAATGAGATCGGAACAGGCCATTGGGCTTAATCCTTGTTGTTGTTGATGATGATGATGAACTATGCCTTGTCGCAGAGACTGCAGTGTGTTCATAATGCTTGCATTAGATTCATTTTCAATATCCGTCGGTATACCATATTTCCGAACAATTCAATTATCTCTCTTGGCTCCGTCTTAATGACAGAGGAAAATTGCACTCTCTTTCACTATATTCCAAGCTTCTGAATTAGTTTATTCCTAGTTACCTGGCGTCCAGATTTGAAAATGTATCCTCTTACCACAATATTGACACTAGGTCACAAGATAACTGTCTGCTAACAGTCCCTCTTCATAGCACTTCCTCTTATTCTACTTCCTTCAGAGTAGCCTATGCCCGCTCCTGGAATTTCTTTCCTCAAGATATCAGCGGTTGCCGCACACTTGGCACTTCTAAGTTACTCCTATACAGTTACCTGTTGTCTAATAAATAATCGTTTTCTTATTATTTAAATTTATACTGTGTCAATAATTTGTTCTCGTTTTTTAAATATCTTGTACATATTACATTTAATTCGTTAAATCTAGAGTAAATCAAAATATATTATAAATAATAACTGTATTGTATTTATAACATTTAATCGTTTATGTTTATTATGATTTAGATATAAGACTTTTTTTTGTAATTTTTAAAACCTGGTTGAGTGGCAGACAGACCTTAAGGCATTAACTCTGCCAGGTAAAATAAATTATTATTATTATTATTATTATTATTATTATTATTATTATTATTATTATTATTAGTCCATCGCTGTGGTCTCGAGGTAGCGTGCTGCCTTGTCACGCAGCGGGCCCGGGTTCGATCCCCGGTCGGGGCAGTTTGTCTGGGTGAAGTTTTTATCGGGGTTTTTCCTCACCTGTAAGACAAATGTCAGGAAACGTTTAAGGCCCAAACGGTCCCCGAAATCATATGGCCATCATCATCATTCTTATCATTATCATCCTTATCATTATCATCATCATCATCATCCTTCACCGGTTTGGAAAGCAACGGGAAGCTACCACACCTACAAATCCGTAGTGAAGCTGTAAGCATAACATGAAATTGCTATGATTGCAGTGAAAGACCTGCCCTCGGGCAGAATTACTATGGATGGATTATTATTATTATTATTATTATTATTATTATTATTATTATTTAATTAACAAGAGAAATATATATTCCGTAAAACATGAAAATCGGACCACAAATTCATCTTACCGAGAAATTAGCATAGCTTATTCGGTTTCTACGTGACAGAGTTTTATCTTTCTTTTTTCTCGTTTATATTTTATATAATTATATTTTTCTGCTGCCAACATATTTATTTCCAGTGAGATCAAGACTGTTCCATGATATATTAACAATAGTAATAAAATGATAAGAGCTGCTAGTAATTTACTAAAACAGCATAAATAAATAAATAAATAAATAAAATATATATATATATATGGGGGCACACCGAAGCGTAGTGGTTAAGGCACTGCGCTACAAGCCGGAAGGTCGAGGGTTGAAGTCCTGGTGGGGTCAGGATTTTTAAACTGACCCAAACCTTCTGGCGGCACTATGGCCCTGGGGTCGACTCAGCCTTTAACGGAAATGAGTACCAGACACTTACTCTGGGGGTAAAGGTGGCTGTCACGCAGAGCTGACAACCCGGCTAACATCAAGTGCCCCATGGGTCTCCTGAGGCTTGTAGTGGGATTACTTTACTTTATATATAATAATAATAATAATAATAATAATAATAATAATAATAATAATAGCTTTATTTTACCTGGCAGAGTTAAGGCCTTAAGGCCTTGTCTGCCACTCAACTAGATTTTTAAAAAATACAAAACATTAAAAAAATAGTCTTACAACTACATTAACAATTACATGTTATAAAACAATACAATACAATCAATATTTATAATCTATTTTGATTTACTCTAAATTTAACGAGTTAAATATGTAATATGTACAAGATATAAAAAACGAGAAAAAAATTATTAATGACATAGTATAAAAATAAATATATAAAGAGAAATTAATTATTAGACAACAGGTAACTGTATAAGCGTGACTTAAAGGTGCCAAGTGTGCGGCAACCCCTGATATCTTGAAGGAAATTCCAGTAGCGGGCAGAGGCTACTGTGAAGGAAGTAGAATAAGAGGAAGTGCTATATAGGTATCGTGCTGCCTTGTTACGTAGTGGGTCGAAGTTTGATTTCGGTTTGGACAAATTTCCTGCGTGAGATTTTTCGGGATTTTTCCACACCTGAAAGATAAATATCATGCCCAAACGGTCCTCGAACATCATCTGGCCATCATAATCTTCAATATAATATTCGCCTGATTGGATTAAATTTAAATAAAGGCTTCTCCTGGAGCATCGTTGCCTTTCATATCATTGGAAAAAGTAACCCAGCCTTCCAGGAATCCAACCTCAGAGGTGAGTTATAGATCCGTCATGCCAGAAGAGAATGCCAAAAATTGTCGTAATGACATCTTGGTGCCATCAATTTAAAAAAATCCAAGGCGGTAAGATGCATCAAGGTCGCGTGTAACTGTTGGCAGTTACGATTTGATCTAACATATCCTGGAAGTAATAAAAATTATGTGATATGTCACACCATTTTAATCACTGCAATACAGTGGAAAAATATACAATTTGTTCTTAAAATATGATATAAGAGTCGTAAATAATACATTCTCAGGTATACGAAGACACCTAAAACTGTATTTCGACTGCAGATGAATTTGAATTAACACTACAAATTTGAGATAATTATCAATTAAACATTTTTAGAGTAACCAATTAAGTTAACTTTATTTTTTGTAAACTTTTCAATGACACCCGGTTGTCTTTTGACATTTCTAACTTCCTCCCCTGGCATTGGCGAAATTGTAATCACTTTCTTAGGTTGGGGCACCTGGAAGATGGAGTTACGTTACCCCAATGATATATGATGGGTGATAAATGATAATGAAGCGCCAGGAGAGTCTTTAATCGAAATTCCGTACAATGGGCAACCAAAGGAATAATCCCTTTAAGGAAAAATGTTGTCTTTTATGACATTTCTGGCTTTCATCCCTGGCAATGGCGGAATTTTAATTAATTTCTTAGATTGGGGCACCTGGAAGGTGCAGTTATGTCATCCCAATGATATTATGCGTGATAATTATTAATGAAACCAGGAGAGTCCTTAACTTAAATTCGAGACAGTGGGCTACCACAGGAATAATTCCCTTTAAGGAAAAATGAATGTGGTCTGACTGGGCATCGAATCTGAGACCTCATGACGGAAACTTTGATCACTAGCCAATGAGGCTGGTCATTTACTAAATATTTGTTAATAATAATAATAATAATAATAATAATAATAATAATAATAATAATAATAATAATAATAATAATACTTTATTTATTCTGGCAGAGTTAAGGCCATAAGGCCCTCTCTTCCACTCAACCAGCACAAATACAAATAAATATTTGACAAATATAGATATACACTATACTAATTATAAACAGTTAAAGATACAATAAATGTAGCAATGTAAATTTCATGTACAAACAACATTTTATAGGATAATAACAATAATGATAAGATAATAATAATAATAATAATAATAATCCATCCATCCATAGTAATTCTGCCCGAGGGCAGGTCTTTCACTGCAATCATAGCATTTTCATGCTATGCTTGCAGCTTTACTAGGGAATTGTAGGTGTGGTAGCTTCCCGTTGCTTTCCACAATATAATAATAATAATAATAATAATAATAATAATAATAATAATAATAATAATAATAATATGATAAATTATACGAGAAACGCCAATTAATATATATACCTTACACTGGGTAATAATGAAGTCGAGATTAGAGCAAATATAAATTTAGATTTCTTTTAAAGATGTCAATATCCGGCAGCCCCCTATTTCTTGTGGTAGGGAATTCCAGTTGCGAGAAGTGAAGATAGTATATGACATGGAGTGATGTCATGTCCTATGTTTCGGTATATTAAGCAAGAGACTATGTTGTGATCTTGTGTTTAAGTTATGGTTTGAGGATAGATAAATAATTGGGAATCGAGTTATGTAGGATCTTAAATAAGAGAATTAGACAGTGCGATTTTCTTCTCTCTTTTAGATGTAGCCATGACAATTCGTGGAATAATGGTGAAATGTGATCGTATTTTCGAACATTAAATATGAATCTGATACACATATTATGGACACGCTGCTGTTTGTCCAACAATCCGTCACTTATGCCAGTTAGTAGAACGTCACAGTAGTCAAAATGCGGCATCGCTAGTTAGTATATTCTCTAAACTTAAGCAACACAAAAATTAATTTCGATAATGACAGACAATAAAAACATGGCAAAGCGAAGTGGGTGACAACGGAAACAAACATTTCTGATAAAAACAAGCTGTATTTTGCCCATACTCCAGCATCCAATTTGCTTCGTGTTATACGCTAGCAAAACGAAAAGTGTTAACATCGAAAAATACAGTAATTGTCATATTTGCCATTCATTTTGCAACGAGGATTAAATGAGAATCGATAAAATGCTAGGCCTACATTATTTGATAACCTACATTGCATTCTGAAGTGGAATTAAAACCCTGTGGGAGGCTAGCAACATGCTGGGTATAGGGATGAGGGGTGTTGTATCATTCTCCCACAGGACCTACATAATATACACTCCAGCAATCCTGTCTGCCTGCTTCCAGAATTCCATTTCCCGCAGCTTCTGACAACGTATTCACACAAACCTTTCTCTCGCTACACAACTCCATGTTATGGGACGTACACAAGTACTTTCGAAAGCGAATTTCTTCTTCTCAAATTATCTAACAAAGGAAGATTGTCTATATTATATTTTAAAATGCACATTGTGAACGTACTACCTCTCTTCTCAGGGGGGCTAATAGTTGTAAAATTAATGAGTAATATATATTTTTAATGGAATAAAATTAATTTATTGTTTAATAAATTATTTTATTTGTTGTGATAGGGCTTAACTTGATAAATCACGGGGTTTAACCGGATTAATCTTACATTGTTTATTTAAATAATTTACATATTAAATGTTAAATCACCCTGTAGCTTTTGCTGAACAAACAAATTATAGCAACTCATTTAGAAAGATTTAGAAATATGTTTGTATAATAGTTAAAGTTTTTTCCAGAAATAATATGTTTATCTTGCGGCAAGAGTTAGGAAATTTTCAAAACAACTCGAGAGAATATGCTAGAAGAATACTATAAAAACTGAACCAGAAGGGGGCTAGTAAGTGCGGTCTCGGGCTGCGTCCCGGCGACACGTCAGCGTCCTGCAGGGCAGTCTACGTAAGTAGAGTTTTATTACACTTTCAGAAATGTTAAATTAGGAATATTTAATTATAATAAACTTAAGTTTTATCTCTCTTTTTTGAACTAAAATTATTAGTAAATGTTTCATCTAAATTCAATATTAATGTTAATACCTTTATATATATGCATTACTTTTTTTTGCGGAATTTGAGTCTTTTCTTCAAATCGGGTTGACAGATTCTATCTTATACTTTTGATATTTATGGTTGACATGTTCTCATATAAATTCATATTTCGTCTTGCTAATATTTTATTGCTAGTTTTATTATCCTGTTTGTAACCCTTGTCATTGACTTTCTTTTATGTAGAGTATACGTAACCTGAATTCTTACTGGATGTCCTGACTTCATTTCATGAATTCCTATATATGTATATCCCTCGACCCGCTACCTGTCAAGAGATACTATCGAGATACCGATTTATTTAGAACGCCCTGAATGAAACATTATTATTTCCCATACTGAAGATTAAACTTTTATCGTTGTTTCAATTATTAAATACGATGACCATTATCCATAGAGCACATCTGCAATAAAGTTGCTATTATAACCCTAGCAATAGTTCCTGAACAATGAAATTTGTAATGGGAGCTTAGATGCGAGTCCTGTACTAAGCAGATGTAGGTCTCAGCCAATAGGAAGTATGACCACACGTCATTGCTAACTCCCTCGCTAGCGAATATCAAATACAGTCACTGCTAAACATTTTTAAAATCTCACTACAAAGATTAATTAATATAGGTAATCTTTATTGTAGACTGCGATGGGCAGGACATGTGGCACGAAAGGGAAATGAAAGACGTGCATGGAAGCTTTTTGTAGGAAAACCAGAGGGAAAACGCCCAGTTGGTAGGCCAAGAAAAAGGTGGGAGAATAACATTAACTATGATTTGAGGGAAGTAGATTATACAGGGGATGATTGGAAAACATTGGCTCAGGATGGGGATATATGGAGAGCTTATGTCCACGCGACCATTAACCTACGGGTTCGATAGTGTCAGTGAGTTAGTTAGTTAGGAGGCATTGTGTAAATAAAAAAATCACAACTGTTAAGTAATTAACTAAATACACATTCTCGTTGCATTATAATTTTAAGACTTCAGGCAGCAAGTGTACAAAATATTATAATTAAGGTCTACGGTTTTACATCTAAAATCAACACATCCGCGTCTCACTATAATTCTCTATGGACTGTACATAGGAACTGTTTTGTTTGTTCACGTGGCAGACAGGGAATTCACAGATCAGCAGTCTGGATAGGCTCTCCCATTGGATTTACGGTCAAGGACATTGTTCAAAATCCCTTGCGCGACCCATAATATGTTACGTCTAATTGTATTATTAAATTCATGAACGATTCTTCTTTAAATGTTACTAAATTTGTTTATTATCTTAAAAATAAATATTTACTTATTATATTTCATTATTTCTATTTTATTATATCAACTTGATATATATTATTTATAATGAAGTTTCTTGTAACTTCATGAAGAAAATAAAATATTATATTTGCGTTATTTACGTACGTCAAACTTTCTTTTTCACTATGTAAATATTAAAGTATTATACTTAATATACGTCAACCGCTGTGGTCTCGAGGTAGCGTGCTGCCTTGTCACGTAGCGGGCCCGGGTTCGATCAACTGTCGGGACAGTTTTTCTGGGCGAGGTTTTTATCGGTGTTTTTCCTCACCTGTAAGACAAATGTCAGGAAAACTTAAGGCCCAAATGGTCCCCGAAATCATATGGCCATCATCATAATCATCCTTCACCGGTATGGAATGCAACGGGAAGTTACCACACCGAGAATTCCCTAGTAAATCTGCAAAGCATAGCATGAAAATGCTATGATTGCAGTGAAAGACCTGCCCTCGGGCAGAATTACTATGGATGGTTACTTAATATATTTGTTAAATCAACTTTTATGTTGCAGCATTTAAAGATGGAAATCATTCAGCAACTTCTTTTAGCCATCTCTTTTTTTCCTTTGTTGCGAATTATCGCATTGTCCAATCCGATGATATTTGTTAAGTATTTTTTATTGGCTAACTAATTAAGAAATAGCACGATTCGCTCGCCTACTTCCTCAATTCTCAAATCATGTATGTTATGTCGGGCCGATTCAAGCCCACATTATTTAAACATTTTCTTGTCAAAACCATTTTTCAGTAAATATCAATATCTGTTGTTTATCACAATAATAGGTATGACGTAATGATTGTTATTCTTCTATCAAGTCAAAAAAATATGTATCATGTTTTATCATTATTCTATAAATAATTATTAATTTTGATTTATGTAATTTCTTAAATTAAAAAATAAATAAATAGAATCGCAAACTATTATTAAAATCAGGGTACTTATTCCGGTTATAAAATACAATTACGAAATGTATAAACTAACAATGTTAATAAAATGCATTATAAAATCCCATCGACTGTAAGAAGATAAGTGAAAAAAGGAAAGTATTTTGAAACTATATCACACTTTAGTTCTACTTATATTTTTTACTGGTCAGAAAACAGAATTGTAAGTACGGTCATGAGAAATAGAACTGATGCAGCAGAGATGAAATTACACTTCTTTGCAGGATACTGGTACTACCTCTTTGAACACAGAACAAATGAGTCTATTCTATTTTATCAAATATTTAAACGGTGAAGAAGGCCTACAACACAATAGTATTAATAAGAGTTTAGTTGATGATGATGGTGTATTAATGTTAGGCGAGAGCGAACAGATACTATGGGCCAACACTGTTTTATCGAGTAAAACTAAGAAATTGGGACTGGAAGTAAACATCAATAAAACCAAGTATATGTCCACTCATAGAAATGCATTACATAGTGGAAGTGGACAGTTAATGACAAATGAGGGAAATTTTGAGGAAGTGGCTGAATTCAAATACCTATGAACAATAATTATAAATAGGAATGAGATGCATAAACAAATTAAACATAGACTCAATTCTGGAAATGCATGTTATTTTGAATTAGAGGGACTTTCGCAGTTCCAACGTTTCTCAAAAAAGTTAAACTGAAAATATTTAAAACTGTTATTCTCCCAGTTATGTTATATGGATGCGAGACATGGACTTTTACTTTAAAGGAGGGGAAAAGATTACGAGTATTTGAGAATAAAGTTCATGGAATTTTTTTTGTCCCGCGCCGTAGCCGAGCGGTTAAGGTAGTAAGCCTTGGCGCAGAGCTACGGGACTTGCGCTGGTTCGAGTCTCCATGGGGGAAGAAATTTTCTCATGGTATTTCGGCCAGAATGGGACCGGTGCCCACCCAGCATCGTGAGGCAATTGGGTAGCTACAATAAGTAGCGGCTCCAGGTTGAGGAACCAGCTATAACGGCTGGGGGACTCGACATGCTAACCACATGTCACCCCTACACTGGCTGTTGATCATCTACCTCTGTGATTGACACATGTGGATGTGAAGGGCCAGCAGCCGGCTGGTAAAAGGGCAACCGCTGAAAAGTGGAAAGACCCTCAATCGGAAATCGCGAATTTTTTTTGACCAAAAATATATGAATAGAGAGGCAAAAAGAGAAGACTACGTAACAATGAGTATACTTCGATGAGCTGGACAAGTGGGACGAATTGGGAATGAAACAGGGACATGGAAGTTCCTTGCAGGAAAACCAGAGGAAAAACGTCCAGTTGGTAAATGAAGAATGGGGTGGGAGAATAATAAAAGTAAAGTGATCCCACAACAGGCCTCAGGAGGCCCTTGGGGTAGTAGGAGGTTAAGGCTTCCACTTTTTCTAGACTATCGGCACTTTATGTCAGCCGGGTTGTCAGCCCTGCGTGACGGCCGCCTTTACCCCCAGAACAAGCGTCTGGTACTCATTTCCGTTAGAGGCTGAGTCGACCCCCAGGGCCATAGTGCCGCAAGAGGGTTTGGGTCAGTTGGTAAATGAAGAATGGGGTGGGAGAATAATACTAATCATAATTTGAGGGTAGTATATTATACAGGCAGTGATTGGAGTTCAGGATGGGGATGTATAGAGAGTTTATGTCCGCGCGGCCATGCACCTACGAGTTCGGTAGTGCCAGCGAGTTAGTTATTTCCATATAGAAGCCAGCGACTGACACATAGTTAGGACATCGCCTCAATCAAACTAAGGTATTACTTGGATGGGGAAGGCCGATTAAATTTTGTTCAGAGGCACTAATTTAGGCTTGAAGTTATTTTAAGAGGCCGAAATTCTTCAGGCTCGGAACTCACTGCTTAAAGTCCCTCCCGGAGTACATACTTGTCCCCGGAATGTTGTCATCTTAAAATCCATCGTTCCCGGCCAGATTTGAACCCGTGACCCTCGGGTCCAGAAGCAATGAACAAAATCCCTAAACCACTGAGTCCGATAAATTGAGTTTGTTCTGCTACATTTCAGGAATTCCTAGCACTAGTAGATAAAGTCCAAAAATTATGCTAGGTCAGTGTCATAAAATATAAAATAATATTAACATAATTCCAACTACATTTTACAATGACTGTAGTTTAAGATTAAATCCAAAATGTAGTTGAAACAGGGCTTTAAAATATTCTCTAGATTTATTTTTATTTTTATTTCGGGATTATTTCTGTTATTTACACAGGTATCCTCAACCAAAATATACAATTTTTTTTTCCACATTTCCCGGTTTTGCGTGTCTGCTTCTGTCATATTTCTTTTCTTCATATTGTCTTAAATTCCCTTTATGGACGTTGGCTTTGGACTACCATGTTACCCTTTTCCAGGTGGTATCCATGTCAATACTTCTTTGTTTGTTTCTGTGTCCCTTCTTCTCCATATCATCTTAGTTGGATTTCTTCAATCTCTTGTACAATATCCTTTTTTTAGATTCATTATTTCTCTTATTTTATTATATTTTTATTTTATCTAATTTTGATATTCTTGCCGATCTTCTTAATCCTTAAATTCGTAATGTATCCTTTTGGATACATCAGTTGGTTCAATTAATTTAATATTTTTAATAAATTACAAGAAAACGAGCAAAAATAAACCTCTTAAATGTGTGTCTAATTACACAATATACCTAATAATAACAGTTATACAAGATTCCGTTTACACTGCGGTTTCAAATAACTAACAGAAGAAATTTTGTTTTGCCAATTTAAGGGTTAAAAAGTTCATTTCTGTGACTAATAATTTATTTATGTGTTTTTGTTTCAACATCCATGTTTCCGCACCATGTAATAAAATACTCTTCACAATTGTGTTATTGTGATTTAGATTTAATTATGGATTAATATATTTTAACAGAGGTAGCGTGTTGCCTTGTCACGCAGCGGGCCCGGGTTCGATCCCCGGTCGGGGCAGTTTTTCTGGATGAGGTTTTTATCGGGATTTTTCCTCACCTGTAAGACAAATGTCAGGAAAACTTTATGGCCCAAACGGTCCCCGAAATCATATGGTCATCACCATCATCTTCATCCTTCACCGGTGTGGAAAGGAACAGGAAGCTACCACACCTACAATTCCCTAGTAAAGCTGCAAGTATAGCATGAAAATGCTATGATTGCAGTGAAGGACCTGCTTTCGGTAAGAATTACTATGGATGGATGTTTTAACATCTTGTTTCTATAAACATAACATTCAGGAATTTGGTCTACATATACTTTTAACGGTATATTTCTAATTCAAGTTTTTCCCTGAAATATTTGCGATTTTGCGATTATCGTAAAATAACACTATGAATATGTTATTAGATGTAATAACCTTTTATTCATATTAGAATTTGGCTCAAGTGATATGCATTCTCTATATTGGAGGGATTCTAACTCTTGAAGCCATGTAGCATGTGGCTCATGCTTCAATTAACTCAAAAGCACTACGGATTCAGTAATATATTTAAATCCTAAGTTAGTATTTGTGGATTATGAAGTAATTAGCTTAAACAATACTTACCCGAGTTCATTATCCAGGTACCGCTATCCTTTACTCTTCCATGCATATAACAAACAACTTCGACTCCGCAATGCGGTTTAAACAACAGCATGGATATTCTAACGCATACAAAACGTGAATCTGACCGAATATAAGAATGAAATATGCGGTAACAAAAATGAGCATATAAGAAAAATATTAAAAACATTCCTTTGAAGAGAGAATTAAAAATGAAAAGTTTTCCATTAATAATACTTCTGGCGCGATAGTAAGTTTTGTCGTACTTACAGCAATGAAGACCATGGTTGAAAGTTCAACTTCCTACATTTTAGAGTTGCCAACCGAAATAACTATACTGTAATAAAATAACTATACTGTAATATTACATATTACAAAACGTGTGTGGGAAGTAAACCACTGCCTCTGTGTGTACTACGTACAGTATATATACAAAAAATAACCAAAAGGTAGTGTTGATATACATTATACGAAACAAATCACTGCATTCTAAATGAACTGAACTTTATTTGAAACAATATAAAAACATTAAATACGTACTTGCCGCCATTTTATCACTAATATTGTCTCACGGCCTCCTGTACTTTCAACTGATAACCATTACCCACACTGTTAACGTTGGTCAGTTGTTTGTAATGAACGCAAATATTTCCAACAAATATGTTATTGCTATTTATTACTTTTAAAACAACATTATGCAAAAAATAATACACAGCGCACGTTTGTGAAGTGCTTTACAGAATTTCGGAAATTAAAAACCTTGCTATCGCTCGGTTTTTTGAACAATTTCCTCGATTCTGTAAAAACCACTTCCCAACCTCGCATCGTAATATACTATTAGGCCTTTATATAATTAACTCACTGGGAAGTCAACTTGGTAGACGCGTGCGGCTTCCGACTAGAATCCAAGGTTCGAATCCTGAGGATTCAAGAATGTCATTGGTGGTGGTCATACTACATTTTTCTGGGTTTTCTCGGGTTCTCTCGTTTCCCGAAATTTCATCCCACGAACACTTTCCGTTTCCTCCTCCCTCGCCTTCATATCATTTAATTTCTTATTCATTCATTTGATTTCACCCTTCGTCTCATCTCATGTTAGAAGAAATAGTTGGTTGACAATCCATAGGTGTTGAAAATATGTAGCTGCGGGGATCTAGTGTTGCTCACCAGGGTGCTGCAACATGACTCCATAGCGTGATCAATAAAAAAGTCAGAAGTAGCCAACGGGAGAGCTGTAGTTCCTCATCGCGGCCACGGACTGAACCCAAAAATGGCTGTTTCGATCATGAGTGTAGAATGTGGTGTTGAGGAACTGGAAGACAACCTACAACCATAACACCGTAACACCGTAGAGTAGACTTTCATTCCACTCATTTGGTGGCATATGAAGTTGGATAATGATATGGGTTGCTTCTTCTCTTGGTTTAAGGCAAATAAAAAGGATTGTTTGGGCGCCGGGATAATTATGGAATTTCTCAGTATTTGAGAAATTAGGTAGCTCAGATTGGTTTTCGGTAGAGTTGGGATTCTTTCTCTGGGAAATCAAATGATGCTGGCGGACACAATTCTGCGTTATTCTTCCAATAAATTTCACTGGAATACCCGGGGTGAACCAAAATCAGCATAGCGTCTGTTCCAGATTGGACGGCTATAATGGGCAGGTAGAGCTCAGAGCCGAAGAGAAGGCAATCTACCTAAGGGAAGGCACCCTAGAAACAAAGCTGAAGCAAGTTGGGAGGCTGTAAGGTGGCAATCCCACCACCCAACTATATCTGCGCAGCCCTTTTAGGGCGGCCAGATGAATTTTCTATTACTAAAAAGCGAAGGAGAAAGCCGGACGGAAACACTGATGATGGACCAGGCAAGAAAAGGATAATGTTAAAGAATAATTTACTATTGGCAAAAATAAAGTAAATAAATTTCAGGCTATTTGTGGAACCATAAAAAGAACCTTAAGTCGGAAAACAAGGAAAGATACGAAACTTAAATTATATAAAACAATGGCTGTTCCTTTGTTGTTGTATGGAAGTGAAAATTGGATAATGAAATCAAGGGATAAAAGCAGGATACAGACTGCGTAAATGCTGTTTTTACGTAATGTAAAAGGATGCACAAGAGCGGATAGAATAAGGAATGAAACTATACGAGAAAAATTAAATATATATAAAATTGAAGATAAAATCGGCGAAAATAATAAGAAATGGACAGAACACTTAATGAGAATGAACAACGAAAGAATACCAAAAAGAACCTTCCTCTATAATCCCAGAGGAACAAGAGATGTTGACCGACCACGTAGAAGATGGACTCCACTTTTAACTTCGCCGGAACAGGCTGCATAGCCTAAACCTTGTAGTAGAAGAAGAGAAGAAATTTCACTGATACACTTTGCAGAGTTATAGTAGTTGAATGTAATCAATAATGATCACAGTTAGTTAAGGGTATGTTCCCGATTGTATGATCATATTAACCGTGGCTATAAAATTCTAAGTCCAAGATTGCGATGTTTCAAAATAAGTTAAAGTCCATAAATTAGACTTTGGAACTTTGATTATCTATCCATGATGGTTATTTTAGAAGTTGTTGAGCGTAACTTAAGCGGTTGTACACCTGAGACGAGTGTTACAGTAGTCTAACTTGTAGACTGTTATGAATACATAGAGTCTTATATAGATATTTAATGGTTTTATAGGTTATTTTAATTATTCAAGCAAAGTCTTTTGAAATAGAGTTTAGACATGCAAAGTCAGTTGAAATAGAGTTTAGACATGATATAGTTCAGAGCAAAGTTTTGCTTAGCTAACTGTAAAAATCTCTACATTTAGTTTATTGGAATGTTAGTGAGTACAGTTAGGGTAACTCGAGGTCAAATTGAGTATATAATACTTGAGAAGTGAGGGTCTCGGGTCTGTCTGTGTAAACTGCTGAAGGGTAAGTCACCGACCATTTTTCTTAATATGTATTCTGGACTTTTGGGAAGGGAATCAAGTACAATTAACTATTTTGATATTAAATTTTCAAAAAAGAATATAACATTTTTAAACACGTAGATTAGGGTAGATTTATAACTTCCACAACCCCCACTCTCTCAAACCCCAGAAAGTACTGTAGTTTTTAATATAGGCTTAGATTAGTTATTTAGGGCTAGAATACTTAGGAATTCTAATTATTTATACTTCAGTAATAAAATAGTTTAAAATAAAACTCCATTTGTTTATTTCAAAACATATATAACTGTACATCCTCATACTAACGCTCGGCTAGATAAACACGCTACCAGATTTTCCAAGTCCCGAAGGTCCTTTAAGCCTAAGAAATCCAGCTGGGGTCATAACATAGACTGATGTTGTACTGTAGATTTTGTACTGTAGACTGATTTTCGTTCATGATTTTGCCTCTGAGGAAGAAAATGCTCCCCACCCTCTTGGCCTTAACTTGTTTGGGATCATTACCTTATTCTTAAACAACGAATGATTAAATTGGTAAGTCACCCTCTTTTAGCCGTCGAAGTAGGGATCGCTACTTCCTGATAGGTTACGAAATCACCAAGTATTTCTACGTTTACACCCGTCTAAAAAGTACAGCTATTTCATAAGTCCTCGTATATTTCTAATCTGGGAATTCCGTATAATTCGTTATATAATTTAGTATAGGTCACTGACAGTTTCCGCTTGTTTTCTAAGTCTGCTTATGGTCCGCGCTCTCTCGCGTGTCTAATTTGTTTTAGTGGGGGCAAGACGTAGCGTAGTGGTTAAGGCACTGCGCTACAAGTCGGAAGGTCGAAGGTTCAAGTCCCGGTGGGGTCAGGATTTTTAAACTGACCCAAACCTTCTGCCGACTCAGCCTCTAACGGAAATGAGTACCAGACGCTTGTTCTGGGGGTAAAGACCGCCGTCACGCAGGGCTGACAACCCGGCTGACATTAAGTTCCGATTGTCCAGAGAAAGTGGGAGCCTTAACCTCACACTACCCCAAAGGCCTCCTGAGGCCTGTAGTGGGAATACTTTACTTTACAAATATAGTTAGGCCTATATGGTTTTGAAATTATTTAATTTTGAAACAAAAATATTTTATAATAATATGCTAAATGAAAAGCTCCAAATATAGTAACATTACTTTAAAAATAATTAATTTCTTTTTTTTAATTAAGTTGCATTTAAAATTTATCACAACATATTATATAAATAGGCCTATGTAATTTCAAATTATAGCTATTTAGGGGGGGAAATTAATATTTTATAGTCCCCTTCTGTAGCCGAGCGGTTTTAAGGCATCATGCGGAGTGTAGGAGTTGCGCTGATTCGCATTCCCATGAGGGATGACACTTTCTGATGCAATTTCGCCCAGTACGGGACAGGTACCATCCAGTATCTTGACGAATTTGAGTACTTACAATACAATATAATGCAATAGTGTCTTCAGGTTGACAAATCCAGCTATAACAACAGGGGGCACGACTTGCTGATCTCATATCACTCCTATACTGGCTGCATGATCATGCACCACATGTGGATACGAACCAGTAGCCCAATGCCTTCTAGATCTTTCGCGCCATGGTGTTTAGTTTATTTTAATTCTTTAAAACAGACGATCTCTTTCTTTCCTTTCAGATCCTGGATTTGGCGATGATGATGGATCTGCTGTAAAAGGTAATTCCATTAATTTTCTTTTACGTCGTTGAATGCATGTTTTGAATACGTTGCTGGAAGGATATATGTAACTATAATTGTGAAATGCTATTATGAAACGTTCTTCTTCTATCTTCGGGTTTTTTACAGCTGCTGCCGTCTTCCCGTGACAAACGTCCAAAGCCTTCGATCTTGGGCATCTTCAATGTTAAGCCCGCTTGCTTGCATTGCTATCCTCATGTTTTCCTTCGGTCTCCCTTTTCTTCTTTTTCATCGGTTGCTATTGGTATAATAGTTTATGAAACGTTAAATACTTAAATTAAGGCTAAAATTAAATATAAAATAAGTTTGGATGATGAACGAATATTATTTTCTCTAATAAACGTTTCCAAATAGGGTTTCCAAAAGTGACATATTATACATTTCACAATAGAAAAGGAATACCATACAAATATAACATGTTTAAATTTCTGCTATAGACATAAAACAACATAGAACTAGAGTAAAAATCTGAATGAAGCGGAAAGTCACGAGCCAGTATTTAGAGATTGGTCCATATAAAATATTTATTTAGATGGATGCAGATCACTTCAGGTGGTCATTAAAGTTTTTCTATAATATGTTTGTATGGTCCTAGTTATTTTAGGAATAACTATATTTTTATAGATATTATACCTCTAGGGCTACAAGCGAACCTTGAACGGAGATGGGTTTCAAGTGGTGATATCCTTGTAATAAGGTACAATAGACTGGTATATACGCCTAATTTTCTTCCCCAAGTTCACCTGACGAGAAAAATATTCAAACAAGGGAACTGTCACCCATTGCATGCCGAAACCTACCTTGAAATTTCCTCCAAAGAAGTGTTGTGATGTACAAAGGCCGTGTCCAGAAACAAATCTGCCTTTTTAACTGTAAGGCACTAAAATCCAGCGCCAAATCTCACATTTAAATTATAGGCGATAACACAACTCCTGCATTGTTACACCCTCACAATTGACGTCAGCGGCTCACTTCACTCCGCCCAAAACGGAACTTGAAGCAAGCACGTAAAATTCAGAGGGTGACATTAGAAACACGCGCTATAGTTACAATTAAAGTTATGTATATACTTTTCCTCTACTTCTGCTAATAATACTACTACTTAAATTTTTTAGCATTCCTCGTCACTAATAATGCAGTTGTCGAGTTAAATCCTGGTAAGGTTAATGGATTTTTTTAAGGAGTAAAAATCCAGAATGTGGATTCCTTCGGAATTCAAGTAAAACCGTGTGTATGATGTCTTAGATCTACGGCACTTAAATGGTACCAAACCCTGAAATAACATCCCTGTGAAAAAAAAATTGTTGGTCTTTCAACGGTTGAATTGCGAACACTATTTAACTCATGCCCCAAATGGGAGTCAATGACCAACTACATTTCAATGATTTTTTATTTACAACCAATTACAGCTGTGTTTCGCCTAGAATTTACCAACTAAAGTTTATCATAATAAAGAAAGCACCTCTTTTTAACATTCTGAATAGGTCATAGCATTATTTTGCAGTGACTGACTCTCAAAGAAATACGGCTACCAGATTATATATATAATATATATATATATATATATATATATATATATATAGTGCATGAATGTCAACAGAAAGCGCATGCGAGAGATAATATAAAAACATTTGTAACAATTGATTATACCACAAAAAAAAGAAACCACTGTTTGTACTTTCTTATACGAATTATTTTCCAGGAAATGACGTTGCAGAAAAATATAATTGACATATTTACATCATAGCACATCAGAAATTAATTAATACCTATAACGTTGGTTATAAATGTCTCCACTAGGTTCCATTCTTACAACATTGCGATCCTTTGGCAATAAATAATATGATCTGGTTGCAGTGATGAAAAAAAGAAGCAAATTAAGCGTACCAATTTTTTCTCATTTGTTTTCAAACATCCTGTTTAAATTAAATATATAAATATTTTAAAATAACTATAGTTAAATAATGATTTGTGAGTAAACAGCTTAATTGTATTCATTAAATAATCCGAAAAATGCCACTCTTGATTTCCAAATTCTCTAGATAAATTGGAAATTACTCGTGGCATTACTTATGATAATTAGTCAAATTTTTAAAAGTACATCAATATACTAGTAACTACAAGATTGAAGTAAGTTGGGATAAGAAGCTACTGTAATGCATTATAGCATGCGTTTGCAGAGATGAGCTACGTTTACTTGCATTTTGCATCTCTTTTCTCTTCATTGTTATTATTATTATTATTATTATTATTATTATTATTATTATTATTATTACCGTTATTATGTTTTACTACTATTATTGCTGTTATTATTGTTTTATTATTAGTGTTGTAGTTGTTATTGTTGATATTATTATTGTTGTTATGCTAGTGATTTTTCTATTATTGTTATTGTTAGTATCATCATCATCATCATCATCATAGTACATTCACGAATTTAGGCCATTTGTTGACGTGTTTTGGCCTCAAGAGAAACGCCATCCAGAAGTCTTTTGAGTGGACGTCCTGGTCTTCTTCTGCCTGCAGGTTGATATCTTAACATTTATATGGGTATCCTGCGATCTTCCATTCGATGAAAATGTTGCATCCATCTTGACTTATAATCAGACATTTTGTTTTCTAAAGATTCCATGTGTAATTCTTCTAAGATGACTTCATTTTTTGTGATCTAGTAGTGTGTATCCTTTAGTGACGTGTATATAACCTCTCCTACCCAATTTTCATCCTAACTTTCTCGTGGTACAATCCGTTTTCACGAACGAGGCTCTGAGGATCGAGTCACGGCGGTATAACCGTTCCATCGGGCACTGAGTAAATGCGATACTCTAATGTCTGTCCAGAGACTAAAAGGTAGCAGCCCTGCAACTGGACTACTTAGCGTCGGGCCAGTAAACCATCCTAAGGAACTTCAACATTACTTGCAAGTCTCAACACGAAGAAATCCAGAAGGAATTGTTAGTATTATTATTGTTATTATTATTATTATTATTATTCCCTATCGGCCGCGGTGGACTGGTGGTTATGCTCCTTGCCTCTGGTCCCGAGAGTCGCGGATTCAAACCCGGCCGGGGTCGATGGGGTTTTTTTTTTGGATGGAAACATCCAAGGAGAAAGTCCTCCGGGAGGGACTTTAAGCCGTGGGTCCCTCTGAAGATTTTCAGGCTCGTAAAAGATCCTAAAGCCTGAATGAAAAGGCCTCTAAGCATAATTTATCGAATTTTCTCGTCCTAGTACTAACTTGGTTGTCAGTATGAGGCGGAAGGCTGACCACGGACCACTCAAAAAATGACATCTGTACGAAAACAAGTGTAACTAAATAAATTAGTATGGTTCAAATTCTTCCCTGTAGGGGAAGAGCGCCTAAATCTCTGTTAAGGGAAACATGGGCTTACAAGATACAAGAAGATTATTATTCCCACATTATATAAAATCTACACAGAATAGATATAGAAAGTTGGAAAAACAAATGTAAAACTGTAGGAATTCCAATACATGAGGAATCAACAATATAGGTCTGTTCCCTCCAAATTGCGGATGATCAACTTATTTTGACACAAGAGTATGAAGACGTAGAATATATTACCCGAAAATTGATTCAAGAAAATAATAAATGGAGACTAAAAGTGAATAGGGAAAAAACCAAGTATATGGCCATAGGAGACGTTCATCAAGATTTGATAGTGGTAGATGAAATGGGGATAATTAAACACACAGAAGGATACAAATGTTTGTGAGTAAAAATTACAGAAGATGGGAAGCAGGAAAAGGAAATAAGATCAAAGATAAATTCAGGAAAATATGTAATATCTGCCCCGAATGGTATAGTATGGGATAAACATATAAAAAAGAAACTTGAGTTAAAATTTTTAAAACAATAGTTAAAAGTATTATGACATTGTTCAGAGGTTTGGATTATAAATTATCAGATGAAAAGAAAACTAATGGTAGCAGAAATAGACTATTCGAGAAGATCTGCTAGGATATCGGGGGCAAGCCGTAGCATAGTGGTTAAGGCACTGAGCTACAAGCCGGAGGGTCGAGGGTTCGAGTCCCGGTGGGGGTCAGGATTTTTAAACTGACCCAAACTTTCTGGCGGCACTATGGCCCTGGGGTCGACTCAGCCTCTAACTGAAATGAGTACCAGACGCTTGTTCGGGGGTAAAGGCGGCCGTCACGCAGGGCTGACAACCCGGCTGACATCAATTGCCGATTGTCAAGAAAAAGTGGCAGCCCTAACCTCCTACAACCCCAAGGGGGATCACTTTACTTTACTGCTAGGATATCAAGGAGAGAGAAAATTAGAAATGATGTTATGAAAGAGAACATGAATGTACAAAACTCGATTTTAGAATTTATCCTAGAAAAGCAACTAAAGTGGTATGGACATATTAAGCGAATGGAGGATGAAAGATTACCAAAAATATAATGGAGTGGACACCATCAGGAACAAGAAGGAAAGGACTAACAAATCTCATGTGGATCCTAGGGATTAGAGAAACTATGAAGGACTGGAAATAGAGGAAGAACTGTGTTGTAATAGGTATGAATGGAAGAAAATATTATAAACCGAAATTAAAGACAAATCATTGGTGCCGGAAAAATGTGTGAACATTGTTAAAACTGGAAATATATATGTATATTATTGTTATTGTTATTGTTTTTATTATTATTGGGCCTATTATTATTATTATTATTATTATTATTATTATTATATAAATGATAGAAATAAAAAAAGAGCTACTAACAGAGATATACATTTGCTTTTTGTCGATTTAACCAAGGCATATGACAGTATTCCTCAAAAAATGTTATGGAAAACTTTAGACAATTCTAACACTACCAAAAAATTAATAGAAGCTATACAAGCATTATACAAAGGATCTATTTCGAAAATACAAATTGGAAATCATATAACAGAGGGATTTACTATTACAAAAGGTTTAAGGCAAGGTTGCAGTTTATCTCCAACTAGATTCAAAATTTATCTCCAAAGAGTACTAAGAGACTGGAAGAAAAAAATTCAAAAAATGGGCATACCAATCCAAAATACACATGTATATTCATTAAATTTTGCAGATGACCAGGTATTAATAGCACAAGACCACGATGACATAGAATATATGGCTAAAAAACTATAAGAAGAATATGAAAAATGGGGACTTTATATAAACATTGAGAAAACTAAATACTTGTGTATAGGAGAAGAAATGGAAAATATAAATTTCAACAATGGAGAAGAACTAAAACCTAGTATTGAATGCACTTATTTAGGAACAAAATTAGACCATTCAGGCGATAACACAGTGGAAATTAAAAATAGAATCGCACAAACAAAACAAGCAATAAATGCTTTAAACTCTGTTTGGTGGAGCAAAAATATTACAAAAAATAGAAAATTACAAATATATCAAACCATAATTCAGAGCATTTTAACATATGGTGCTGAAGTCTGGCAAATTCCTACCAGGGAAATGAAAATAATTTTAAGTACAGAAATGGTTATTTTAAGAAGATCAGCTGGAAAATCTAGAATGGATAGAATACGAAATAAAGAAATAAGGGAAATTATGGGTGTACAAGAGGAGCCAGACTTCATAGACATTATAGAAAAGAAAAGATTGCAGTGGTATAGTCATGTCAAACGAATGCCAGAGCAAAGATTGCCAAAAATTGTTTTGGAATGGATCCCAATGGAAAGGAGGAAGAGAGGAAGACCGAAGAAAACTTGGATAGAAGGGGTACAAGCAGCTATGAATATCAGAGGATTGGAGGAAGATCAATGGATGGACAGAGAGGAATGGCGTTTGGTTTCCGGAAGACGGCGGCAGCTGCCATGATACCGGATGTTGATGATGATCATTATTTATCAAACTACGGGGAAATAGTACCGAGATGTGAAAAGTTACGAACAAGACAAACTTCTTTGGTACATGAAAAGTTACATATTCATTACTGTACTAATTCAACTTATATTCAGCGCTGAAATGTTTGGTTACCCTTACTGTGTTAGCTGTAGGTATGTTAATTCTGTGGCCACAGGGTAAACATACATAAGCCTGAGACATAAACTTTTACGAGAGCTTATTAATATTCAAATAACTTATATCGGAGATTTGCTTTACTTCTGACTAAGATCTATCTACCATAAGAAATAAACTATCACCTAAGAACTTTACCCTTATGATAGAGAAAGGATAATTCTATATTTCTGACATATTTGTTTACAAAATAAAAATCACTAAAATTGGACGTATGTACTTTTACCGTAATGCCACAGAATTGTCGTTCTTCCTGTTTTTCAGTCTACAGTTAAGTCGTACAGTATTATGTAAACATACAATTTCCGTACTATTTATTCCCAGGCTGATATTGCTATATTTACTTTATAAAAATAATAATATATGGATATACTTTACATAATTGGTACGGACACATTAGAAGGATGGAAGAAGGAAGACTACCTAAGATAATCATGGATTGGGTACCACAGGGAAGGAAAAAGAAGGGTAGACCAAATATTACGTGGATTCAGGGAATCAATGAAACTAAGAGGGAATGGGAAATAGAAGAACATATATGAATGAACAGACAAGAATGGAAAAATGTGTTGAAACAAATGTGTAGTTAACTGTGAACATGGGTACCGGAAAAATGTATATTCATTGTAAAAGCCGAATAATAAAAAAAAATTACATAATATATTTTCAAGTTCCATGGTAGGTCTATATATTTTTTTTTTAATTTGTATCATTACATGATTAATGTGCACATGTTAATTGATCTCTTGTTTAATTATTACTTTATTATTATTATTATTATTATTATTATTATGTGCGCATTGCGCATTTTCTTCTAATTCAATTCTATGCGCAAGACAGGAATTTTGAAAGATTAAAATTACTTTAGGTTCAAACAATAACTACTGTAGTATATAAAAATGTCTAAAACATTTATTATTATTATTATTATTATTATCATTATTATTATTATTATTATTATTATTATTATTATTATTATTATTATTATTATTATTATTATTATTATTATTATTATTATTATTATTATTATTATTATTACGAATGAAAGGATACCCGCTGTGCCTTGTTGAAACAATAAAGAAATTATATGAAGACACAAATATAATTATAGATACCGGATTCAAAAGAACAGATGCAATCAAAACAAATACAGGATTACGACAAGGATGTAGTTTATCACCAACTTTGTTTAATATATATATATATATATATATATATATATATATGACGATATTTTAAATAAATGGAAAGTTTTAGTGAATCCAGGAATAAGAATGGATAATAAAGTGTGCATAAATAATCTTCTATTTGCTGACGATATAATCATAATACAGAAAAATGAAGACGACTTACAGAAATCAATGCATGCATTAAATGAAATATGTAAATTATACGATCTAAAGATTTCTGTAAGGAAAACGAAGACCATGGCTTTTAGAGGAAGAGATCCAGTGAGATCCAAAATTATTTTAGAAAATCAAAGTATAGAACAGGTGTCTAGTTTCAAATATTTGGGCTGTGATGTTGGCTACAATGTGGAAAGAGATATTGACTCCAAAATAAATAAATTTCAGACGGTGTGTGGAACAATACAGAGAACATTCAAAAATAAAATTAGAAAAGAAACCAAGATAAAAATGTATAATGTTATGGCGGTTCCCACAATATTGTATGGATGTGAAACTTGGGCTCCAGTGAAAAGACAGAAGGATAGAATACAGACGGCAGAGATACGGTTCCTAAGACAAGTTAAAGGATGTACAAGATTTGATAGAATAAGAAATGAGGATATAAGAGAAGAATTGAAAGTACAGCCTTTATTGGATAAAGTCACGAATTACAGACAGAAATGGATTGATCACATGGATGGAATGAGTAAGGAGAGATATCCATTGTTAGCAAGATATCCATTGTTAGCAAGAAATTATCAAGTAAGAGGAAGACGTGATGTTGGAAGACCTAGAAGACGTTGTGCTGATGCATTATGAAGTCGGAACGGGCAATTGCCTAATCCCTGGAGTGATGATGATGATTATTATCATTATCTGTCCGGATGTTCATTGTGAGTACTTCGAGTAATTATTACACCAAAGAGGTTACCAGCCTCTTGTGGAGTTAATGGTGACAGAGCTGCAGTCTTAGGGCTTGAACTATTTAGCCATAATGTACACGGTGATTACAAATGATTGGAGCGATTTCATGATTTTATTGTAGCGATCTTATTTGACATATCTTCACAGAACTTTAAAGTTATGTATAAAAACTCATAAGGTTTTTTTTTTGTTTTCTCTCGCAGCCGTGTTTCAGCTTTAAACCGAGAGAGCGCAGCAGTTATCAAAGATGGCGACAGGCGAGGAGAAAGCATATGCTGTGCTTGAATTTCATTCAACTCAATCTGTGATAACTGTGCAACGACACTTCAGAACGAAGTTCGAGAAAGATGCACCGAGTGCCAACTCCATTCGGCGATGGTATGCGCAATTTAAAGCTACAGGATGCCTCTGTAAAAGGAAATCAACGGGTCGTCCTTCAGTGAGTGAAGAAAAGGTTGAGAGTGTGCGGATGAGTTGCACACGTAGCCCACAGAAATCAACACGAAAAGCGAGCAGAGAGCTGAACATTCCACAACCGACCGTTTGGAAGATCTTGCGGAAAAGATTGAAGCATAAACCTTACCACTTGCATTTCTACAAGCCCTTACGCCCACTGACAAAGTGAGTCGGTTTGAATTTTGTACACAAATGCAGCAGTTTATGGATGAGGATGGTTTTTGTGAGAAACTTGTCTTCAGTGACGAAGCAACATACAGACTTGATATCTGCAGAATCACCAAGGGGGAGCATATGGAGCACCTGTAACATCTCAAAAAAAACCTGGGAAGTTGCTCTATGTATCTGTAAAAGTTCGTGAAAATATGTCGAATACTACAGCTACCATAAAATCATGAAATCGCTCCAATCATTTGTAATCACCCTGTATATTAGCCCTACATGAAGGAATACAAAGTGCAGAAATTACCTTTCTAAAAAGGACCAAACGATGCACAAAATTGGACCACATAAGAAAAGAAGAGATGAGAAGAGAATTAGAAATATATTCAATAAATTATAGAATTCAACAACATCGCGTCGGCTGTGAACGGCATGTTAAGAGAATGGAAGAAACAAGGTTGCCCAAGATAGCGTATCATTATAAACCAAAAGGATTAAGGGATATAGGAAGGCCTAGAAACAGAGGGAAGGAATCATTGTGAATTCGGAACAGGCGAATCGCCTATACCTTGAAGTAAAGATTATGATGATTATTATTATCATTATTATATCCCTATTATAATTTTTTAGGCAGGAAAACTTTTATATTATTGGGTATTTTCAATGTTTGCTACTTTATCTTAAATTATTTTAAATTATTAATTAGGTTAAACTGTAAGTGCACAAACACCAATGGAAAGAACATTTAGACAGAATGGACAAAACAAGATTAACCAAAACAATCAACACCTACAAACCGCATGGAAAAAGATCTTTAGGACGGCCGAGGAAACGATGGACTTGAGACTGGAATAAGTCACATTAACCTAATCCTGGAAAGGAAGAAGAAGAAGAAGAAGAAGAATAATTAGGTTAAATAAAGGTTTGGGCTGGGATTATTATTATTTCAATTTGATTTTGTTACATTCAGATACAAATATTCTATTATCCAAATAAATATTAATAAAAAGTTTCAATTAAATAAATTAATTCAGGAGCCAGACTATTATTAAAGATTTATCATTAAATATTGTCTTCAGTTGATCCCAGCAGGTAAACATTTTATACTTAACCCTAGAGTCGCCCCAGCGGGTTCCAACTAAGGATATGCATATGAATTTATACAAACCAAACTGTACCGCCACCTTTCATTCTTTTACCATGAACTTATTTGACGGTTGTATAATATCAGTTTATCACCGTGTGATATCAACATTAATTCTACGGGTCTCATGTAATTTTATTATTGGTTGTTTAACCCACGAGTATTCGAGATGTGATTATCATTCAAATATCTTGGAGGGTGGTCTACCTTTTATATCGATTCACCGAGCGTTCCGACCTGAGTGGCTAAGTTTTTGTCCATTTAAGGTACAGTCTTTATGGGAAATTTTCTAAAATTTAAACTCATACATACGTCTTGAATAATAGTAACATAATAATAATAATAATAATAATAATAAAATAATAATAATAATACAAAATGCTGCACAAGAATGGATCGGTTAATGAATGAATATATAAGAACAGAGTTAAATATATGTCAATTAAATTATAAAATCAAAGGATATAGAGAAAAATGGTTTAGACATGTAGAAAGAATGAGCGTAACAAGATTACCAAAAGCAGCATTTAACTACAAGGCAAGAGGTTCAAGGAATTTAGGAAGGCCATTGAAAAGATGGACAGAACAACTGTGAGGCGGAACAGACATTTTTCCTAGCCCGTGAAGTGAAGAAGAAGATGATAATAATTTTTATTAAGGATTTTCTCTACATTACAGTACCTATCCTTCAGCCCAAATGTATTTTGCTCTTCCACAGATTTATTTTCCTCAGCATTTCCTTCTTTGAGGTCTCTGCTGATCATGTTTCTTCTCACTTCATCCATACACTGTTCCCTGGCTTTTTCCCCCTCCTCCTCCTGCCTTCAGCATTCCAAATCCAGTATCATTCTTGGGAATCTATTATTCTCCATCCTATTCAAATGTCCATACCATTTCGATCTAAGTTCTTCCATTACTTCTATAATACTATGTTTAACATTCATTATTTCTCTAATGTTCTAGTTTCGAATATTCTCTTTTCTTGATGCCCTTCGCCAAAAATCAGTCAGGTTTTCATTTCTTTGGACCTTTAAGCATTGCCTGATTTTTATATAAAACGGAGAGATAGTTCATCGCTACAACCCCAACCTGGAGGACAGGGTTATTTGTTTTCGAAGTTTTCTCCCCCTAGCCTTTGACGAGCCAACATCTACCTACAAGGCAGCAGTATTTGTTCCCTAGACAGGGGCTCTTGCTGAGTACTATCAGCCGGGCGGGCTGAACCCAGGTTTTTTGAAGAGGTTGTTACTCCTCCCCTCACCCTTTTTCAACCTGGCTTGGGACAGGCTTTGATGGGTTTATAGTAATAATAATAATAATAATAATAATAATAATGTTATTATTGTTGTTGTTATTATTGTTATTATTGTTGTTATTATTGTTGTTGTTATTATTGTTGTTGTTATTATTATAATTATTATTATTATTATTATTATTATTATTATTATTATTTCACGTGAAGTAAAGATCGTAAAGATCTCTTTCACATCATCAGGGTTAGATTCTATATAACATTATCAATCATGAGAATATCTTTGAGAATAAAGTTCTTAGGAATTTTTTGGACCAAAGAGAAATGAACAGACAGTCAAATGGAGAAGACTTTAAAGAGAGCTACATGCGATTTATAGGAAAAAAGATATAAGAAGAGTTAAGTCTAGCAGACTGCGATGGGTTGGAAATGTGGCCATTTATATTTATGAATTATTTTAATAATAGTCTGGCTTACTTACTTACTTACTTACTTACTCACTGGCACTATCGAACCCATAGGTTCATGGCCGCGCGGACATAAGCTCTCCATACATCCCTATCCTGAGCTAATCCTTTCCAATCATTCCCTGTATAATCTGCTTCCCTCAAATCATAGTTAATGTTATTCTCCCACCTCATTCTTGGTCTACCAACTGGGCGTTTACCCTCTGGTTTTCCTACAAGAAGCTTCCATCCGAGTATTTCATTCCCCATACGTGCAACATGTCCTGCCCAACGTAGTCTACGAGACTTGAATGTTCTTATTATATCTGGCTTCCTATAAAGACCATGTAGTTCATTGTTATGTAGTCTTCTCCATTCACTGTCTGTTCATCTCTCTTTGGTCCAGAAATTTTTCTAAGTACTTTATTCTCAAATACCTGTAATCTCCTTTCCTCCCTTAAAGTAAGAGTCCATGTTTCGCACCCATATAATATAACTGGTAGAATAATAGTTTTATATATTTTCAGTTTAACGTTTTTTGAAAGGAGTTGGGACATCAATAGTCTCTGCAATGCATAATAGCACGCATTTCCAGAATTGAGCCTATGTTTAATTTCTTTGTGCATCTCATTCCTATTTGTGATTATTGTTCCTAGGTATTTGAATTCAGCCACTTCCTCAAAATTTCCCTCATTTGTCATTAGCTGTCCATTTCCATTATATACTGAATTTCTACGTGTAACCATATATTTAGTTTTATTGATATTTACTTCCAGTCCTAAGTTCTTAGTGTTACTCAATAGTGTGTGCGTGTTGTCCTTTAGTATCTCCTCATTACGGCCAGCAATACTACATCATCAGCATAAACTAACAGTTTATTAATACCATTGAGTTGTAAGCCTTCCTCATTCTCTAAAGATTTAATGGCATGCTCTAGTACAAAATTAAATAGTAGAGGAGATAGTGCATCTCCTTGCTTCAACCCATTCTGGATTTCAAAAGTGTCCGAAAACTCTTTGCCTACACGCACCCTACTCTTTGTGCCATTTAGACACATTCGTATAAGTCTAACTAACTTTTTAGGAATTCCGAACTCCAGCAGGATACTATATAACTTCTCCCTCTTAATTGAATCATATGCTTTTTTGAAGTCTACGTATAGTTGATGTACAGTACCATTATATTCCCATTTCTTTTCTAAAATCTGTCTTATACTAAAAATCTGATCTGTTGTAGACCTGTTTCTTCTAAATGCACATTGATGATCTCCTAGAATGTCATCAATATAGGGAGTAAGTCTGTTGACTAATATATTTGTTAGAATTTTGTACGAAGTTGAAAGTAATGAGATGCCCCTGTGGTTGTTGCAATCAGTTTTATCTCCTTTCTTATAAATTGGTACAATAATTGATTCTTTCTATTCATCTGGAAGAGCTTCTTTTTCCCAAATCATACTAAGCAACCAGCGTATTTTGTCCATCAATTTATCTCCTCCTGATTTTATCAGTTCTGCCGGGATCTCATCTGAACCTGATGCTTTATACATCTTCAATTTTTCAATCGCCATTTCAACCTCTAATGCATTTGGTTCTGCGACTAGCATTTCTGCTGTCTGTAAATTATCCTCCTTAATGTCCTGTTCTGTATGTACATTTAATAGCTGATTAAAGTAACTTTTCCATCTATTTAGTATAGTCCTGGAATCTGCAATCATATCCCCATTTTCATTCCGAATTATATTTGTTCTAGCCTGAAACTCTTTCTTCTCTATACTAATTCCCTGATATAATTCTCTAATGTTCCTATTTTTGCGTTCAATTCAAGATCATTAATATTCTCTCTCAAATATTTCCTCTTTTTACTCTTTAGTAACTTGGTGGTTTCCCGTCTAATACTACCCATTGCTCCAAATTTACCTCATTTGGCTTGTGTAACCATTTCATTTTTGCTAGCTATCTTTCCTTTACAATGTCGGCACATTCCTCATCAAACCATTTCTTGTTTTGTCTCTTTTTTAAACAACCAATACTTTCTAATGCTGACACTTTAATAGTATCTCTTATAGCCTCCCATTCTTTATTTATATCAGTTTCTTCTTCGTTTGCCACATAGTCATCTGAAGATTCCAGTACTTCAAATCTATTAGCAATTTTGATTTGGTATTCTTGCCGCATTTAATCATTTTTCAAGTTTTTTAAATCAAATTTTACAGAATCATCTTCAGCGTTTGTTCCTCTCATAAGCGATAGCCGTTGTCTGATTTTCACCCTGACCAGATGATGATCTGAATTGCAGTCTGTCCCTCTAACTGATCTAACATTGATGATGCTAACTGTGCCAGCGTTTGTCCACTAATACATGATCTATCTGGTTCCGAGTTTCTCCATCTGGAGACGTCCAGGTGTATTTATGAATATCCTTATGTTGAAATGTTGTGCTCTTAACAATGAGCTTCTTTGATGTGGCAAATGTGACTAATCTAACCCCGTTGTCGTTACTATCTTCATGAAGACTGAATTTGCCTATTGTTTGTTTGAATATATCTTCCCGCCCCACTTTTGCATTAAAATCTCCTAAGACAATTTTCATATGATATCGTGAAAGGCAGTCTGGCTCCTGAATTAATTTGTTTATTTAATTGAATCTGTTTTACTAATATTTTTTTGTATAATAGAATGTGTATCTGAATGTAAAAAATCAAATTGAAATGATAATAACCAGGAAAAAGGGCCAAGTAGATAGGCCAGAATGAGGTGGAAAAATTGCGATTGCCCAAGATAGCGTATCATTGTAAATCAAATGGATTAAGGGATACAGGAAGACCTAGGAAGAGAGGGAAGGAATCATTGTGAATTCGGAACATTGTTCATGGTTTGAAGAATGTGGATTGTACAGGGATGTTTGGAAAATATTAGCTGAGCATAGAGATATGTGGAAAGCTTATGTCTGCGCGGCCATGAACCTACGCGTTTAATAGTGCTAGTGTGAGTTAGAGCTATATTTAAAATTAATTGTATATGATACACAGTGTATATATATATATATATATATATATATATATATATATATATATATATAAATGGCGTAGTTCAATATTGAGCCATTGCCTCTCCTTTGTCAGAAGCTTCTAGATCAAGTTAATTTAGTTATTTTATTTGTCCATAGATGACAAGAATGACATGCGGTCAATACACCGATTCAGCACAATATATAGGTGATACGTAAATAAAAATCTTAATGATAACAATAATAATAACAGTAATAACAATCCATATATATATAATTATCTCAGTGGCACAAACTCGTAGATTCAAGGCTACGCGCTTTTCATGGATTTCCTGAAGTAGTCCCCGCCCGGCGAATCGAATGGGGGATTATTTTCCCTTCGGACAATTTTACCTCACTGGAACCCATGTCCGCGTTTCTTGATGGTTGTTGTATTTTTAAGATGAAAGATCGTCACTCTTTCGACCAAGGTACTTTTTTCGTCTGGCTTATCAACTTTGACAAGTCCGGCATGGGTAACCCTATCGGCAGCAATGCTACCGCCTGCATAACTCGGATCATTTAAGCACGCAAGCCACTCCATCACGACAAGGTAAAGATACCATGGAGGAATATATATGCCAGCATAACTCAGAAATACCTGGAGTAATTTCAACCAAACTTGGTACTCAAATTAACTAATATCCGGAAATGGAGAGTTCTTTAAATAGTTTAAATGTAATACTTAATAGAGAACTGAAATTAAATAGGGATGTAGAATGGAGTGAGATGATTGTGATCTTAATTTCGGATTAGGCGATACTCGATTATTAAGATCTACCAATCAGCCAAATATTGTTGAAATTTAAGTTTTAAAAAAAATCTTATTATTTGGCGGCATATTACTGTCCCTTCCCTTTGTAGTTACATTATTGTCCATTCTAACTGTAATTAATAAAGAGAGTAAGACAACAAGTAAATATAATATTTATGGAGGCAAATATATTCTCCAGTACTCATACATATAAATGTACTTGTTTATAAAATAGTCAATCTCCGCTCCCCTTCTTCAGTCCCCGGCACTCTTCTCGCGAGTAAGGAACTGTACCTATGTTAGTGAAAGAAAAAGATCTAAGTTAGGGGAGAGGAACTCGTAAACGGAGGAGGAGTGCGACGTTATTCCCATTCCACATGTAGTTGCAATCAGAACTGTCCATCGGAACCCTTCAATTTAGAAGATGAGTAGCCAAGAATGAGGTGGGAGAATAACATTAACTATGATTTGAGGAAAGTAGATTATACAGGGAATGATTGGAAAGCATTAGCTCAGGATAGGGATGTATGGAGAGCTTATGTCCGTGCGGCCATGAACCTACGGATTCGATAGTGCCAGTGAGTAAGTAAGTACAGATCAATTTCGAAAATAGTTGTTCACCTGTATTTATTGACTTAAGCATTGACCACCAAATTAGGAACGCAAATGGGAAATTCTGGGCAGACGAGGGTAAGAGAGAACTCCAAAAGATTGGGATGGGTTGGGTATGGGAAAAAGGGACTGAAAATCGGAAGAATGTGTGGATAAAAATTAGAAGGAGGTACTTAGATATAAACCGACAAAATATTTTCGCCGAATGTGCGGGAAAACGATCACTGTTTGTACAGAGAGACCTAAAACAAGTTTGGGGAAAATAATCTTATATACTCAATCTAGGATTTAAAGAGAGATCAGGCTTGCTTGGTTCAGGTTAGGGGCATGGAAATTTTTAAAAATTAGCGACGATCACGATATACGAATATGTCCTATGTGCGGGAGCTTTGAAGACGAGATACATATATTAGGAAAATGTAACGATTTAGAATATTGGAGGCATCAGTTATTACCGGAAAGATTTCTAAATTCTAATCGTGGAAGATTGGCATGCTACGAGTTACTGGTAAACCCAGAAAATTGGATAAACTTGGGTAGATTTCTGGACAAAACGCGGAAAATAAGAACAACACTTATTCAGGAATAAATAAATATGTTAACAAATTGCAATAGCATTAATTTTTAATAATTCTACAAAACTAAGTTAATGTATAATATAATTGTATTGATATCAAATTATAATAATATTGTGTTTTTTTTTAAACATCAACTTATTGTAACGGACTGTCAACAGCACGCACGGCTTACTGCCCGTGCGATCCACATTTGACTTAAGCATTACAACAATCGGCCTACAAAATATCTCAAATGCTTTCCAATCATTTTCCTATAAAATACTACTACTGCTGCTGCTGCTGCTGCTGCTGCTGATGATGATGATGATGGTACTACTACTACTACTACTACTACTACTACTACTACTACTACTAATAATAATAATAATAATAATAATAATAATAATAATAATCATCATGTATTGAACTGAGTAAGTTTATACGGGTTTCATGCAGAAAACTGATCTCTATATCGTGCTCTTATCCATCCCACACATCTGTAACCCTCTGGCATATATCGCACCTTGGGAAGAAGAGGGCCTCAAGTGTAAAAATGGCATAAATTGAGTTAACACTGCTATCTCTTACAAGAAATGGTTACAAATTTATTTCTTTATGGCCACAAGTCACATGCAGAAAATGGAGACAGGATAAAATTATGTCCATATCAAATAGTGTATGTACTATACCTTTTTTTTAAAACTTTCATTGTTAATAACTTAGAACTAAACTTTTTTAGACTTATGGCTGTCTTCGTCCCAAAGTGCGATATGTGAATAACTTTTGTTAGCATATATTTTCTTCATCCATTATTTGAATGTGGTCGAACCAATTTTGTTTGTAATCTTTGATTCTGTCTGTTAAACTGAATATGTTAAGATTATTCCTAATAGCATTGCTATATCTTGTAAAGTATATCCATCTGCATGTCACAGTAAACTAATTTACACAGATTCTATTTTTTTTAATTGGTTTTTAGTCAAAGTTTCGGAACCATGTAGCAGCACAGGAACAGCCATAACCTTATAACATTTTAATGTTGTTTCTTTCCTCATGCATTTAATGCAATTTCTTATTCTTCCAAAGATGTATCTGAATTCTTTCAATGTTTTTCTACATCCATTTGTTTATTTATGTTACATCATAACCCAGGTAATTAAAATTATTTACTTGATCTATTATTCTGTTTCCAATGCATATTTTTACACGTAGCGGGGAAGACACTTTTGATTCCATAACTTTTATTTTAATTACACATATTTACAGACCATATTTTTAAATATATAACTTATGCATGTCTTCTTCTTCTTCCTTCCAAGTATTAGGCCAAGGCCTGTTACGATCCTATAGAAAATTTCCCCGTATGGGATGTAATAATAATAATAATAATAATAATAATAATAATAATAATAATAATAACAACAACAGCATTTCGGCTTACTCACAACACTTATAATAAAAAATGCATATCTTTACATACAAGATTACGACACTATAACACTGTAATTAAACCAGAATGCCTGTATGGAGCACACACATTAATTTTGAGCAGAAAAAAAGATATCGAAAATTTAGTGAAAAAAAGAATGCAAAGTTATAAGAAAAGTTTTAGTTCCACAAGTCATAGGTGAAGCATTTAGACTCAGAAGTAAAACGGAAATAAAAATATATACAGACATTCATAGTGATATTAGAAAACGAAGGTTAAAATTTTATGGTCATATTAAACGAATGAACTCAAATAGGCTTACAAAACAGAAAATGGAATTCTACGAATACAGAAGTAAAGCTCCAGTGGATACTATGAAGTGTATTGATGAAGTCAAAAAGGACTTAAAATTGGCAGGAATTACTAAAGAAGATATCCCAAACAGAGATATATTTAGAATTAAGGTGAATAAGTGGCAAGTTGCCCAAGAGGACAAACCGAAGGAAAAAACTGGAACAACTTGGACAGATGATAGAAAACAAGCTCATAGCAAAAGAATGAAAGAAATTTGGGCTCAAAGGAAACGCCTGTAAGTACTTTGCGTAGTCCTACATGGGCTCATCCGCAATCAAAAAACTAATAACAATTCTAATAATCTAATAACAATAGTAATAATTTAGGTAATATACATTATTAATTATATTTAATTCACATCACACAAAGCGCATTAACATATCATTCTTAATATACCTACTTTGATGAAAGCTGTTAAGTTTGTACTTCCTATGGTAAACAGCATGGGAAGAATTAGAACGTCGTCTGATGTTACATCACGTAGCAGAACAATTAACATTCGGCTTTATTTTTTATTCTGAGTGCAGAAATAATAAATTTCTCATTCCTGACGAAATGTACAGCTCTTATTAGCCATGATGGAACTTCGCCGACAGTCTATTTTGTGTTTTCATTCATTTTGTAAACAATTATTCAAGTGTGGGGATGGCTATTTCAGGGGTGTATTTGTTTGCGCTGTAAAGAGTGCAAGCTCCCCCATCTCTGATGTAAATATTGTTAAATTAACTTTACCTCTTAATGGATCACCATGTCTTTTCATGACTTAGAAAAAATCATATTCTTTTAATTTTACAACTTTTTTTTTCTCTCTCCAGAGAATTAAACTGAAGTGTTTCATAACGTATAATGAATAGCTGAAAATTTTCTCTAGTCGTATGTGAATATGAAAAATTTCCCGACAGATCATTGTTTTCCTGAGTAAAAGTAACCATCTCTTTGATGCATAATATTTTGTATTTTGCTTGCCGCATCAGTTCAGTGTTGAAACTGCATCCTTTGCAGTTTTAAACTTTTTTAATTTGCAAATTCATGCTGTATACAACGTGGGTAAGTAGAAAAAGTAGGGAAAATGTAGTGGGAAGCTATGAAAATCGCATTTGTAGAGTAAACAAGACTTTTATGTTTAGAATTTAATGGTTAAGGAAACTGAAGCATGAGTTCAAACAAAACTTTATATCATTATTAAAAAGTAAACATAATCTGTATTGAAACTACTCGGCAAATTAAAAAAAAACGGGTTCATCATTCTTGAAAAATAATGTATACAGAGTTTCTATAAAGTCTCTCGATCAATACAATAATAATTCTTCTTGCATCAAACCTAAATAGCATAAAGCAATACGGTTTTTTTCAATTATGTTCTATATACGGTTATGCAGAAGGTATTTATACACTTAAAAGTATCGCAGAGAGAAATAAATAATTTAATTTTTTTTTACTATATACAAAAACAAAATTATACGCCTTTACATTGCACTCTATAAAGTTAAATAAACGCAGTTTCCTCTGTTTTAATATAACAATTAACGAGTAAAAAAATAATTTATACACGAACAACAAAAATTAACACACAAAAAGTATTGATACAGTCTCATATTATGGCTGTTTTGAGTCTTTACTTTTTGAGTTGAATGCTTGGTTAGGAGCCCTTTTGATTCCAAGATGGCTTGAGGATGACGTAGCATCGACCCGACTAAATTTAAAGTTACTGAAGAAGGTATATTTCTCCATTCTTCTTCCAAAGCGTTTCTCAGGTCTTGCTTGTTGGAAACCTGCTTTGAACGAATTCTACTTTTCAGATGTTCCCATAAATTCTCAATGGAGTTTATGTCCGGAGACTGCGGAGACGTTTCCATGTACTTTGGTGTGTTATACAAAATCCATAAACGCGTATTGAAACCGGTGTGCTTGGGATCATTATCTTGCATAAATACAAAATCTTGTTTAATCCCCATTTCCTCTGCAGAGGTATGAAGATTGGTCTTCAGTATGTTCATATACTGTTTGTCATCCATCACACCATCGATAAAATGCAAGGTCCCGACTCCAGAGGTATTCATGTATCCCCATACTAATAAAGAACCACCACTATGTTTCACAGAGGGTTGGAGATTTTGCTTTTGTAGCTCTGTATTTTAATTCCTCCAAACGTTACGTCTTCCATCTGAACAGGAAATTTTGATTTTAGGCTCGTCAATATAAATTACTTTTTTACAAAATTCTTTGGGCTGTTTATGTGTGTTTTAGCGAAGTTCAAATTTTTCTTTCAGTTTTCTTCACTTACTAAGCATTTTCTTCGGGCTGTTTTATCATATAACTCGTTATCCCATAGACAGTTACGAACATTGCTAGTAGAAATACTAATATTGAAGTAAGTTTTAATACTTGCGTCTAATTTAGGGGCACTACCTTTAGGTTTTAGCTTTACTTTTATCATTAATACTTTTTCAACATCAACGTATATTTTTCCAGGACGTCCTGATCTGTGGCCATTTTCGAAAGATTTTAGTTCGCCAAATCTATCAGTTATATGCTGAATGTTTGGTCTTGACCTTCCAATTATCTCACTAATTTCATTTAGCGATTTACACTGATTATCTAAATCAATAATTAATTCTCTTCTTTCTACTGTAGTCTCTACCTTTGCGCCACATTTCAGCTTAATCTGCAGCCAGAACACACACAATTACACGGCAAAAAACTCAAGACTAGAGTGAATAACACTACCAGATCCACCATCACTCGACTTCATGAGAACATTCTGTTGACCAAATCTTAGACCTGTATCAATTCTTTTTGTTCGTTAAATTTTTTGTTCTTCATGAACAAATTATTTTTTACTCGTTAATTTTCATGTTTAAACACAGGAAACTGCGTGTATTTAACTTCATATAGTTCAATTTAAACGAGTACATTTCTGTTTTTTTTATAAGTAATGAAATTATTAATTTCTGTCTGTGTTATTTGTAAGTGTATCAATACTTTCTGCACTAAATGTATATCCAAATGTTGATCAAATCGAACTTCAACATGTGCCCTTCCAGAATATCTTTTACATCGATGGCCACTCTGAAGTCCAACTCCGATTCAATTATTCGAACACCCGCTATCCAGGATAGAGGAAGGCTGATTCAACATAGGGAAAAAACAAGTGTGTTAATAAGAAACTCAGGCGGGAATGGCGGATTACATAACTAATGTTAGTGGATTATATGATGGTCAATGAAAAATTTTCGGGCTATTGACAGAGCTCCCGCTTCCTGCTCCTCAATCTATCAAACGGATTAACTCCTAAATCATCGTTTACCAACCTGTGGTTCCCGAACCCCCAGGGGGTTCGCAAAATATTTCAAGGGGTTCGCCAAAATTTTTGCGTAATGGCGGGTTTCAAGGTTAGGTCTTTTTATGTTTTATTTAATTTTTGTTTTATTGTAATAATAATAATAATAATAATAATAATAATGATAATGATAATGATAACAATAATAATAATGATAATAATGATAATAATAATAATAATATTTATAAAACAATGGCCAGACCCATATTATGTTACGGCAGTGAGGCCTGGACAATTCACAGTGTAGATGAACAAAGACTAACCGCGGCAGAAATGAAATTTATGAGACGTACTGCGGGCTATTCAAGGACAGACCATAAAAGGAATTCTGAGATTCTCAAAGAATTACACACAGAATCAGTCATGGTATATGTACAAAAATACAGAAACAACTCGAAATCTTACGTACGAAGAATGAGCAGAACAAGAATACCACGTCAGATCTTAAATTACCAGCCACCAGACAAGAGATCTTTGGGCAGACCCTTCAAACGTTGGATTGAGACCGTAACAGACCACTAGGTCTATCACATGAAAGGAGGAAGAAGAAGAAGATAATAACAATAATAATAATGATAATAATAACAATAATAATAGTAATCATAATAATAATAATAACAATAATAATAAGATTAATATTAATAACAATAACAATAATAAGAAGAATAATAAATATAATCATAACAATAATAATATATATATATATATATATATATATATTCCGGTTTTAACAATGTTATACATTTTCCTGGCACCACTGATTTGTCTTCAATTTCGCTCTATAATGTTCCTGCATTCGTCTCTATTATAACACATTTCTTCCTCTATTTCCCAGTCATTCAAACTTTCTCTAATCCCTTCGATCCACGTGAGATTTGGTCGTCCTTTTCTTCTTGTTCCTGATGGTGTCCATTCCATTATTTTCTTCGGTAATCTTTCATCCTCCATTCGCCTGATATGCCCGTACCATTTTAGTTGCTTTTCTTGGCTATATTCTAAAATTGAGTTTTGTACATTCAAGTTCTCTTTTGTAATTTCATTTCTAATTGTCTCTCTTCTTGATATCCTAGCAGATCTCCTCCAATAGTCCATTTCTGCTACCATTAATTTTCTTTTCATCTGATAATTTATAGTACAAAGTTCTGAACCGTAAGTTGTTATTATTAGGTTATTACTATTATTGTTATTATTATTATTGTAATTATTATTATTATTATATTATATCATTATTTTTAATTTAAATTAACCCCATAATATTTCTTGTTACATGTGTGTAACATCGGAAATTTATCACATTATTTCCACAATAAATTAATATTTACCGCGAATGCCTGATTTACAGTTAGGAAACAACGTTAGGAATGCGTTTGATTTCTCTACAATGGATATTTACTCTGCCAGCTTCTTCGTATCCTAACAATACTAACAACGGTACCGCGAAAGTCGTTTTCTTTATATGCCTACTTAAAAAATGAATGCAGAAACAGACTTTATGGTGAAAGTGATTTGATACTTTATTTAACTTCTGTGGTTACAACTACGCCTATACGTTGTGTAACTTTTAAGCCTTAACTAGAGTAACTTTTGGTTTTACCCGTTAAGGGTTAAGTTAATTTAAGGTTATTGAACCCGTTGCTTGGAATTAAACTTTATGCATGTCTACTGTATGTACCTATATTTAAAATCAGTGGTTCACCCAACTCAGATCGTTGTGGAAGGGGTTCGCGAGTCGAAAAAGGTTGGGAACCGCTGTCCTAAATCATTGCTTAAGAACAAAATGTAATATAATATGAGAATATCAATCTAATGCATCTTAAACTGTATTACTGAACATAATTAACTTCAGGAAATATTTAACGTTTAACTAAATTTATAAATACACAAATGCGATAAACCAGGACTAAAATAATACAAAACTTTAACTTACAGTCAATTTGTTTTATTCAATACCACCAGTTTGTCATTTCGACATTTCTGGTATTCTCTCCTGGCATTGGCGTATTGTAGCTCATTTCTGAGGTTGGGGCGCATGGAAGGCGGGGTTACGCTGCCTCGATGATATGATGAGTAATGATGCGCCAGTAGAAGCCTTAATCCTAAACTTAATCTGATGAGATAAATGTGATAATGGCCAATTGATGTTCGGAGACTGTTTTGGACCTTAAAGTTTCCCGACTTTTGTTTTGCAGGTGAGGAAAAACCTCACGCAGGAGATCGAACCCGGCCCCGTTGCGTGACAAGGCAGCACGATACCTGGAGACCACAACGATAGACTAGTTTAAAGTTTATTTATGTTCTACTATATACGGATATATATCCACCGCTGTGGTCTCGAGGTAGTGTGTTGTCTTGTCACGCAGCGGGCCCGGGTTTGATCCTCGGTCGGGACAGTTTTTCTGGGTGAGGTTTTATCGGGGTTTTTCCTCACCTGTAAGACAAATGTCAGGAAAACTTTAAGGCCCAAACGGTCCCCGAAATCATATGGCCATCATCATCCTTATCATTATCATCATCATCATCATCATCCTTCCCCGGTGTGGAAAGCAACGGGAAGCTACCACACCTACAATTCCCTAGTAAAGCTGCAAAGCATAGCATAAAAATGCTATGATTGCAGTGAAAGACCTGCCCTCGGGCAGAATTACTATGGAAGGATGGATGGATGGATATACGGATATATTATTTAAGTTTCAACATGTAACAAAGTCTATTCTTTTATAAATAATATATAATATAATATAATATAATATAATATAATGTAATGTAATGTAATGTAATGTAATGTAATGTAATGTAATGTAATGTAATGTAATGTAATATATAATATATAATATATAATATAATATATAATATAATATAGGCCTAATATAATATAGGCCTAATATAATATAATAATAATAATAATTGTTATTATTATTATTATTATTATTATTATTATTATTATTATTATTATTATTATTATTATTATTATTATTATTATTATTATTATTATTATTCCATGGCGCGACAGGCCTAGAAGGTCCTTAGTCTACCAGCCGGGTACTGGCCTCACATCCACATCTAGCCAGTGTAGGGGTGACATGTGGTCAGCATGTCGAGTCCCGCAGCCGTTATAGCTGGTTTTGTCAACATGGAACCGCTACTTATTGAAACTACCCAAATGCCTCACGATGCTGGGTGAGCACCGGCCCCATACTGGCCGAAATACCACGAGAAAATATCTTCCCCATGGAGACTCGTACTAGTCCCGTAGCTCTGCGCTAAGGCTTCCTGCCTTAAACACTCGGCTACGACGCGGGACTTCGTTTATAATATTGTTCAAATAATTAAATTTTACTGTATTCTTTGTTAAAAATTCTGAATCCACTTCATAGTCAAGGAAGAAAATAGCAAGGGGGGGAAAAAAATATGTCAAATGGACCGATGACTACTCCAGTAGCTGGGGAAGGGTGGAATCTGGAGCCCACCGTTACGTCCAAGTTCTCAACAAACTTTTTGAATGGGAAGACTTGGCTGCTACTTCGTCTTCTTCAGATACTGCAGACACGATTTTAATCAACCCGATGTCTCTTTTTTTATATAACTTTTTCGTCTCTCTCTTCCATCGCAAGGGAGTTCCTTTTTTATTTTCTTTTTATATGCTTTGTGTGTGCTTGTCTTTGATGATGGACGAACAACATACCAATTTGCAACCTGCTGTGCTTCTCATTTTCAGAAAACGTACCCCTTCTACTATTTGTGTTCTTTTTCTGTCCTTTCCATCGTTGATAGAGAACAGATAAGATTAATCATCTGCAAAGGATGTAATATAAAGGTTGATATTTGTATCCAAGATTGTTTGTTGTTAAGTACTAGTAAAGGTTTGATTTTTAAATGTTTATAAAAGTATTAAATTAAAATTATTAATTGCATTTTAATTGGTAGGAGATGCGTATGAATAGTGAGAAAACTAACATCTTATACAAATATGCTTAAAATAAATTAAGAGCAATTCTAAGCCAGGGTAACATCTGTGATCCGGGGCTAATGTATTTTACGGGAACCCGGGGTTCTACCTATAAAGGAGAACCAAAACGGATCGCTCACCACCGACACTTAAGTGATGGCCGCAGAGCTTTCCATCTATCATTCTAAACATCTGTGAATATTCGATCGGAGAACAAATGACTGCCAGCGTTATATTCGCCTACACGTTAACACACGTTAAAGCTAGAGCCAATTGCAAATATGTTTACTCACATGAAAGGAGATTCTATCCCAGGAGTCCACCTACAATATTGGGCAAGTTAGTGTGAGAAAATGGGGATGTTAGTGTTAGGAATAGAAAGTGGGCTGTTAGTGTACAGCAGATTAGTTTAGCGTTCACTTGTTTTAGTGTTAACATGGCTGTAAAATGTCCTTATAATATAGATGATCCATCCATAGTAATTCTGCCCGAAGGCAGGTCCTTCACTGCAATCATAGCATTTTCATGCTATGCTTGCAGCTTTACTAGGGAAATGTAGGTGTGGTAGCTTCCCGTTGCTTTCCACACCGGTGAAGGATGATGATGATGAAGATGATAATGAATACTGATAAGGATGATGGCCATATGATTTCGGGGACCGTTCGGGCCTTAAAGTTTTCCTGACATTTGCCTTACAGGTGAGGAAAAACCCCGATAAAAACCTCACCCAGAAAAACTGCCCCGACCGGGGATCGAACCCGGGCCCGCTGCGAGACAAGGCAGCACGCTACCTCGAGACCACAGCGGTGGACAATATAGATGATAAGATTATAAAATTTATTAAAGCTCCAGTTGGCTTCAGTACCTTCTGAGCAATGATATGTTGATTTTAGGTTACTTTGAACTCAATTTTTCACTTCATTTTGAGGCATTTTTTCACTTTAAAAAAAAATTAACATAGGCTTATGTGTTTCTCTCAGACTATTCAACGAATGATCCAAATGGGAGTCAATGGCCAATTACATTTCAATTATTTTTTATTTACAACCAATCACAGTTGTGTTTCGCCTAAAATTTACCAACTAAAGTTTATCATAATAAAGAAAGCACCTCCTTTTTAACATTCTGAATAGGTAATAGCATTATTTTGCAGTGACTGACTCTCTAAGAAATACGGCTACCAGATTGTATATATATAATGCAAGAATGTCAGCAGAAAGCGCATGCGATAGATAATAGGTTATAAAAAAATTTGTAACAATTGATTATACAAAAAAAAACGCTGTTTGAACATTCTTAATCGAATTATTTTCCAGGAAATGATGTTGCAGAAAAATATAATTGACATATTTACATCATAGGATATCTAATTAATTAATACCTATAACGTTGGTTATACATTTCTCTACTAGGATGCATTCTTACAATATTGCGATCCTTTGGCAATAAATAATATTATGATCTGGTTGGACTATGAACAAACGAAGGAAATGAAACGTACAAATCCTTTCTCATTTGCTTTCAAATATCGCCGTTTACATTAAATATATAAATATTTTAAAATAACTATAGTTAAATAATGATTTGTGAGTAAACAGCTTAATTTTATTCGTTAAATAGCCCTAACAAATGCCACTCTTGATTTCCAAATTCTCTAGATAAATTCACTCCTCACTTCGTGAATCGTGAATTTATCGATAATTTGGAAATCGCTCGTGGCATTACTTATGATAATTATTCGTATGCTTACGTAATAAATTGCGCGTTTTCCGTTTTTTTTATTTGGATTTACGTACCTGATATGGTGGCATTAAATCTCCAAATTAAGAGCCAGATAGACTTCAATCACATGATATTTGCAACGAATATAAACAAAACTAAGTATCCAGCATCATTGGCTGCTAAGATGTCGAAGAGAAAAGAGCTTTCCACGGCAGTAGTACGAAATATTGACGCAAAGTATTAATAAAATAAATAATAGTTTAAAAAAACTAAAAAAACACGCTTTATTAGAAAACCGAACTAAAAAATTGAAAATAATTTTAATTTCCAACACGCTTGGGATAAATAATTTTACCATCAAAAGCGTGGGGTGCTTTTTATGATTTTTACATTTTCTTCTTACAGGCTTTACTTTTACCAACATCTGTTTATTATTGAATATATTAATTCGTAAACTGCACCCCATGCTTTGGATGGTAAAATTATATATCCCAAGCGTGTTGGAAATTAAAATTATTTTCAATTTTTTAGTTCGGTTTTCTATTAAAGCGTGTTGTTTTAGTTTTTTAAAACTATTATTTTTATTGTTCAGAGTGTGTAATGTGGGATACATTGAATCTCGGATAGCAATTGAGCAGTTAATTAAAATATTGATAGAATACTTAATTACGAAAATATAATTCATATCCATAAATTTCATCGCGCTAATTCGTGATTATCCCTGGAACCTGATGGTGCGGTCTTGGTGACCCGAATGATATTTCTGTTCATCTGAACATTCGTAATTTCGGATTCATTTTTTCAGAGCTTTGTGAGAATTCAGTTCTAACCTTGTTCTTTAAGTGGTGAGAGTTTTGTGAGTTTTCATTAAATAGTTTACAAGAGGGAGAAAGAAATATTTGTTGTGGTAGTAGTTGGGGTCATACAAACCCCACCGTCAGGTAATAATGTGTGTTTTTTCCTTTCTTCAAACTGAATTTCGTGATTTGGCCTAGAGGCTGTCAAGTCTTTCAATTATACAGTAGTTATTTATGTTAGTGAAACAGAAACGTCTTACTTTTTATTTTATATTTTTATAATGGCATTTTCAAGTAAATGGCTCACAAGTGATGAAATAAGTGAACTCGTAAACAGAAGTGATAGTAAATTGATCCCACTACAGGCCTCAAGAGGCCCTTGGGGTAGTGGGAGGTTAAGACTCCCAATTTTTCTGGACAATCGGCACTTGATATCAGCCCTGCATGACGGCCGCCTTTGCACCCAGAAAAAGCGTCTGGTTCTAATTTTCGTTAGATATGTTTTGGTGATGTATTTTTCTATAAGTTTATTTTTATATTTATTTGATACGTTTATTTTGATTGGCTGAAAGGAACCTGAAGTAGAAATTGGGTTGGGGACAATTATTGCTACCTTTCTTGGCTAGAAAATCAGCTCCTTCATTGCCTGCCACTCCACAATGGACTGGAATTGCTAGTTAGTTATTATTTATGTTAATAGTAGTTCCTAAACGGAATCTTTCTAAATGGCATTACGTAGGAACTGAGATGCATATTCCATCAACAGTACATAACAAGTTCATCTCTGTGATTTTTGCATGATGAAAATTAGTTTTCTTGTTCTTCCAAATTATTTCAACCTGAAGTATAATTAAATATTATAAAAATATAGTAACATGTTACACAAAACTGTTAATTTATCATAAGTAATGCCACGAGTGATTTCCAAATTATCGATAAATTCACGACTCACGAAGTGAGGAGTGAATTTATCTAGAGAATTTGGAAATCAAGAGTGGCATTTGTTAGGACTATTTAACGAATAAAATAAAGCTGTTTACTCACAAATCATTATTTAACTACAGTTATTTAAAAATATTTTTATATTTAAAGTAAACGGTGATGTTTGAAAACTAATGAGAAACGATAGGTAGCCTACGCTTCTACTGCTTCTTTTGTTTATCACTGCAACCAGATCATACTATTTATTGCCAAAGGAACGCAATATTGTAAGAATGCTCTCTAGTGGAGAAAAAATGAAACACATCAATCTGTATATTAATTCATTTTTGATGTCGTATACATTTAAGAAAGTGCAAACAGTGGTTTCTTTTTTTGGTGGTATAATCAATTGCTACAAATGTTGACATGTAAGCACTATTATATACAATCTGGTAGCCGTATTTGTTATAGGCTCAGTCACTGCAAAATAACGGTCAGACCTGTTCAGAATATTAAAAAGGAGGAGCTTTGCTTAATATATGATAATCCTAACGTTGATAATTATTTCGTGAAACACGTCTCTGATTGGTTGTAATACAGAAATCATTGAAACGTGATTGGTCATTGACTCCCATTTGGGGCATGAGTTAAATAGTCTATAAGAATACATAAGTTAACAACAGTAATACAATTAGAAGTGCTCCAGTAAGACACAATGATTCCGATATTTATCCCCCTCGAGAATCACTCGGAACAATTTAGTCGACAAAGCAAACAGCATGATTCGGTGTTGTGACCACAAATGTCAGCAGTTCTTTATTTGCTGCCTTGTTTCCACATCTAATTTCAGCCAACTTCATAGCGTCGCTCGATAAATTAACCTTTTATGTACATTTTTAACAAAATAATCATCTTCTGTAAAGCAAAGAATAAAAATTAATAATTTCAAAAAAAATCCATAGAAAGGTATTATGAATTAGAAATACGGAAAACAGAGAACCACGTTATAAAATTAACTTCCAAAATATTATGTCAACTGAATGTAAACTTAATATATAACAACAGTTACACTCACAGTGCAGATTATGTACGTATCTAACCATTGCTCAACAAAACACAACTTGAAACAAAATGACATACTTTTTTCATATTCAATTGAAAATATCTTAAAGGGAAAAATACACATAGGAACTAATTTGTGATTACAGCTGTCATTTTATATTTTTGTCACTAGACATCAATTTACACTGAATATAATTCATAGGTTCTTCATATAAACGTAGTGTACCACATTCATCTTCACGCTGGTAATTAACATAATACATGGCAAGTCTGCTGTAATTGTGATACTTCAAAATGGAGGTTTTCTATAAATGTGATATAGAGGTTTAAATAAAAATAAAACATCACCCCACATAAGTAGATATTGTTTGACGTAAATAGTTCAATATGAGAAGTTCTGTAGAAATGCAATTTAGAAATGTAAATAAAAAATCACCACCCACATAAGTACGTATTTTTTAGCGTAAAATCACCACCCACATAAGTACGTATTGTTTAGCGTAAAATTTGACGAAGTTGTAGTTAACGTACATCCCCATCCTTGTATTAACAAAAGTTCCACAGTGGTTCGTCCAAGAGAGTCTTGTGGCTCAGGTAAAAAATGTGCAGGATTATTGTTTGCACATAATGTTAAATTTAAAAAAATGCACCTAATCAATTCCAAATTCTTGGAAATGATATTAAGTTACATCTGATAAACAAAGCCATTATAAATTACAATGTAAGTTTCCATTTATACGTAAAATTATTAAGTGAAATAGTACCTGGATGTTGCCTGGAACCGCAAGTATATCCACTCGTCACAAAGACCACGACATTTCACCCCTGAAATATTATTACAGGTTATAATAATACAGCCTCCCATGCCATTGAAATAATAATAATAATAACTCTAAAACTAACAATAAAAGTATCCTTAAACCGATGAATCAACCCCTAAAACGATCGAATTACCCGTAAACCTGCCAATTTACCTATCAACCGCTAAATTGTTAATTACGATATAAATTTATAATTATTTTTTTCTTTTTAGTTATTTAAATAAATATAAAAACACATTTAATTAATTTACGTGTGACCGCGCACGCCGGGTATTGACTAGTACTTTATATATGTTTTTAATTTAACATAGTTTGAAAAAATAAATCTCGTTTATTAAAAATAAACTTTTTGGAGAATTTGGAATGTACGATTTTTCCCGCATAGAATGAATTCAACGAACCCGCAATGGAAATCCTGCAGAAAGAAATTGAAATTTGAATTGGTATAATTAGAAGCTTATTTGCCCCACCTACACTAGAATTATAAAAATTGAATTTCGAAATAAGAGAAATTAAAACTTACCTCAGTTGTCATTACAGTGTATTAAAACAGTCATCTCATTGTGGCAAATTCTTAGACTGATTAAAAATAACTAAATATTTTGTTGAGGGTTCAATGGGTTCTTGTGGAACAAAAGTTAAACATCTTTGGAAATTAACACTAACATTGTTTTTAAAATGAGGTGAATTAAGGCGCATTGCTGAATTATACATATGGTGCAAATATAGTTAAAATAAGGTAAAAAAAAAGACTTGAGACCTACAAAGGACTAAAAAAAGGACAAATAAGCCAAAAAAGTCGAAATAGGACAAAAAGGAATGACAAAATCCATCTTTTCTTACCTACAATGACCAAAAAAGGTATATATATATATTATGTTGGACATCGTTTAGAGACATAAAATAAAAAAAAAGGTTTACCTCAACTTCCGAGCCCTAATTATTATTATAATAACAATGGAACACTCCTGCCATAGCCCAGTCATATACCCCTGGAGCACCCGGGTTTTTTTTTTCATTTTTTGTGTCCCTATACTTATACCCCCCTAAGGACAAGGGTTTGCAGTCGGCTTCACTACCATGGACCTGCCCTAGTAGCAGTCTTCAACCCATTTTTGATCCTCGTTTCAACATGCTGGTTCACTTCAATTTCCTGTGAAACAAGAAAGGCATCACGTCAGCACAACACTCTGACATCCACAAAACACAAACTATTATAAAAAGCACTACCCTGATACACAAGACTCTATTGTACAAAATTTGGAACTCTTGTAAGCCAATAATTGTCATATATCTTCATTCAGTCTTACGCCAAACAATATCTACTTATGTGGAGTGATGTTCCATTTTTTATTTACATCTCTATATTGCATTTCTAGAAAACCTCTCATTTTTTAAGCATTTTGTTATGACGTGAAGAAGTAAGGTTGAAGGTGTTGTACTATTGGTAGCTGCAGACAGAATTAATAACCATGTAATATGTTTTTTCTTTATTTAGGAAATTTTCAAATAAATATACAAAAAACCTGAATGTGTTTTTGTTTGAAGTTGTGTTTTCTTGAGCAATGGTTCTGCATGTAAATAAATATAAGTATTTTTTTTATATTTCAATAAGTACTACAAGAATAGACTAATAGCTCTAGAAATGGATTATTTACGGAGAAGTGCCAGAAAGTCTAGATTAGAACATGTCACAGATAAGGAAATTAGAAACATAATGGAAGCAGAAGAAAGCATAATTGAAAGAATTGAGGAGAAGGAATTAAAGTGGTTAGGACATGTCTTAAGAATGGAAGATGAGCGATGGCCAAAGCAACTATATGAATGGCATCCGAACAGAAAGAAGAAAAGAGGGAGACCAAGGTTAACATGGAAGGAAAACATGAAGACAGTAATGCAAGCTAGAGGGCTAAGCATCAAAGATGCCCAAGACCGTAGGCTTTGGAGATTTGGCACGGGAAGACGGCAGCAGCTGTAAAAACCCGAAGATAGATAGAGATATTTAAATATATATAAAATTACCCGTTTTCACCATAAATTCCATGCATTGAACTTGTGTATTGCGTAACGAAATTATTAATTTTGCATCCATCCAGGCTACAATATTCTTACCAAACAGTTCCTCTATAATTTAGCCTCCTCATATAACACACTCATAGCGCTGGGATTATTTGAATGACTTCCATGTACTATTGTTTTCAATCTCACCACCTTGTCTTTCTTCACTGCTTCAGTTTTATTTTCAAAGTTAGTTTCCTAGAAAGATAAAAATTATAACTGTTTAGTACATTTTCACAGTCGTTGTGGTAATTGTATAGTTTCTTCTTCCTATATATGTAAAATAGAATAAGAAATTTTGGACATTGTGATGAAGTGTCAGAATTCAAATAACTTGCAACAGTAAAAAAGCAGAAATTAATTATGCATAGGATTAAGTATGGAAACGCATGATACAGGCTGTATTATACATGACGGACACTTGTCTCAAAATATCTAAAAAATGTTAAATTGATTGTATATATATTGGCGATTCTACAAGTTATATATTAAATGGATACGAAAGAGTTATCTTACTTTAAGACATAAGAAAATGTGGGTATTTGAGAATAAAATGCACATTGACCAGAGACATATGGACAGGTGAATGGAGGAAAGGCGAAATGGAGTCAGAATATTTATTTCTCATTATACAATATTTTAGACTTAATTTAACACTAAAAATAATAACCCAGCAATAATATTACCAAGAAAAAAAATAATAGTAATAATAATAATAATAATAATAATAATAAATTACGACATTATAACACTGTAATTAAACCAGAGTGCCTCTATGGAGCAGAAACATTAATTTTGAACAGAAAAAAAGATATCGAAAATATAGTGAAAAAAGAATACAAAATTATAAGAAACGTTTTAGGTCCACAAGTCATAGGTGAAGCATTTAGACTCAGAAGTAAAAAGGAAATAAAAATATATACAGACATTCATAGTGATATTAGAAAACGAAGGTTAAAATTTGATGGCCATATTAAAGGAATGAACTCAAATAGGCTTACAAAACAGATAATGGAATTCTACGAAAACAGAAGTAAAGCTCCAGTGGATACTATGAAGTGGATTGATGAAGTCAAAAAGAACTTAAAATTGGCAGGAATTACTAAAGAAGATATCCCAAACAGAGATATATTTAGAATTAAGGTGAATAAGTGGCAAGTTGACCAAGAGGACAAACCGAAGAAAAAAACTGGAACAACTTGGACAGATGACAGAAAACAAGCTCATAGCAAAATAATGAAAGAAATTTGGGCTCAAAGGAAACGCCTCTACATGCGTAGTCCTACATGGGCTCATCCGTAATCAAAAAAAAATTAATATACACATTTTACCTGGCATACTTAATCCCTTAATTTCTTGTGCTTCTCTTAAAAGGGGTTACATACATTTTAATACAGTATTAGTTTGTTACTAGGCCTAAGTTACGTATTTAAGTACAATAAATTGTACACAGATAGACAATTTTTTTACTTTTTATCTGAAGTTTGCATGAAAATCAGATTTTGTGACTAAATCGTTTGCCCTGATCAGGAAACAGAAGCCTGTTTCTCTGCAGCACGTCAGGTTTTTGGACATTCGTCATAATCATCCTAATCGGACAGCAATTATAGAAAGCTGGAGGCAAAATGGAACAAATAAAATGGTAAAAAAGAAATATGAGAGACATATTTTGATATTACAAAAGCAATACACTTACCACGCAGAAGTATTTCATTGGCGTTTGTCTATGAATGATCACTTGATGTCTTTCTGTTTTTTGTGTTTACTTGTCCTTTATGGTTGATACCCCAGCAGTAGTCAGTCGTCATGTTTATTTCCCAGCGACCTTGATAACGATGTTCCATATTTTTAAGTTCCTGCTGTGTCGACAAAATTATCCTGAAAATTGTCTAAGTGCGACTTATAGAATGTAGTTTTAAGCTCACCTTGCATCCTAACTGATTGGATTTCTCTAGCGTACTCTTCCACTACTTCAGGCTGCTTGTTCTGTCCAAGTAACGATACACAACTTTTTTAAAACATCTCCATGCTTGCTGCTCTAGTGTTCATCAGATATCAACTGGTTCAACAAATATCCTTTTTTTTTTTTAAATTTGCAGCTGATGGATTTGGGATTGGTTATAAAGGTATTGAAAACAGTTTCCCTTTTTTGTCCAATGCACTCAATAAAATGTTAGAAACAGCAATCGAGTTAACATGGGCAATGTTCAAAATAATAATTGTAAGAAATATTTGAGAAATCAATGCATAAACATTGAAAGGCCTCCTGACCTTGTAGTCGGCGTTCCAGATGCTCTGAGGTTAGATTTCCGAACTTGGACATCAGGTTTTTTTTTTGTCTAAACAGAATAAAGCGCTTTCCTTCAGGGTCTGTGCGTGTGAATATGTACTCATGTATTAAAAGAAAAAGTATTTAGTATGCATTACATTCATCAGTATCAAATCAACTGGCAAGAGCATGTGGTCCCTGTGCCCAGATCCAGGATCCCTAAGACAATTTTGTAAAGTACAGATCAAATGGTAAAATATCTTTGAGATGGCCTCGGTAGAGATGGTTGGAAGAAAAAATTGCTCATCATAACTATAGCCTACTTTCAGAACTATGACACGAAAAGAAAAAGAGGAAGATAAAGATATTAAGAAAACGTTACAATAACGCTATGCCAGGAGAGAATACCAGGATGTCGAAAATGGCAACGCGGTGGCATTGAATTAAAAAAAAAACTTTGTTTTATCTTTTAAATGGAACTAACTTACCTTGTATTTAATTCACAGCTCCGTTTTAACGCTTTTACGCTGTAAAGCAAACTATTTTGATCGTGTTGTTTTCCTCAAATTAAAAGAACGCTTCTGATATCAAAACAAATTTTGAAATATAATTTATGCCGTAACCACGTGACCGTAACGGTATTGTTGAGTCGCGACGTTCAAATGTCTTAGTTTATTTTATTGTCTGATTTTTCGCATTATTACTTTAAAAAAAAAGGTAACAAGAATTCCATATGTAAAGCAACAGGTCTGTAGTAATGTAGGTAGCAAAAACGTATTCATCTGTTATGAATTTTACAAGCAATTTTTCAAGTATTTTACGATTTAAGGGAAATAATAAAAACATATTAACCATTTTGGTCCACCTCTGTGGTCTCGGGGTAGCGTGCTGCCTTGTCACGCAGCGTGCCCGGGTTCGATTCCCGGTCGGGACAGTTTTCCTGGGTGAGTATGAACGTTTTCTGGCTGGTAAAAGAACCTCAGTCTCAATAAAAGACTTCATAGGAAAATTTACCGATTTTCTACCATTCGAGGAATACTTTTGTTTCCTACTAGATGTGAAGTCACTCGCTGACATATGTAGGGAAATAAACGTAGCTAAAATTAGTGTGGTTAAGAAACTTGCGATCCATCATTTGAATGTTAACGATAATGAATGTCCTACAAAAAACCTGTCACCGTAAACTTGTCTTGACGGTTAAATGTACCACAGCTACAGTATATAGAAAACATTCATTTTATTTAAATAATTTATAAACGCTTTAACCGATTAGTTTAGGGCATCATACCTTGGTGCTGAGATCCGGGACTTGGGGCTGGAACGAGTCCCCAAGTGGCAACAAATGTTCTCTTGGAATTTCGGACAGTATGGGCCTAGTGCCTTCCAGAATCATTTGGAATTTGTGGACCCGATATGCTGACCACATCTCATTCCTATGACGACCAGATTATCGTCCATGTATGTGATCTCTAACAGGCTCTCGAGACCTAACTATTCATGGGGGGATGATTAATTGGTGAATATGATTAAATGAAACAACCCAACATTTGTCTTGACCAATTAAAAAAAAGGGGGGATGATTTTATTAGCACCGGGATATGAAACAGAAGCACAACTCATTATAAAGTTTGTAAAGTGAAATAATGTATTTGGAGTGAGGTTTATAATGAAACAAGAGTCCACAGTAACAAGTAGCACAAATTACTGCAGCCGTAGCGATCTGAGGTGTGTATTTATTTGTTTACTTGTGTTTGGATGAATGTTTAGAAAATTCCTGCAAATTGAATGAGAATTTGACATAGAGATAAGCTAATAGAAGTCATATTAACAATGTGTATCGGTGGAACATAGCTATGAATTATGAGTACAACAGGATACCCAACTTGAACTCTACTAGCCGCCAATGTTTGTTTTCTCGCAACTAAACTGGAAACTTACTTACTTACTCACTGGCACTATCGAACCCGTAGGTTCATGGCCGCGCGGACATAAGCACTCCATACATCCCTATCCTGAGCTAATCCTTTCCAATCATGCCCTGTATAATCTACTTCCCTCAAATCGTAGTTAATGTTATTCTCCCACCTCATTCTTGGTCTACCAACTGGGCGTTTTCCCTCTGGCTTTCCTACAAGAAGCTGCCATGCAAGTCTTTCATTCCCTATACGTGCAACATGTCCTGCCCACCGCAGTCTACGAGCCTTAACTGTTATTATATCTGGCTTCCTATAAAGACCTCGTAGTTCATTGTTATGTAGTATTCTCCATTCACCTGTCTGTTCATCTCTCTTAGGTCCAAAAAATTTCCTAACTACTTTATTCTCGAATACTTGTAACCTCCTTTCCTCCCTTAAAGTAAGAGTCCATGTTTCGCATCCATATAATATAACTGGTAGAATAATAGTTTTTATATATTTTCAGTTTAACGTTTTTTTAAAGGAGTTGGGACATCAAGAGTCTCTGTAATGCATAATAGCACGCATTTCCAGAATTGAACCTATGTTTAATTTATTTGTGCATCTCATTCATTTGTGATTATTGTTCCTAGGTATTTGAATGCAGCCACTTCCTCAAAATTTCCCTCATTTGTCATTAGCTGTCCATTTCCATTATATAATGTACTTCTACGTGTGACCATATATTTAGTTTTATTGATATTTACTTCCAGTCCTAATTTCTTAGTGTTACTCAGTAGTGGATACACGCGATTTAATTAAAAAGATTAAGACATATTTTGAAAATGAGCAAAATCGGACTATGTATTGAACGCAATTCTTGCACGACAGACTGGCCGATGTAGCGTAGGATGTTCCCATAAGTTACAATCTATAGTCATGCGTGAATGTTATATAAAAACTATAAAGTGCATGGCGAGACAGTCTCATGGGGACTTGAACCATGGCAATGCTGTAACCCTAGCAATGATTCCTGACGAATGGAATTTGTAATGGGAACTTAGATGCGAGTCCTGTACTAACCAGATGTAGGTCTCAGCCAATAGGAAGTATGACCACACGTCATTGCTATCTCCCTCGCTAGCAAATATCAAATACAGTCACTGCTAAACATTTTTAAAATCTCGCTACAAAAATTAATATGGGTAATCTTTATCGTAGACTGCGATGGGCAGGACATGTGGCGTGAATGGGCAATGAAAGACGTGTGTGGAAGCTTCTTGTAGGAAAACAAGAGGGAAAATGCCCAGTTGGTAGACCAAGAATGAGGTGGGAGAACAACATTAACTATGATTTGTGGGAAGTAGATTATACAGGGAATGATTGGAAAACATTAGCTCAGGATAGGGATGTATGGAGAGCTTATGTCCCCGCGGCCATGAACCTACGGGTTCGATTGTGCCAGTGAGTTAGGACATCTTTACACGTAGAGGAAGTATATTCACTATATATATATATATATATATATATATATATATATATATATCCATCCATACTAATTCTGCCCGAGGGCACGTCCTTCACTGCAATCATAGCATTTTCATGCTATGCTTGCAGCTTTACTAGGGAATTTCAGGTGTGGTAGCTTCCCGTTGCTTTCCACAATATATATATATATATATATATATATATATATATATATACACACACACTGTATTTGGTTTATATCACTCTGTTAATGTTTTAAATAACCACTAAATGTCAATTTAATTTAAACCATTTATAGTCTTCCCGCGCCATAGCCATGTGATTAAGGCAAGATGTCTTGGCGCAGAGCTACAGGACTTGCGCTGGTTCGAGTCCCCATGGGGGATGAAATGTTCTCAAGGAATTTCTGCTAGTTTGGGAAACAATAAATGTATTAATATATTAGCTTCAAATTCTTCGAGAGTATATTTATCAAATATACATATATTTTAATCGGTGCTCATCCAGCATCGTGAGGCATTATGGGTAGCTACAGTAAGTAGTGACTCCAGGTTGAGAAGACCAGCTATAATGGCTGGGGGACCCGATATTCACATTGCACTATAATTTTGAGACTTCAGGCAGCAAATGTACACAATATTATAATTAAAGTCTACGGTTTAAAATCTAAAATCAACACATCCTCGTCTTACTATAATTCTCTATGGACTGTACATGTTTTGTAAGAGGAACTGTCTTGTTTGTACACGTGGCAGGCAGGGAATTCACAGCTGAGCAGTCTGGATAGGCTCTCCCATTAGATTTACGATCAAGGACATTCTTCAAAATCCCTTGCGCGACCTATAATGCATGATGCATTTAACCGCTTGGTTACGGGCAGTCCAAAATCAAACTCTGGACCTCCAGATTGGGAGTTTTATGAGGGGTGGGTAATCCTTCCATGTAAAACATAACTCAAAAGTATAACAACCGGACGATGGATCGAAATTTAAAATATATATATATATATATATATATATATATATGTATATATAAAGTAATAATATTAGCCGCCAGTATTCATGGTCCATGTGTAAATACTATTGTAACTACGTGAAAAAAAAACTTACAGTTTTCTTCCTACAATAAAAAACGTTATCTTTTGCATAGGCGAATGTTGCCACTTTTCAGGTCATGTAAAGTTTTATTGTTTCTCTTGGTTACGGCCAAACAAACGGTTGAAAGAAAATAAAGATAATCACGTCACCGGTTACGTCATGAATTGACAATAAAAGGAGAAGGGAGATAAAAAATTACCAAACAAGAAAGTTAAAATCCAAGCAGCCGAGATGAAATTTTTAAGAAGAGTAAAAGCGTGTATCAGATAAGAAACGATGATATCCATGAAGAACTGTTGATCTACTCCATAAAACAATATATATATATATATATATATATATATATAATAACAAGAAACAGTGGAAAGAACATGTAGAAAGAATGGAAGAGAGTAGATTACCAGAGATAATCTTACATTATTTTCCGAGAGGAAGAAAGAGATATCGACGTCTTCGGAAGAGTAGGTCTCAGATCTATTATTGAAGACGGAACAGGCAATCAATGCTTAAACCAGGATAATATAATAATAATAATAATAATAATAATAATAATAATAATAATAATAATAATAATAATAATAATAATAATAATAATAATAATAATAATAATAATAATAATAGTATAAATATGATAAAATATACGAGAAACACCAATTAATATATATATATATATATATATATATATATATATATATAAAGTAAAATAAATATTCTCTTTAATTTGCTTACTTGATATAGTCAGCTACTAGATGGCAGTGAAGACAGTGTTCTCGCGACATCTAGTAATAATGGAGAGTATAATACATATATAAGAAAAATAAGTGTTTGAATTGGATTCGCCTGGTAGTGTAATGGATATCACGCTGAGGTACAGACTCAGAGATCCGGGTTCGAATCCCGTCCAGGCATTTATTTTTCTTATCATACCATATTAAGCTTGCATTGCTCAATGTTAAAGATTTAATTATAACATCGATAAAGCGTCACTGATATAAAGTAAAATAAATATTCTCTTTAATTTGCTTACTTGATATAGTCAGCTACTAGATGGCAGTGAAGACAGTGTTCTCGCGACATCTAGTAATAATGGAGAGTATAATACATATATAAGAAAAATAAGTGTTTGAATTGGATTCGCCTGGTAGTGTAATGGATATCACGCTGAGGTACAGACTCAGAGATCCGGGTTCGAATCCCGTCCAGGCATTTATTTTTCTTATCATACCATATTAAGCTTGCATTGCTCAATGTTAAAGATTTAATTATAACATCGATAAAGCGTCACTACTATAAAGTAAAATAAATATTCTCTTTAATTTGCTTACTTGATATAGTCAGCTACTAGATGGCAGTGAAGACAGTGTTCTCGCGACATCTAGTAATAATGGAGAGTATAATACATATATAAGAAAAAATAAGTGTTTGAATTGGATTCGCCTGGTAGTGTAATGGATATCACGCTGAGGTACAGACTCAGAGATCCGGGTTCGAATCCCGTCCAGGCATTTATTTTTCTTATCATACCATATTAAGCTTGCATTGCTCAATGTTAAAGATTTAATTATAACATCGATAAAGCGTCACTGCTATAAAGTAAAATAAATATTCTCTTTAATTTGCTTACTTGATATAGTCACGCTACTAGATGGCAGTGAAGACAGTGTTCTCGCGACATCTAGTAATAATGGAGAGTATAACACATATATAAGAAAAATAAGTGTTTGAATTGGATTCGCCTGGTAGTGTAATGGATATCACGCTGAGGTACAGACTCAGAGATCCGGGTTCGAATCCCGTCCAGGCATTTATTTTTCTTATCATACCATATTAAGCTTGCATTGCTCAATGTTAAAGATTTAATTATAACATCGATAAAGCGTCACTGCTATAAAGTAAAATAAATATTCTCTTTAATTTGCTTACTTGATATAGTCAGCTACTAGATGGCAGTGAAGACAGTGTTCTCGCGACATCTAGTAATAATGGAGAGTATAATACATATATAAGAAAAATAAGTGTTTGAATTGGATTCGCCTGGTAGTGTAATGGATATCACGCTGAGGTACAGACTCAGAGATCCGGGTTCGAATCCCGTCCAGGCATTTATTTTTCTTATCATACCATATTAAGCTTGCATTGCTCAATGTTAAAGATTTAATTATAACATCGATAAAGCGTCACTGCTATAAAGTAAAATAAATATTCTCTTTAATTTGCTTACTTGATATAGTCAGCTACTAGATGGCAGTGAAGACAGTGTTCTCGCGACATCTAGTAATAATGGAGAGTATAATACATATATAAGAAAAATAAGTGTTTGAATTGGATTCGCCTGGTAGTGTAATGGATATCACGCTGAGGTACAGACTCAGAGATCCGGGTTCGAATCCCGTCCAGGCATTTATTTTTCTTATCATACCATATTAAGCTTGCATTGCTCAATGTTAAAGATTTAATTATAACATCGATAAAGCGTCACTGCTATAAAGTAAAATAAATATTCTCTTTAATTTGCTTACTTGATATAGTCAGCTACTAGATGGCAGTGAAGACAGTGTTCTCGCGACATCTAGTAATAATGGAGAGTATAATACATATATAAGAAAAATAAGTGTTTGAATTGGATTCGCCTGGTAGTGTAATGGATATCACGCTGAGGTACAGACTCAGAGATCCGGGTTCGAATCCCGTCCAGGCATTTATTTTTCTTATCATACCATATATATATATATATATATATATATATATATATATATCTTATACTGGGTAATGATGAAGTCGATGTTAGAGCAACTATAAATTTAGATTTCTTTTAAAAGATTATGGTTTGAGGATAGATACTGGAAACGAGATGATAAGGATGAGAAGGAGAAGAAGATATACAAATTAACTCAATACCAAAATGTATTTTAATTACTAGACGTGATTGAGTTAATGAAGTTACTTCCAATATCAGGAGAGAAGAAAAGTTTATATTTAATGCCTGGCAGTTAATCATCTCTATATTCGTTCTACTTAAGCCTATGTTTAAGGGAGCTCATACACCCAGCACGAGGTACATATGCACACACATCATTACTTTACAATATAAAAAAACTATAAAACTTACAATTATGAAAATATGCACACAGGTAGTATACAGTATTGGCTTTCATTTGATATTAAAATTGTTATTATTGATGCAAAATGTTTGTAATTGCAGGAAAATAAAATTTGCATAATTTCAGTTTCTTATATATCATATGTCCACCGCTGTGGTCTCGAGGTAGCGTGCTGCCTTGTCACGCAGCGGGCCCGGGTTCGATCCCCGGTCGGGGCAGTTTTTCTCGGTGAGGTTCTTATCGGGGTTTTTCCTCACCTGTAAGACAAATATCAGGAAAACTTTAAGGCCCAAACGGTCCCCGAAATCATATGGCCATCATTTTCATCATCATCATTATCATCATCACCATCATCCTTCACCGGTGTGGAAAGCAACGGGAAGCTACCACACCTACACAATTCCCTAGTAAAGCTGCTAGCATAGCATGAAATGCTATGATTGCAGTGAAGGACCTGCCTTCGGGCAGAATTACTATGGATGGATGGATATATCATATCATACATTATTACTTAAAAACTAATAACCTGACTAGTATAAACAATTTTTTTTAAATAAATATAACACCCTAATAAAGCTTGTGAACTATTGTGATGTATCCCAGATTAATTGGTTTAGAGCAAAAAAAAAATTTATTAATACTTTTTTAAATTAATTTGTACACTATATATTCCCCATTACCTAACCTTAATATTCAAAAGATTGCAATGATTTTAGTATGCCAGATACAGACTAAGTAGAGGAGTGTGTGGCAAACTTTCATGAAAATTGAACCATTAGTTTTTGAGTTATTGCGTTTTACGTTCTTAAAATTTTAACTTTTGGGAAGACGATGTTAAAGTTTACGCATGTTTCTACTTACAGTCTGTATTAGAAAGCTCCTGCAGCATATGTTGTGCCCTCGTCCTGCCATGTTCCTCAAGTCTCAGTCGTCTTCTAGTTCTCCTGGACTCCTTCGAGGATTCTCGTAGGCGTTTATCAGCAGATTTTATGCGCAGGACATCACGATGCCTAAAAGCAGCGTTGGTATATTTTCCTACATTCACTCCAAACTCTTCTAAAACTTTTAATCTGCTTGTATCCCCATCATTGAATGTTGCTGCAGCATCAGCCCCTGATATTTTGACAACTGTTTTCCTAGCATTACTTGTTTTAGGGCAAATTGTCCACACTTTATTATTATAGGACTCGTTTGAATTTTGAGTGCGGCCCTTCAAGCACCTTCTTAGAAGTTCTGTTTTTGAAAGGTCTTTGAAGGTAGGTTTTATGGCATTCATAACAGCCATTAGTATTGGATGTGGATGTTTATATACTGCTTCTCTACCCTCTGCCTGGACTTGTCGATATCCACACCACAACGTTGCACCCAGTGGACACGTATAGTGCTGGGGATAGGAGCGCACATTGGCATTCAACATTATACATCCCGACAAAAACAGAAGATATCATCACAAAATTTCAGAAATATGTACTTTAAAGTATGCTCTTTCAAATGAGACCAAAAACAAAAAAATGAAAATATTGACCTGTAATGGTGTATGAGCCTATGTTTAATTTCTTTGTGCATCTCATTCCTATTTGTGATTATTATTCCTAGGTATTTTAATTCAGCCACTTCCTCAACATTTCCCTCATTTGTCATGAGCTGTATATTTCCATTATATAATGCATTTCTACGTCTGACCATTAATTTAGTTTTATTGATATTTACTTCCACTCCTAATTCCTTAGTGTTACTCAATAGTGTGTGCGTTTCGGCCTTTAGTATCTCCTCGCTATCGGCTAATAGTACTACATCATCATAAGTAATGCCACGAGTGATGTCCAAATTATCGATAAATGCACGACTCACGAAGTGAGGAGTGAATTTATCTAGAGAATTTGGAAATCAAGAGTGGCATTTGTTAGGACTATTTAACGAATAAAATTAAGCTATTTACTCACAAATCATTATTTAAATATATTTACTTTAAAATATTTATTTATTTAATGTAAACGGCAATGTTTGAAAACAAATGATAAACGTTATGTTTCGTTTCTCCATCCACTGCAACAAGATCATATAATGTTTGTTATATATTGCCATCTGGCTTAGGAAACTTGAAATATCATCGGAATATTATAAGAATGCATCCTAGTGGAGAAAAAATTAAACACCATCAAACTGTATATTACAACCAAAATTATAGGTTAATTTATTTTTAGTAAACAACTCGGTAAAATCATTATTTAAAAACACAATATTGAACACACAATTGTCAAATTTGTATTTCGTCTATAACTTCATTTGAAGCACAGCCCAAATCTTTTTTCTGCCATTTTGAACATTCAAATATGGCGGCTTTGCTGTTGACTCAGTCACTGCAAAATAATGGTCAGACCTGTTCAGAAAATAAATAAATAATAGTTTTAAAAAAACTAAAAGAACACGCTTTATTAGAAAACTAAAAAATGGAAAATCATTTTAATTTCCAATACGCTTGGGATAAAATAAAGTGGTCAACAAAAAAATCATCTCCAACACATATAGAATAAAATTAGAGTTATCAACAAGAAGAAAATAATTTTACCATCAAAAGCATGGGGTGCTTTATATCGATTAATATATTTGATAATAAACAGATATTGGTAAAAGGAAGCTCTCTAAGAAGAAAATGTAAAAGTCATAAAAAGCACCACACGCTTTTGATGGTAAAATTATTTTCTTTTTGTTGATAACTCTAATTTTATTCTATATGTGTTGGAGATGATTTTTTGTTGACCACTTCATTTTTATCCCAAGCGTATTGGAAATTAAAATGATTTTCCATTTTTTAGTTTTCTAATAAAGCGTTTTCTTTTAGTTTTTTTAAAAGTATTATTTATTTTTTTATGTTTTAGTTTTAATATTTTACAGAATAAGATAAAAATGTAAATATCTTTAAATTCGATACTATTGTAGTATGAGCTAAAAGTAAAACTCTTCTATAAAAAAAACCCTCCCAGCCGGATTTGAACCAGCGACGTATGGATTACTTAAATTATATACCACTAAGAGTTCACTGCTCTAACCAACTGACCTCTTACAACGATTGACTAAAAACTCGACAAGTCCGCAACCTATTATACCAGTTTTCATTTTTTTGATTTTGGGATGATTCTGGCCAGGATTTTAGAAACAAAATATGAAATTATTGTATTGTCACGGGTCCTCTACACGTATACAAAGTTTCAATTCGATCCAATGTTTCTAAGTAGGTGAAAATCGCGTTTGAAAGATTCCGTTTACATTGATACAAAAACACTTTTTTTGATTTTCTGATGATTATGGCCAGGATTTTAGAAAAATAAATACGAAATTATTGTATTGTCACGGGTCCTCTACAAGTATACAAAGTTTCAAGTCGATCTAATGTTTCTAAGTGGGTTAAAATCGCGTTGAAAGATTCCGTTACATAGATAGATAGATAGATAGATAGATAGATAGATAGATAGATAGATAGATAGATAGATAGATAGATAGATAGATAGATAGATAGGTAGCTAGATAGATAGAAGATAGATAGATAGATAGATAGATGATAGATGATAGATAGATCGATAGATAGATAGATAGATAGATAGAAGATAGATAGATAGATAGATTTAGATAGATCGCTGATAGATAGATAGATAGCTAGATAGGAGATAGATAGATAGATAGATAGATAGATAGATCGATAGAAGATGATAGATGTAGATAGTAGATAGATAGATAGCTAGATAGATAGATGATGATAGATCGGAGAAGATAGATAGATAGAAGATAGATAGAAGATAGATAGATAGCTATATAGATAGATAGAAGATAGATAGATAGATAGATAGAAGATAGATAGATATAGATCGATAGATAGTAGAAGGTCGCTAGGTCGATAGGTAGATAGATAGATAGATAGATAGATGCTAGATAGATAGATAGTAGATAGATAGATAGAGAGATAGATAGATAGATAGATAGATAGAGAGATCGATAGATCGATAGATAGATAGATAATAGATAAGATAGATAGATAGATAGATAGAAAGATAGATAGATAGATAGATAGATAGTTAGATGGATAGATAGATTTTTATCGATAGATAGTTAGATAGATAGATTAGATAGATTATGTCTCTGATGAGAAGATAGATAGATAGATAGATAGTATATGATTAGATAGATAGATAGATAGATTCGATAGATAGCGATATGATAGATAGATAATCGATAGATAGATATATGATAGATGATAGATAGATAGATCGATAGATAGTAGAAGATAGATAGATAGTAGATAGATAGATAGATAGATAGATAGATAGATAGATAGATAGATAGATTTAGATAGATAGATAGATGATGTGATAGATTGTTAGTGTATAGATTAGTGTAGATAGATGTAGCTAGAATAGATTGATAGATTTTGATAGATAGATAGATAGATTAGATTTAGATAGATAGATAGATAGATAATAGAAGATAGATGATAGATAGATAGATCGATATAAGATAGATAGATAGATAGATAGATAGATAATAGATAGATAGATAGATGATAGATAGAAGATCGCTAGTAGACGTAGATAGTAGATAGATAGATAGATAGATAGATAGTTCGATAGCTAGATAGTAGATGTAGATCGCTAGATAGATCGATGAGATAGATAGATGATAGTAGATAGATCGATAGTATAGCTAGATATGGATAGATAGATAGATAGTGTTAGTAGATAGTATAGATAGCTAGATAGATAGATAGATAGATTGATGTCGATAGATAGATAGATAGATAGAGATAGATAGATAGATAGAAGATAGATAGGTGTAGATAGAGATAGATAGAGTAGATGAGATAGTGATAGATAGATAGATAGATAGATAGATAGATAGATAGATAGATAGATAGCTAGCTAGATAGATAGATTGAAGATAGTAGATAGATAGATAGTAGATGATAGATAGATAGATAGATAGATAGATAGATCGATAGATAGCTAGATAGTAAAGATAATAGATAGATAGATAGATAGATAGATAGATAGATAATAGATTAGATAGATGTAGATGATTAGATAGATGTAGATAGATAGATAGATAGATAGAAGATAGAAGATAGTTAGATAGCTAGATAGATAGATGATAGATAGATTGGTTGATAGAAATAGATAGTAGATGTGATCGATAGCTAGATGATAGATAGATAGAAGATAGAAGATATATTAAGATGTAGAGTATATGTTAGATAGATAGATAGATAGATAGTGATTAGATGAGATCGATAGATAGATAGTTAGATAGATAGATAGAAGATAGCTTAGATAGATAAGATAGTAGATTGTGATAGATAGATAGATAGATTAGATATCGATAGATAGATAGATTGCGATTAGATAGATAGATGCTAGATAGATGTTAATAGATAGATAGTTAGATAGATCGATGATAGTTAGATAGATAGATAGATAGGTTAGATAGATAGATAGATAGAGATAGATAGATAGATAGATAGATAGAGATAGATGAAGCTAGATAGGTTCGCTAGATAGGATAGATGATAGATAGATAGGTGATAGATAAGTCAAGCTAATATAAAGCGTGGTAATAAAGTGAATGTTTGTTTGTTTGGTATGTTTGTTTGTTACGTTACTTATGCGCGGTCATACCGTTCATCCGATTGTGATAGGGCTTTTTGCAGAATGTTCAGGAGATTTCCTGGGATGAACATAGGGCTATAAGAGAGTTGTAATACTCAACTCTACACCCTTAAAATTGCCACTTTCTGTAGGCGAAACATGTGAAAAAATAGCTCTTTTTGGATGCTTAAATGGCTTACGCTGTCTAAACCATAACAAATACACAAAATTAACGTACACAGGATTGAATATCTCAAAAAGCTCTATAAAAAAGTCCGGGACAGCATATGTTTATCTTTTACGGATAACTCACAATAACCATTTTTATTTTTCATTGATGCCAAGAAGATCGAGACAAGTACGTAGATTCCTGTGCAAGCATAGCAGCACTTTATGGATAACTCACAATAACGAATTTTGTCTATTAGTTCATTATGCCAAGAAGATCGAGATAAGTAGATTCCCGGGCAACATCGTGTAATCAGCACAGGGGAATCTTAAAATAATTATGATATACATTTATATTATTTTTCATTTCACTTATTCAACTAATCATAAGAGTATATTATTTTTGTCTTTCAGCTCATATATGCCAAGAAGATCGGGATAAGTAGATTCCCGGGCAACACCGGGTAATCAGCACGGGGAATCTTAAAATAATTATGATATACATTTATATATTTTTTTTCATTTCACTTATTCAACTAATCATAAGAAGTATATTAATTTTTGTCTTTCAGCTCATTTATGCCAAGAAGATCGGGATAAGTAGATTCCCGGGCAACACCGGGTAATCAGCACGGGGAATCTTAAAATAATTATGATATACATTATAATTTTTTTCATTTCACTTATTCAACTAATCATAAGAAGTACATTAATTTTTGTCTTTCAGCTCATTTATGCCAAGAATATCGGGATAAGTAGATTCCCGGGCAACACCGGGTAATCAGCACGGGGTATCTAAAAATAAAAAAATATAATTATTTTTCCATCTACTTATTCAACTAAAGTCCACCGCTGTGGTCTCGAGGTAGCGTGCTGCCTTGTCACGCAGCGGGCCCGGGTTCGACCCCGGTCGGGGCAGTTTTTCTGGGTGAGGTTTTTATCGGGGTTTTTCCTCACCCGTAAGACAAATGTCAGGAAAACTTTAAGGCCCAAACGGTCCCCGAAATCATATGGCCATCATCACCATCATCATCCTGATCATTATCATCATCATCATCATCCTTCACCGGTGTGGAAAGCAACGCGAAGCTACCACACCTACAATTCCCTATAAAGCTGCAAGCATAGCATGAAAATGCTATGATTGCAGTGAAGGACCTGCCTTCGGACAGAATTACTATGGATGGATTCAACTAAACATAAAATCACATTAATTTTGATTTATGTAGGCGTATCAGACCACGCCGGGTATTAACTGGTACAATATAATTATAACGATGTAATCATTTTATACGAGTATATTGTAATTTAGATGTAAGATTATTTTTTGTATTTTTTCTAACCTGGTGGAATGGAAGTCAAGGCCTTAAGGCCTTAATTCTGCCAGGTAAAATAAAACTATCAATATTATTGCTAATTATTTTTGACGATTTTTGTAGTATTATCAACATGTCATCTTTACCATTTTAGAAGATGGTTCGATCTTTGGCAATATAATTTTTTTTTATTTTTATTGTTCAGGGTGTGTAATGTGGGATACATTGAATCTCGGATAGCAATTGAGAAGTTAATTAAAATATTGATAGATTACCTAATTACGAAAATATAATTAATATCCATAAATTTCATCGCGCTAATTCGTGATTATCCCTGGAACCTGATGGTGGGGTCTTGGTGACCCCACAGATATTTCTATCGATCTGAACATTCATAATTTTGGAGTCAATTTTTCAGAGCTTTGTGAGAATTCAGTTCTAACCTTGTTCTTTAAGTGGTGAGTGTTTTGTGAGTTTTCATTAAACAGTTTACAAGAGGGAGAGGGAAATATTTGTTGTGATAGTAGTTGGGGTCATACAAACCCGTCAGGTAATAACGTGTGTTTTTCTTCAAATTGAATTTCGTGATAAGGCCTAGAGGCTGTCAATTCTTTCAATTATTCAATAATTATTTATGTTAGTGAAACAGAAATGTCTTACTTTTTATTTTATATTTTTACAACGGCATTTTCAAGTAAATGGCTCCACAAGTGATGAAATAAGTGAACTCGTAAACAGAAGTGATAGTAAAGTGATCCCACTACAGGCCTTAAGAGGCCCTTGGGGTAGTAGGAGGTTAAGGCTCCCAATTTTTCAGGACCATCGGCACTTGATATCAGCCCTGCATGACGGCCGCCTTTACACCCAGAAAAAGCGTCTGGTTCTCATTTTCGTTAGATATTGTTTGGTGATGTATTCTTCTATAAGTTTATTTTTATATTTACTTGACACGATTATTTTGATTGGCTGAAAGGAACATGAAGTAGAAATTGGGTTGGGGACAACTTTGCTACCTTTCTTGGCTAGAAAATCAGCTGCTTCATTGCCTGCCACTCCACAATGGACTGGAATTGCTAGTTAGTTATTATTTATGTTAATAGTAGTTCCTAAACGGAATCTTTCTAAATGGCATTACGTAGGAACTGAGATGCATATTCCATCAACAGTACATAACAAGTTCATCTCTGTGATTTTTGCATGATGAAAATTAGTTTTCTTGTTCTTCCAAATTATCTCAACCTGAAGTATAATTAAATATTATAAAAATATAGTAACATGTTACACTAAACTGTTAATTTATCTATAAGAATACATAAGTTAACAACAGTAATACAATTAGAAGTGCTCCAGTAAGACACAATGATTCCGATATTTATCCCCGTCGAGAATCACTCGGATCAATTTAGTCGACAAAGCAAACAGCATGATTTGGTGCTCTGACCACAAATATCAGGAGTTCTTCATTTGCTGCCTTGTTTCCACACCTAATTTCAGCCAACTTCATAGCGTCGCTCGATAAATTAACCTTTTATGTACATTTTTAACAAAATAATCATCTTCTGTAAAGCAAAGAATAAAAATTAATAATTTCAAAAAAATTCCATAGAAAGGTATTATGAATTAGAAATACGGAAAACAGAGAACCACGTTATAAAATTAACTTCCAAAATATTATGTCAACTGAATGTAAACTTAATATTTAAACAAGAGTTACGCTCACAGTGCAGATTATGTACGTATCTAACCATTGCTCAACAAAACACAACTTGAAACAAAATGACATACTTTTTTCATATTCAATTGAAAATATCTTAAAGGGAAAAAATACACATAGGAACTAATTTGTGATTACAGCTGTCATTTTATATTTTTGTCACTAGACATCAATTTACACTGAATATAATTCATAGGTTCTTCATATAAACGTAGTGCACCACATTCATCTTCACGCTGGTAATTAACATAATACATGGCAAGTCTGCTGTAATTGTGATACTTCAAAATGGAGGTTTTCTATAAATGTGATATAGAGGTTTAAATAAAAATAAAACATCACCCCACATAAGTAGATATTGTTTGACGTAAATAGTTCAATATGAGAAGTTCTGTAGAAATGCAATTTAGAAATGTAAATAAAAAATCACCACCCACATAAGTACGTATTTTTTAGCGTAAAATCACCACCCACATAAGTACGTATTGTTTAGCGTAAAATTTGACGAAGTTGTAGTTAACGTACATCCCCATCCTTGTATTAACAAAAGTTCCACAGTGGTTCGTCCAAGAGAGTCTTGTGGCTCAGGTAAAAAATGTGCAGGATTATTGTTTGCACATAATGTTAAATTTAAAAAAATGCACCTAATCAATTCCAAATTCTTGGAAATGATATTAAGTTACATCTGATAAACAAAGCCATTATAAATTACAATGTAAGTTTCCATTTATACGTAAAATTATTAAGTGAAATAGTACCTGGATGTTGCCTGGAACCGCAAGTATATCCACTCGTCACAAAGACCACGACATTTCACCCCTGAAATATTATTACAGGTTATAATAATACAGCCTCCCATGCCATTGAAATAATAATAATAATAACTCTAAAACAATAAAAGTATCCTTAAACCGATGAATCAACCCCTAAAACGATCGAATTACCCGTAAACCTGCCAATTTACCTATCAACCGCTAAATTGTTAATTACGATATAAATTTATAATTATTTTTTTCTTTTTAGTTATTTAAATAAATATAAAAACACATTTAATTAATTTACGTGTGACCGCGCACGCCGGGTATTGACTAGTACTTTATATATGTTTTTAATTTAACATAGTTTGAAAAATAAATCTCGTTTATTAAAAATAAACTTTTTGGAGAATTTGGAATGTACGATTTTTCCCGCATAGAATGAATTCAACGAACCCGCAATGGAAATCCTGCAGAAAGAAATTAAAATTTGAATTGGTATAATTAGAAGCTTATTTGCCCCACCTACACTAGAATTATAAAAATTGAATTTCGAAATAAGAGAAATTAAAACTTACCTCAGTTGTCATTACAGTGTATTAAAACAGTCATCTCATTGTGGCAAATTCTTAGACTGATTAAAAATAACTGAATATTTTGTTGAGGGTTCAATGGGTTCTTGTGGAACAAAAGTTAAACATCTTTGGAAATTAACACTAACATTGTTTTTAAAATGAGGTGAATTAAGGCGCATTGTTGAATTATACATATGGTGCAAATATAGTTGAAATAAGGTAAAAAAAAAGACTTGAGACCTACAAAGGACTAAAAAAAGGACAAATAAGCCAAAAAAGTCGTAATAGGACAAAAAAGGAATGACAAAATCCAACTTTTCTTACCTACAATGACCAAAAAAGGTATATATATATTATGTTGGACATCGTTTAGAGACATAAAATAAAAAAAAAGGTTTACCTCAACTTCCGAGCCCTAATTATTATTATAATAACAATGGAACACTCCTGCCATACGCCCAGTCATATACCCCTGGAGCACCCGGGTTTTTTTTTTTTCATTTTTTTGTGTCCCTATACTTATACCCCCCTAAGGACAAGGGTTTGCAGTCGGCTTCACTACCATGGACCTGCCCTAGTAGCAGTCTTCAACCCATTTTTGATCCTCGTTTCAACATGCTGGTTCACTTCAATTTCCTGTGAAACAAGAAAGGCATCACGTCAGCACAACGCTCTGACATCCACAAAACACAAACTATTATAAAAAGCACTACCCTGAGACACAAGACTCTATTGTACAAAATTTGGAACTCTTGTAAGCCAATAATTGTCATATATCTTCATTCAGTCTTACGCCAAACAATATCTACTTATGTGGAGTGATGTTCCATTTTTTATTTACATCTCTATATTGCATTTCTAGAAAACCTCTAATTTTTTAAGCATTTTGTTATGACGTGAAGAAGTAAGGATGAAGGTGTTGTACTGTTGGTAGCTGCAGACAGAATTAATAACCATGTAATATGTTTTTTCTTTATTTAGGAAATTTTCAAATAAATATACAAAAAACCTGAATGTGTTTTTGTTTGAAGTTGTGTTTTCTTGAGCAATGGTTCTGCATGTAAATAAATATAAGTATATTAATTTTTTTATATTTCAATAAGTACTACAAGAATAGACTAATAGCTCTAGAAATGGATTATTTACGGAGAAGTGCCAAATTAGGAAATTAGAAACATAATGGAAGCAGAAGAAAGCATAATTGAAAGAATTGAGGAGAAGGAATTAAAGTGGTTAGGACATGTCTTAAGAATGGAAGATGAGCGATGGCCAAAGCAACTATATGAATGGCATCCGAACAGAAAGAAGAAAAGAGGGAGACCAAGGTTAACATGGAAGGAAAACATGAAGACAGTAATGCAAGCTAGAGGGCTAAGCATCAAAGATGCCCAAGACCGTAGGCTTTGGAGATTTGGCACGGGAAGTCGGCAGCAGCTGTAAAAATGCCGAAGATAGATAGAGATATTTAAATATATATAAAATGACCCGTTTTCACCATAAATTCCATGCAATGAACTTGTGTATTGCGTAACGAAATTATTAATTTTGCATCCATCCAGGCTACAATATTCTTACCAAACAGTTCCTCTATAATTTAGCCTCCTCATATAACACACTCATAGCGCTGGGATTATTTGAATGACTTCCATGTACTATTGTTTTCAATCTCACCACCTTGTCTTTCTTCACTGCTTCAGTTTTATTTTCAAAATTAGTTTCCTAGAAAGATAAAAGTTATAACTGTTTAGTAGATTTTCACAGTCGTTGTGGTAATTGTATAGTTTCTTCTTCCTATATATGTAAACAACTGACTGAATACCTAAATGATTACAACCTTCTAGATCAATTTCAGTCAGGCTTCAGGACAGGACACAATACAAATACTGCTCTACTAAATATTTGCGAAGACATACGCGAAGCTGCTGATAATCGAAAACTTACCGTTCTTACATTACTGGACTTTAGTAAAGCATTCGACACGGTAGACTTGGACTTATTGTTGCATAAACTTAAAAACCTCTTACTCTCTGATAGTGCCACGAAATGGTTCAATTCCTACCTTCATGAGCGCCAGCAATCTGTTATAGGAAATCATACATTATGTTCTTCTTGGTCCTTCCGTAAAGCTGGGGTTCCACAGGGTTCGGTACTTGGACCTTTGCTTTTTTCAATCTACATAAATGACATATCTAACTCCCTAAAGCATTGCAAACATAATTTATTTGCAGACGACATGCAAATCTACATCCACACAGACAAATATTCACTAAATGACGCTGTTGCCAAAATTAACGAGGATCTTGACTCACTAATGACTTGGACAGTTAAATATGGACTGCAATTAAATCCTACAAAGTCACAATCAATCATTATGGGTCATCAGGGACTATTATCTACAATTAACCTAAACACAGTTTCGCATGTGTCACTAAACGGAGTTCAAATCCCTTATAGTGAGACAGTAAAAATTCTAGGAGTATTTATTGACAAAAACTTAAATTGGAATACACAAATAAACCATACATGCAAAACAGTCTTCTCAATAATACATTCATTAAATCGTGTACGAAATTGTTTGCCATTCGCCCTTAGGAAAATGTTAGTAGAAACACTTGCAATGCCCCATTTTGATTATTGTGACACTCTTTTACAGACTTAAATATTATTTCCACTCAAAGACTTCAACGTGTTCATAATTCTTGCGCACGTTTTATTTGTGGTATTCGCAAATTTGACCATGTTACACCGTCCCTGGAACAATTATCGTGGTTTCGTCTAAGAGATCGTAGAACTGTCCATTCCCTATCCCTTCTCTATAAAATACTTCACACATCATCGCCTAATTATTTATCACGCCGCTTCATCAGACTATCCGACACACATAATCTTGACACTCGATCCCATCAGCACATTGTCCTTTATATCCCGCCTCATCACACTGTATATTATTCATTATCTTTTACGGTGTCACTTACCAAAACATGGAATTCCCTTCCACCCTATGTCAGAGACTGTCAAACTATAACATCCTTCAAAAACAAACTAAAGGATTATTTAATAACAAACTGACTTATACACCTCACTGATAGTATTCTTTTAGCAATATTAATATATTTAATTATTTATGTAAATAATATTAAGAATAACAAATATTTTTTATTTGTTTTGTTTTAAATATTGTATAATCGTAAAATTAGTTTTCTATATCTCATTATTTTCCTGTTTTTTATATACACTAGACAGGGACAATTTAATATGTCTTGCTTGTATACATTTTATTATTAGTTTTAGTCTTAATTTTAACTAATATTAACTGGTTGTATTATAGATCGTAATATGTATATTAGATATTATCTTTTGATCAAATTTTTACTTAGTGTTTAATATTAGAGTTAATTAAGATTGTTATATTCTTATGTAATATATGTTTGTCCTGGTGAGTGGTAGAGAAGGCCACATGGCCTTAACTCCACCAGGCTAAATAAATAAATCTTAAAATCTTAAATCTTTAAAATAGAATAAGAAATTTTGGACATTGTGATGAAGTGTCAGAATTCAAATAACTTGTAACAGTAAAAAGCAGAAATTAATTATGCATAGGATTAAGTATGGAAACGCATGATACAGGCTGTATTATACATGACGGACACTTGTCTCAAAATATCTAAAAAATGTTAAATTGATTGTATATAAAATGGCGATTCTACAAGTTATATATTAAATGGATACGAAAGAGTTATCTTACTTTAAGACATAAGAAAATGTGGGTATTTGAGAATAAAATGCACATTGACCAGAGACATATGGACAGGTGAATGGAGGAAAGGCAAAATGGAGTCAGAATATTTATTTCTTATCATACAATATTTTAGGCTTAATTTAACACTAAAAATAATAACCCAGCAATGATATTACCAAGAAAAAATAATAATAGTAATAATAATAATAATAATAATAATAATAATAATAATAATAATAATTAATAATAATAATATTAATAAATTACGACATTATAACACTGTAATTAAACCAGAGTGCCTCTATGGAGCAGAAACATTAATTTTGAACAGAAAAAAAGATATCGAAAATATAGTGAAAAAAAGAATGCAAAATTATAAGAAAAGTTTTAGGTCCACAAGTCATAGGTGAAGCATTTAGACTCAGAAGTAAAAAGGAAATAAAAATATATACAGACATTCATAGTGATATTAGAAAACGAAGGTTAAAATTTTATGGCCATATTAAACGAATGAACTCAAATAGGCTTACAAAACAGATAATGGAATTCTACGAAAACAGAAGTAAAGCTCCAGTGGATACTATGAAGTGGATTGATGAAGTCAAAAAGGACTTAAAATTGGCAGGAATTACTAAAGAAGATATCCCAAACAGAGATATATTTAGAATTAAGGCGAATAAGTGGCCAGTTGACCAAGAGGACAAACAGAAGAAAAAACTGGAACAACTTGGACATGATAGAAAACAAGCTCATAGCAAGAGAATGAAAGAAATTTGGGCTCAAAGGAAACGCTTCTAAGTACTTTGCGTAGTCCTACATGGGCTCATCCGCAATCAAAAAAAATTAATATACACATTTTGCCTGGTATACTTAATCCCTTAATCTCTTGTGTTTCTCTTAAAAGGGTTGGATAATTTTTTAATCCAGTATTAGTTTGTTACTAGGCCTAAGTTACGTATTTAAGTACAATAAATTTTACACAGATAGACAATATGTTACTTTTTATCTGAGGTTTGTATGAAAATGTGATTTTCTGACGAAATCGTTTGCCCTGATCAGGAAACGGAAGCCTGTTTCTCTGCAGCACGTCAGGTTTTTGGACATTCGTCATAATCATCCTAATCGGACAGCAATTATAGAAAGCTGGAGGTAAAATTGAACAAATAAAATAGTAAGAAAGTAATATGAGAGACATATTTTGATACTACAAAAGCAAATATAATGGTATGAACACTTACCATGCAGAGGTATTTCCATTGGCGTTTGTCTATGAATGAACATTTGATGTCTCCTTTATGTTTGATACCCCAGCAGTAGTCAGCCGTCATGTTTATTCCCCAGCGACCTTGACAACGATGTTCCATATGTTTAAGTTCCTGCTGTGTCGGCAAAATTATACTGAAAATTGTCTAAGTGCGACATTATAAAATTTAGTTTTAAGCTCACCTTGCATCCTAACTGATTAGATTTCTCTAGCATGTCTTCCACTACTTCAGGCTGCTTGTTCTGGCCAAGTAAACGATACACAACTTTTTAAAACTTATCCATGCTTGCTGTTCTAGTGTTCATCAGACATCAATTGGTCCAACAAATATCCCTTTTTTTAACTTTGCAGCTGATGGATTTGGGATTGGTTATACAGGTATTGGAAACGGTTTCCTTTTTTGTCCAATGCACTCACATAAAATGTTAAAAACAGCAATCGAGTTAACATGGGCAATGTTCAAAATAAATAATTGTAAGAAAATATTTGAGAAATCAATGCATAAACATTGAAAGGCCTCGTGACCTTGTAGTTAGCATTCCATATGCTCTGAGGTTTGATTCCCGAACTTGGACATCAGGTTTTTTTTCTCTAAACAGAATTAAGCGCTTTCCTTCAGGGTCTGTGTATGTGAATATGTACTCATGTATTAAAAGAAAAAGTATTGGGTATGGATTACATTCATCAGTACCAGATCAACTGGCAAGAGCATGTGGACCGTGTGCCCAGATCCAGGATTCCTAAGACAATCTTGTAAAGTACAGATCAAATGGTAAAATATCTTTGAGATGGCCTCGGTAGAGATGGTTGGAAGAAAAAATTGTTCATCGTAACTATAGCCTACTTTGAGAACTATGACACGAAAAGAAAAAGAGGAAGATAAAGATATCAAGAAAAAGTTACAATAACGCTATGCCAGGAGAGAATACCAGGATGCCGAAAATGGCAACGTGGTAGCATTGAATTAAATAAAAAACGTTGTTTTATCTTTTAAATGGAACTAACTTACCTTGTATTTAATTCACAGCTCCGTTTTAACGCTTTTACGCTGTAAAGCAAACTATTTTGATCGTGATGTTTTCGTCAAATTAAAAGAACGCTTCTGATATCAAAACAAATTTTCATATAATTTATGTCGTAACCACGTGACTGTAAAACGGTATTGTTGTACCGCGACGTTCAAATGTCTTAGTTTATTTCATTGTCTGTTTTTTCGCATTATTACTTAAAAAAAAAGGTAACAAGAATTCCATATGTAATGCAACAGGTCTGTAGTAATGTAGGTAGAAAAAACGAATTCGTCTGTTATGAGTTTTTCAAGTAATTTTTCAAGTATATTACGATTTACGGGAAATAATAAAAACATATTAACCATTTTAGTCCACCGCTGTGGTCTCGGGGTAGCTTGCTGCCTTGTCACGCAGCGGGCCCGGGTTCGGTTCCCGGTCGGGACAGTTTTTCTGGGTGAGTATGAACGTTTTCTGGCTGGTAAAAGAACCTCAGTCTCAATAAAAGACTTCATAGGAAAATTTACCGATTTTCTACCATTCGAGTAATGCTTTTGTTTCCTACTAGATGTGAAGTCACTCGCTGACATATGTAGGGAAATAAACGTAGCTAAAATTGGAGTGGTTAAGAAACTTGCGATCCATCATTTGAATGTTAACGATAATGAATGTCCTACAAAAACCTCTCACAGTAAACTTGTCTTGACGGTTAAATGTACCACAGCTACAGTATATAGAAAACATTAATTTTATTTAAATAATTTATAAACCCTTTAACCGATTAGTTTAGGGCATCATACCTTGGTGCAGAGCTGCGGGACTTGGGGCTGGAACGAGTCCCCAAGTGGAAACAAATGTTCTCTTGGAATTTCGGACAATATGGGATTAGTGCCTTCCAGAATCATTTCGAATCTTTGGATCCGATATGCTGACCACATCTCATTCCTATGACGACCAGATTATCGTCCATGCATGTGATCTCTAAAAGATCTATCTATTCATGGGGGGGGGGTGATGAATTGGTGAACATGGTTAAATTAAACTCCAACCCAACATTTATCTTGACCAAATAAAAGAAAAGGAGGGATGATTTTATTAGCACCGGGACATGAAACAGAAGCATAACTCGTTATAAAGTTTGTAGAGTGAAATAATGTACTTGTATTCAGGTTTATAAAGAAACAACTGTCCACAGTAACAAGTAGCACAAATTACTGCAGCAGTAGCGATCTGAGGTGTGTATTTATTTGTGTTTGGATGAATGTTTAGAAAATTCCTGCAAATTGAATGAGAATTTGAGATAGAGATAAGCTAATAGAAATCATATTAACAATGTGTGTCGATGGAACATAGATATGAATTTTGGGTACAACAGGATACCCAACGTGAACTCCACTAGCCGCCAATGTTTGTTTTCTCGCAACTAAACTGGATACTTACTTACTCACTGGCACTATCGAACCCGTAGGTTCATGGCCGAGCGGACATAAGCTCTCCATACATGCCTATCCTGAGCTAATGCTTTCCAATCATGCCCTGTATAATCTACTTCCCTCAAATCGTAGTTAATGTTATTCTCCCAGCTCATTCTTGGTCTACCAACTGGGCGTTTTCCCTCTGGCTTTCCTACAAGAACCTTCCATGTAAGTATTTCATTCCCCATACGTGCCACATGTCCTGCCCATCGCAGTCTACGAGCCGTAACTGTTCTTATTATATCTGGCTTCCTATAAGGACTATGTAGTTCATTGTTATTTAGTATTCTCCATTCACCTGTCTGTTCATCTCTCTTTGGTCCAAAAATTTTCCTAAGTACTTTATTCTCGAATACCTATAATCTCCTTTCGTCCCTTAAAGTAAGAGTCCATGTTTCGCACCCATATAATATAACTGGTAGAATAATAGTTTTATATATTTTTAGCTTAACTTTTTTGAAAGGAGTTGGGACATCAAGAGTCTCTGCAATGCATAATAGCACGCATTTCCAGAATTGAGCCTATGTTTAATTTCTTTGTGCATCTCATTCCTATTTGTGATTATTGTTTCTAGGTATTTGAATTCAGCCACTTCCTCAAAATTTCCCTCATTTTTCATTAGCTGTCCATTTCCATTATAGGCTATAATGTACTTCTACGTGTGACCATATATTTAGTTTTATTGATATTTACTTCCAGTCCCAATTTCTGAGTGTTACTCAGTAGTGGATACACGGATTTAATTAAAAAGATTAAGACGTATTTTGAAAATGAAAAAAATCGGACTATGTATTGAACGCGATTCTTGCACGACAGACTGACCGATGTAGCGTAGCATGTTCCCATAAGTTACAATCTATAGTCATGTGTGAATGTTATATAAAAACTATAAAGTGCATGGCGAGACAGTCTCATGGGGACTTGAACCAGCGCAACGCTAATGCATGATGCATTTTACCGCTTGTTTACGGGCAGTCCAAAATCAAACTCTGTACCTCCAGATTGGAAGTTTAATGAGGGGTGGGTAATCCTTCCATGTAAAACATAACTCAAAAGTATAACAACCGGACGATGGATCGAAATTTAAAAAGAAAAATATATATATACAGGATGATTCAAAATTGACTTTACAACTTTACAAGCTTACAGAAATGTATTTAGAAGACCTAGAGAATTGGTTTAAATGTCATATGATAGCTCAACTCATCAAGTTTTGAATACATATAGAATTGGTTTAAATGTCGTATCATAGCACAACTCATCAAGTTTTGAAGACCTACAGAATTGGTTTAAATGTCATATCATAGCACAACTCATCAAGTTTTCACCTATTCAGTCAACGTGATTCAATGTGGCAGATTGTCGCAGATTTAGTTTCTTTAGTTTGTTAGAACAAAAACACACAACGAGCACGCTCGGCACCTGTGAAAGCAAGCATTTTGATATGTACTACGTTAGCGCACGCGGTGAGAGAACTAGGTACTATAAAACTATTCGGTGAAAACTTGATGAGTTGTGCTATCATATGACATTAAAAACAATTCTATAGGTCTTCTAAATAAATTTCTATAAGCTTGTAAATTTGTAAAGTCAATTTTGAATCACGGTATATATATATATATATATATAAAGTAATAATATTAGCCGCCACTATTCATGGCCCATGTGTAAATACTATTATAACTATGTGAAAAAAATACTTACAGTTTTCTTCCCACAATAAAAACCGTAATCTTTTGCATAGGCGAATGTTGCCACTTTCAGGCCATGTAAAGTTTTGTTGTTTCTTGGTTACGGCCGAACAAACGGTTGAAACAAAATAAAGATAATCACGTCACCGGTTACGTCATGAATTAACAATAAAAGGAGAAGAGAGATATAAAAATTACCAAACAAGAAAGTAAAATCCAAGCAGCCGAGATGACATTTTTTTAGAAGAGTAAAATCGTGTACCAGATAAGAATGGACCAGACAAGAAACGATGATATTCGTGGAAAACTGCAGATCTACTACTCCATAAAGCAATATATATAACAAGAAACAGTGGAAAGAACGTGTAGAAAATAATGGAAGAGAGTAGATTACCAAAGATAATCCTACATTATTTTCCGAGAGGAAGAAAAGAGATATCGACGTCCTCGCAAGAGTAGGTCTTAGATCTATTAGTGAAGTCGGAACAGGTAATCAATGCCTCTAAACCAGGAAGTGAAGAAGAAGAAGATATACAAACTTAACTCAATACGAAAATGCATTTTAATTACTAGACGTGATTGAGTTAATGAAGTTACGTCCAATATCAGGAGAGAAGAAAAGTTTATATTTAATGCCTGGCAGTTAATCATCTCTATATTCGTTCTACTTAAGCCTATGTTTAAGGGGGCTCATACACCCAGCACGAGGTACATATGCACACACATCATTACTTTACAATATAAAAAAACTATAAAACTTACAATTATGAAAATTTGCTCACAGGTAGTATACACTATTGGCTTTCATTTGATATTAAAATTGTTATTATCGAAGCAAACTGTTTGTAATTGCAGGAAAATAAAATTTGCATAATTTCAGTTTCTTATATATATATCATATGTCCACCGCTGTGGTCTCGAGGTAGCGTGCTGCCTTGTCATGCAGCGGGCCCGGGTTCGATCCCCGGTCGGGACAGTTTTTCTCCGTGAGGTTTTTATCGGGGTTTTTCCTCACCTGTAAAACAAATGTCAGGAAAACTTTAAGGCCCAAACGGTCCCCGAAATCATATGGCCATCATCTTCATCATCATCATTATCATCATCACCATCACCCTTCACCGGTGTGGGAAAGCAACGGGAAGCTACCACACCTACACAATTCCCTAGTAAAGCTGCTAGCATAGCATGAAATGCTATGATTGCAGTGAAGGACCTGCCTTCGGGCAGAATTACTATGGATGGATGGATATATCATATCATACATTATTACTTAAAAACTAATAACCTGACTAGTATAATACAATTTTTTAAAATAAATATAACACCCTAATAAAGCTTGTGAACTATTATGATGTATCCCAGATTAATTGGTTTAGAGCAAAAAAATAAATTTATTAATATTTTTTTAAATTAATTTTTACACTATATATTCCCCATTACCTAACCTTAATATTCAAAAGATTGCAATGATTTTAGTGCGCGCCAGGTACAGACTAAGTAGAGGAGTGTGTGGCAAACTTTCATAAAAATTGAACCATTAGTTTTTGAGTTATTGCGTTTTACGTTCTTAAAATTTTAACTTTTGGGAAAACGATGTTAAAGTTTACGCATGTTTCTACTTACAGTCTGTATTAGAAAGCTCCTGCAGCATATGTTGTGCCCTCCTCCTGCCATGTTCCTCAAGTCTCAGTCGTCTTCTAGTTCTCCTGGACTCCTTCGAGGATTCTCGTAGGCGTTATCAGCAGATTGTATGCGCAGAGAATCACGATGCCTATAAGTAGCAGTTCGTGTGGGTATATTTGCATTCACATTCAATTCCAAACTCGTCTAAAAAACTTAATCTGCTTTGTATGTCCCCATAATTGAATGTTTGTTCTGCAGCATTAGCCCCTGATATTTGTACAACTGTTTTCCTAGCATTACTTGTTTTAGGGCAAATTGTCCACACTTTATTATTATTAGGTCCTTCGTTTGAATTTTGAGTGGCGGCCCTTCAAGCACAGTTTCAGTAGATAGTTCTGTTTTTGAAAGGTCTCTGAGTAGTAGTCTTTTATGGCATTAAACATGCCTATTCATTGAGTATTGGATGTGGATGTTTATGATGTGGCTGTTTCTTACCCTTTGCTTGGAACGTGTCGATATCCACACATTGACGTTGCACCCAGTGGACACATATAGTGCTGGGGATTGGTGCGCACATTGACATTCAACATTATATATCTCGATAAAAACAGAAGATATCATCACACAACATTTCAGAAATATGTACTTTAAAGTATGCTCTTTCAAATGAGACCAAAAACAAAAATTGAAAAATTGACCTGTAATGGTGTATGAGCCTATGTTTAATTTCTTTGTGCATCTCATTCCTATTTGTGATTATTGTTCCTAGGTATTTGAATTCAGTCACTTCCTCAACATTTCCCTCATTTGTCATCAGCTGCCCATTTCCATTATATAATGCATTTCTACGTCTGACCATTAATTTAGTTTTATTGATATTTACTTCCACTCCTAATTCCTTAGTGTTACTCAATAGTGTGTGCGTTTCGGCCTTTAGTATCTCCTCGCTATCGGATAATAGTACTACATCATCATAAGTAATGCCACGAGTGATTTCCAAATTATCGATAAATGCACGACTCACGAAGTGAGGAGTGAATTTATCTAGAGAATTTGGAAATCAAGAGTGGCATTTGTTAGGACTATTTAACGAATAAAATTAAGCTATTTACTCACAAATCATTATTTAAATATATTTACTTTAAAATATTTATTTATTTAATGTAAACGGCGATGTTTGAAAACAAATGAGAAACGTTATGTTTCGTTTCTCCATCCACTGCAAGATGATCATATAATATTTGTTATATATTGCCATCTGGCGTAGGAAACTTGAAATATCATCGCAATATTATAAGAATGCATCCTAGTGGAGAAAAAATTAAACACATCAAACTGTATATTACAACCAAAATTATAGGTTAATTTATTTTTTAGTAAACAACTCGGTTAAAATCATTATTTAAAAACACAATATTGAACACACAATTGTCAAATTTGTATTTCGTCTATAACTTCATTTGAAGCACAGCCAAATCTTGTTTCTACCATTTTGAACATTCAAATATGGCGGCTTTGCTGTTGACTCAGTCACTGCAAAATAATGGTCACACGTGTTCAGAATATATAATAAATAATAGTTTTAAAAAACCAAAAGAACACGCTTTATTAGAAAACTAAAAAATGAAAAATAATTTTAATTTCCAATACGCTTGGGATAAAATAAAGTGGTCAACAAAAAAAATCATCTCCAACACATATAGAATAAAACTAGAGTTATCAACAAAAAGAAAATAATTTTACCATCAAAAGCGTGGGGTGCTCTATATCATTAATATATTTGATAATAAACATATATTGGTAAAAGTAAGCTCTCTAAGAAGAAAATTTAAACATCATAAAAAGCACTCCACGCTTTTGATGGTAAAATTATTTTATTTTTGTTGATAATTCTACTGTAGTTTTATTCTATATGACTTGGAGATGATTTTTTTGTTGACCACTTTAATTTTATCCCAAGTGTATTGGAAATTAAAATTATTTTTCATTTTTAGTTTTCTAATAAAGCGTGTTCTTTTAGTTTTTTAAAACTATTATTTATTTTTTATTTTTAGTTTTAATATTTTACAGAATAAGATAAAAATGTAAATATATTTAAATTCGATACTATTGTAGTATGCGCTAAAAGTAATACTCTTCTATAAAAAAAAACCCTCCCAGCCGGATTTGAACCAGCGACATATGGATTACTGAAATTATATAACACTAAGAGTTCACTGCTCTACCAACTGAGCTCTTACAACGATTGACTAAAAACTCGACAAGTCCGCTACCTATTATACCAGTTTTCATTTTTTTGATTTTCGGATGATCCTGGCCAGGATTTTAGAAAACAAAATATGAAAATTATTGTATTGTCACGGGTCCTCTACACGTATACAAAGTTTCAAGTCGATCCAATGTTTCTAAGTGGGTGAAAATCGCGTTGAAAGATTCCGTTACATTGATAACAAAACACTTTTTTTGATTTTCTGATGATTATGGCCAGGATTTTAGAAAATAAATATGAAATTATTGTATTGTCACGGGTCCTCTACAGATAGTATACAAAGTTTCAAGTCGATCCAATGTTTCTAAGTGGGTGAAAATCGCGTTGAAAGATTCCGTTACATAGATAGATAGATAGATACAGGTCAAGCTAATATAAAGCGTGTAAAAACAAAAAGGCGACTTTTACTGAGATGTGAGCAGGCCTAATCATATTTATCGGGAGATGTAAACATAATATTAATAAAAATATTTAAATGTTATATAGAATCAAATTAATTATGTATGAGTTCATGTACACCGGTATGGAGAACCGCGAAATTGAATGTTGACGACGGTTGAATATTGTGGTGTCTAAAATAAAGTAATTCTTGTTCGCGTCGAGTACTGTTTTACACTATTAAGAGATAAATACTCTTAATTGAATATTGGATAAGATAGTGACCTAGCAGTGAACATATTTACTGGCCATATTTAAGTAGCTATTTAATATAAACTGAAGTTAAAAGACGAATCTAACCTCTAATATGTGCTTTCAAAACACAGTACTTTTCAAATACTTATTTTTCTACTTTTACTTATTAAATTATCTCATATTTTGATACTAGGGATTAATAATGTAGTATGAGAATATAACACTGTTAACATTTGTTCTGTAATAATGTATGGATCTCCACAGGTCGCGCCCGGATTCATGTTAATAGAATTACTGTATTAATTCAGAATATACTTTGAATTGTAGTAACTTCGAGTAATCATAGGCCTATGTTAATATTCTTAATTTTTATTATGATCACAATTGAGGTTGATCCTTTGGACTGCGAGCAATGTATAAGATACATCTTGAAGTGGGTTGCTAGCCCGTTTTCATGGCGGGTTTATTATTCGGGGTTTCCTCCCTAGGCTGATCGCCTTCACCCAGCTCCAGAGCTCAGCCTGCCCCGTTTTATTTCGGAGTTGTCTCTCCTAGATGGGTTGTCTTACAGGACTAACGAACCCCATCCGCCCGTTTGTCAATCTACAAGGCAGTAGATGTAGAGTTGCCTCTTCCGTCAGGTACACCGAACTACCGGAACTCCTTCTCCGCTGTATCTGCCGTTGAGGTCTTCACCGTAACCCTGGCAACTTGGCCCTCACAAGACAACTATACCAGCAAAGATTAAAGGAAAAACTTGCACAAGTCCAAACGGATACACAAAATAGTTTAGATCAACAATGGCAACAAATAAAAGACAGTATATTAAATGCAGCTAAAGAAGTAATAGGACTAAGAAGTAAATGTAAACAGCAATAAGAAGAATACTCCATGGTTTGTACCTGAAATTAAGGAAATAGCCAAAAAGAAAAAAGGAATCATATTTACAATTTTTGAAAAATAAAACTCCTGAATCTTGGAAAACATACACAACAGAACGCAATATAGCAAATGCTGAAATTAGAAAAATTGAGCAATTATTGGGAAAATATTCCAAAGATATGGAATATTATCTATACTTGGCTGCCATCGAAAAATATAGGGAACATTAAGAAGACCTAAAATGGAAATTATGATAGTATACAAACAAACAAATTGTAAATCCAAGAATGGAATAATTATTTCCAAGGAACTATATAAACCAGAAGAAAATACTCAGGAAAACAATCAGTATGTTTATTAATACCAAAATTCATATTAAATAATTAAAATAACAATAGATGAAGTAACTGACACAGTACAGATATTGAAAAATCGCCATGCTTCAGGTCCTGATACGATAACAAATGATAATGTTGAAATATGGAGGAATAAAACTGATAAATGAACTACAAAAGCTATTCCAAAATATCATAATAAGCTTTACCACCCCACTAGAATAGAAATCTAGTATGAACTATCCCCAATATTTAAAAAGGGTGATAAAACTACACCAGAAAAGTGTTCGTGTAATTACATTACTCACTAATTTGGCTAAAAGTATTCACAAAAATATTAAACCATGCGAAAATCCAAAATCTTAAGAACTATTCAGGGGAAACTTTAGTTGATAAAATAATCCATTAAAGACTGAAAAGTGTATAAAACACTGGCTCTTCCAACTCTTTTGTATGGTAGCGAAATCGGTACGTTGACACAGAAGGATATACAGATACTTAGATCTTCCTGAAACTGAGATATCTTCGTAGGACTGCAAGATACACACTACTAGATCAGACAAAAAAAAAATGAAGACATCTTAGAAGAAGTACAGCATGGAATCTTTAGAAAACAAAATTTCTGATTATCAGTCAAGATGGATGCAACATGTTCATCGAATTAAAGATCACAGAATACCCAACTCAAACTATGTTAGATATCAAACCTGCAGAAAGAATAATCCAAGGACTTCCACTCAAATTCCTTTTGGATGGGGTTTCTCTTGAGGCTGAAACAGGTTTACCAATGGCCTAAATTCGTGAATTAAACTCATGATATATGATGATGATGATGATGATGATGTTGATAAAGATACATAACACAGAAATTTGTACAAATGCCATATTCAAGACGTAAACCAATTTATATAAATATACGAAAATCGTGGGAAGGGTCATATAGAAAAAGAATGGAAGGAAAACCGGCGTGCAATAAAGAGCTAAAGAAGAAAGAACCAATGGACGGGCGAAGAACAAGAGGAAGGACCAGCAAAGAGATGGATAGACCGTGCATGCACACACCAGTACGTCTTCCGCCGAGGAATGATTTTGTAAATACAACCTGATTAAAATCCTCTAACTTAAGTTTTAAGAATAAGAAGACAATTGGGTTTATGTAATAAAATTTTATTAATTATAATATAGTACCCTTTCATTCTATATCCGTCTTTCTCAATTATCATTGATTTATAATAATTAACTCGTGGTTAAACTTACACTGGACAACAAAAAAGATCATGAACGAAAAATATTTGATTTCTGACAGTAGTTTGTCCCCTCCTAATTCAAAGATGATATCGGCTTGTCCCCCCCATCACGCAAGGGTTTCGAGAGACGGGAATTTATAATTTCAAACACTTTAATATTTTCTACATTCGTAACTACACAATATTTTAACATAAAAAGTAAGAAATGACTATTTTCTGCTATATTTCGCCTGTGGAGCATCCCTCTTGATGGTCCAACAATAATCGGCCAGCATACTAGGATTCTATTTGCCTTGATATTCTCTTTCCATAGCTGAAATCTCCTGAGTTAGGTCATTTTGTTTTTACTTTACAATGGACAAATGGACGAAAAAACGTTTATTAAAAAAATAATTATTTAAATCCATTAATTGAAATTGAAATATAAAAACCGTGGGTGATGGAGAAATTCCGAATACATGAAAACACGATAAACAACTGCATTAGTACAACTATTGGTACTCCTGATACATAAATCATGTTTGACCGGTGTTATTAATCATGAAGGCCTTTCAAAACGCATGTTTCATACTCGGCATGCTAATTGGTACCTTGTTAAATTATTAATATGAAGGCCTTTCAAAATCATGTTTCATACTCGGCATGTTAATTGGTACCAATTAACATGCCGAATATGAAACATATTTTAGAAAGGCCCTCATGATTAATAATTTAACAAGGTTTTTTGATTACAAATCAGTTCTAATTAAGGAAGACGGATAGAATAAAATGTATTCTATCATTATTTATGTGTGCAAAGACTCGCTTGACAAACAAGGTGAACTTGGTGAAATATATTTATTTATTTATTTATTTATTGGAGAGTGAAAATAATGCGTTTACTTCATACGGCTTCTACATCCTATTCTTTCTATCTTATTTCGTAATAAAAATATAATTCCGTTTTATAGCGAATGTTAGCAATGCATTTTATCACCAATGCTATTTAATCTATTCGTTGATATTGTAGACGTAATGATAGAAGGAGAAATTGAGGCTCCGGAGATAAGAAATGTTAAAGTCCCAGTCCTGTTGTATGCAGATGATTTAATTATCTGTTCCAAGACAATCAAGGGATTGCAGAGAGGTCTTGACCTACTGGAAATATACTGTAGGAATTGGGGATTGACTGTAAATGTTAGTAAGACAAAAACAATGACCTTTAAAATGGGACGGTTTATGGTAGAGCAGAGGAATGGAAATACAGAGATCAAGTACTTCAAAACGTGAAACATTTTGAATATCTTGGTACGACGTTGAAAATGAACGGGAAGTGGAAAAAAACATATTGATATAGCATTATTTAAAGGGAGGGGACAACTTAACAGTTGTACTCGGTATTCTGGGTCGAGTGCCTGATATTCCAGTCAGCACATTAGAAAAAATGTATGGAGCTATGGTCAGGCCAGTAATGCACTATAGTAGTGAGATTTGGGGTTTCCAAAGAACGGAAGTACTAAATAAGGTATATACGCATTTTCTAAAACATATTACAGGACTTAATAAGGCCGTTTCTAACTGTGGAATTTTATATGAATTCGGGTCATTCCAGGACGACATAAACTGTAACATTCGTGTACTCAAATGCTGGTTGCGAGTAATCCAAGGTGAACAAACAATGCTTAGAGCAATTTGTTACGACCACCAAATTAAAAACATAGATGTTAAATTTTGGGCAGACGAGGTTAGGAGAGAACTCCAAAAGATTGGGATGGGCTGGATATGGGAAAAAGGGACTGAAAATCGCAAGAACGTGTGGAGAAAAATAAGGAGGAGGTACTTAGATATAAACCAACAAGATACTTTCGCCGAATGTACAGGAAAACGCTCACTGTGTTTACAAAGAGACCTAAAACACGTCTGGGGAAAAGAATCGTATATACTCAACCCTAGGATTTAAGGAGAGATCAGGGCTTGCTTGGTTTAGGCTAGGGGCATGAAAATTTCTAAAAATTAGCGACGATCACGATATGCGAATATGTCCAATGTGCGGGAACTTTGAAGATGAGATATATATATTAGGAAAATGTAATGATTTAGAATATTGGAGACGTCAGTTATTACCGGAAAGATTTCTAAATTCAAATCGGGAATGATTGGCATGCTACGAGTTATTGGTAAATCCAGAAAATTGGATAAACCTCGGTAATTTTCTGGACAAAAACGCGGAAAATAAGGACAACACTCATTCATGATTAAATATATGTTATCAAAATGCAATACCATTAATTCTTAACAATTATATATAAATTAATTAGTGTATAATGCTATTGTGTTATTATTTAATTGTAATATTATTGTGTTTTCTTTATGTAATTGTAATGTTAATGTTTTTTTAGTGTATATTGCTACTGTGCTGTTATTTAATTGTAATATTATTGTGTTTTCTTTATGCAATTGTAGTGTTATTGCTTTCTTTGTTGTTTATTTTTCTTTACACTAGTAGCAATTATTACTTTATTGTAACGGACTGTCAACAGCACGTACGGCTTCCTGGCCGTGCGACCCATATTTGTAAACAATATTGTAAATATCTTATTTTTGTCTAATAAAGTCCTACTACTACTAACAACCGATTCATCGAACCCAGGACCCAACGAGCAGCTGAAATATTCCATCAACTGAACAATGTTCGCCCAACATTGGGCTGCTGCAAAAATGGCATTGGTACTAATTGTGAATTAAACCTTGTAAAATATTGTATGTTTCACCGTAATCGGTATATTGATAATTGGTACTGATTGAGGGAAATAAAATAAATAATGGCCTTAACTTTATCAGAATAAAATGAGTCTTGAAATCATGTCCGGCCTAATACCAAGTCGAGAGATGACATGTAGCCTTTAATTTATTGGAAGTTTTTGATTACAATAATGTTGTTTGTAAAGTCTGTCGTATTACTTAAGGAGCAAATGAAATTAAACAAAATGGATGACATGAGTATGTAAAAGTTGTGGAATTATGTTTTTGGCAGGGAAAAAGCAGAAATCCATAGAAAAATATGCCCTGGCTCCGATTTGACCACCATGCGAACATGGGACCCAGATCAGAAAGAGAGTGACTAACCAATTTACGTCAGAGATGCGACAGTCAGAGTAAATAAAACATTATTATTATTATTATTACTTTTTTAGGAATTCACACAACGAGGTATTATTTATTCCTATTTAGATAAACTTTTATTAAACCTCATATTCTTCATTTTCGTATTTTTCCCTTTTAGACTTGAGTTGTCTTTAAATTGCTTTTTTTTTTTTGGAATTCACACTATGAGGTATATTATTCTTATTATTATTAT